>OX422210.1:211487618-211907618 GCA_949130495.1 Sambucus nigra
TTTTTTTTAAGAGTATGAATAATTTCCTAAGTAATAATAATGTTATCAGAAGTTTGTCTACCCAGATGGAAACTAGCTTGGACCGGGCTAATGATCCAACAAATGATAGGGAATAATCTATTAACTTTCACTTTAGCTAGAATTTTGTACGAGACATTGCAAATAGATATGGGACAAAATTTATTGATGCTCTCCGGATTATCAATTTCATGTATAGGGTCACATAACTATTATTAAGGTTCGTCGGGAAATTCTTTTGAGTCAAACATTTGTTAAAAAAATTAAATAAGTTATCCTTTATGTCATTCCAAAAATATTGACAAAATATGAGATGAATCCCATCGGGACCGGGAGATTTTAACGCTTTCATACTAAAAGTGGCATACCTCATCTCAACAAGAATAAAGGGGGGAGATGAGAGTGTGGTCATCCCTAGTCTGAAATTTATAACTCAGGTAATTATCCATGTGACCATTTGTATCGTAAGAAATTCCTCTTAAAAAACGGTCTTTAAAGTGGGCATTTATATGATTGGAAATAATGTTTGCATCGTTAGTCCAATATCAATTAATGAAAATACGGTTTATTCAATTCCTATTCCTCCTAATTATCGTGGATGTGTGGAAGAATTTAGTGTTTCTACCTCCTTCGCTAATCCATTGAATTTCGAGGTTTTGTTTTCAAAAATTTTCTTCTCGAGTTAAAATAGCATTATACTCCATTTGATGGGTTTTCTCCAAAATGTCGAGATTGTGTGAGTAGGTGTTTTCTTGGGATTTTTGGATGCCACTGAGATGTCGCATAATTCTTTTTATTTTGAAATATGTCACAAAAAATATTCTTATTCCAAAATTTAATTTATTTGTACATTATTGGATATAAGCTTCAATATTAATATAATTATTCCAACTATTTTTAACAATAGATTCAATGTCTTTTCGATCAGACCAACAAGAAAGAAACCTAAAAAGTTTAATAGTCTTCAAGTTAGAAATTTTACCTTTAAAACGGAGAATCATAAGGGAATGGTCTGAGGCAGTCCTTGGAACATTTTCAACAGTAACATTATAGTATTTCACTCTCCAATTATTTGTAGCTAACACCTGTCTAACCGGATTATACTGTTGGCGAGACCCTCACAGATATTAGTCCACCTTAATCTAGGCCCATTGTATCCTGGGTCAGAGAGATTGAACTTGTTAATATTAACGAGAAATATGGTACACTTTGTGGTGGCCACATGTTTGGAGTATGACTTCTAAAGTATTTTAAATTCATTTTTGTTTGAAAGACAAATGGTTTTAAGCATCTTGGTGCGAGTTAGTTTGTCCAGCCTAACACATTCTAGCCCATTAACATTGTAATGGGTCAATGGGATTGTAATATCATTAATTTTGTTTTTCCATGTTAGGAAGTTGGGAACATCACAAGGATTTCACTCTCGTCTTCTCACATAATTTATATTATACCTCTAATACGATAGTATTAGAAAAGTTAATGAGGTTACACTATCATTTATTATTCTTCTATTCACTCCACACCACCACATTGACCACTCAATTTATTACATCTTTGGAAAAAAAACCTATAACTAATTATTTTCAAGCTCTTGAGTCTCCAACTCTCTCTTCATTTGTTCAAATGTTGATTAACTCTACAATTGAAATGAAAGCGAATAGTCTTGGGTGTTACACAATCAATGGTAATGTGGCAATAAGAGGAGGAGAAAAATGAATAAGAAATGTCCATACAGTTGTTGCAAGCAGGTCACTTACTGACAGATATCAGAAACTCCTTTCAACACACTTAAAACAAGGTGGAAAATTCCTGCCATGATTTTTCACGCGAAAGTGTGATTTTCTTTCCATTCTTAGTATTCAATCCTATTCCAACTCTAGAATGGGAATAGTTTTTTTGAAAGAGAAAAACATCCTTTATCATAGAGGTTGCGATTTTGGCAATCTGGAATTGAAATAATTCGTGATGTTCCACCATTTAGAAGTTGGGGAGAGCTTTAAGCTTCTATGGTAAGTGTTGGATGGATTAATGTGGAAAAAAGAAAGGATTCGTGATCTTTTGCACAAAAAAATGGAATTGCAAAAGCTCATATATTTTTTCAAATAGTTCCATTAACTCTATAATTCTCTCCCTCTACAAAGCTCAAAAGTTCATATCCCACTTCCATTAACTCTAGAATTTATATCCCAAGCTTTTAATAGTCCACATTTCAATCTAAATCTTCACTTTGGGTTTCATTAATATTGGATATAAACAAGGTCATCCCCAGAAATCTCAAGAGGGGTCGGCTAATATTTTTCGATAATTGTACTTGCCGATTTCTACCGTCACCAGGTTATGGTAAGTGGCAGTGTACATATATGAATGTGAATGTGAATGCATTAGAGTGGCCTAAAAGAGTATATGTAAATTTGAGTGCGACACTAATGCATCTATATCATTAGGAGAAGCACACTCAACATGTTGATATACAAATAATCTTTTAATTATAAAATAAAAATACCATTGAATTTATATAATTAATTGGGTTTATGTATAATTTGGTTATAAAATTTATAAAATCAAATTGTAGGATAAATTTTTAAATATATGAAATATTTCTCTAAAAGTAGAAATATAGTTTTTACATATAGTTTTTTTTTTAATTTTTTTTTTCAATTTTTTGTTTGAAAATAGAAATATTTCAAAACTAGATCCACTATAGGATAATTTTTTTACAGATATATTAATGTATATATATTTTTTAGAAAAATATTAAAGTTTATGTTTTGTAGACAGTTTAAAATAGTTTAGTTTGGAGATATTTGCTGTTTTTTTAGCCTTATCTTTGAGTGTTATTTCTTTACAGAAGATATTATATTTGAAATGAATTTTTAGTTTCGTACAATAATGTTTGATTACTTAACTTTAAAACATTGAACAAAGTTTGTATTATATTATTTTAGTTACATATAAATTTGTTCAAAATATGACCTTTTTTAGTTCATTTTAAGCATGCAACATATGAAAAAATGGAGTATTAGTTTCATGGATTTAACATAAGATATTGAATTTATGATATATATTAATTTTTTAAATTATCTTGAGCCTTTAATAGTTACTATTTTCTCTCTCTCATCTTGAATATTGTGTTATTTGAAGCTAAAAAAATGGATAAATAAAAAATCTCTTTGAAACCCAGAAAATGAATAAATCAAAAGTCTCTTAAAAACTAAAAAAAATTATCTATTCTAAAATTCATTAATTAATCTTTCGATTCAACACAATTTAGATTCAATTAATTCCTTTTGATCATTATCCACTCAAATCACATTACACAATGCTACTAATACTAATACATATATATAACGTTTTTATTTCTAGAAAAAAGTTTTCAAAAGTTTTCAAAATTTCAAAATTAGTTTATATATATAAAAATTGGTTATAAAAACATTTGTAATGTTATATTTATCGGAAAAGCTTTAAGTTTTTATCTATAAATGACATAAAGTTTTTTAAACTGAAAAATAAAATAAAAATATGTATATTCTTTTTTTATATAAAATACGTACAGTGATAAGCACCCAAAAGTGTTTAAATAAAATTCCAAATATATAATTTTTATTTGCTAATGCTCGGTAAAATTGGACTTATGTTGATATTTGTTTGTTTTGTAAGTTAATAAGTATTTGCGGTATCAAACATGCTTAATTTGAGGCAATTGATATAAATAAGTGGTCAAGGATATCAAACGTGAGAATGATGCAGTTAAATGAGCTTAACTCAAGTTTCGGAGCCTAAAACTGTCCCGAATCAAGCCCAGCCCATCCCTAACCCGTCTTATACACGTTCAGTGTTTGTGTGGTATTATTAGTTTTGCTATTTTTAATATAGATATATATTTTATTCAGGTTGTGTCATTTTTATCATTTATTATTTTTATTTTATTTTAGTGCCTTTATTTTTAGTATTTTAGTATTTTATTATTTTATGTAAATAATATATAAAATATGTGTATCGTCATGTCAGTGTCTGTATATATATTTATGTATGTGTTTAATATTCTCTTTGTAATATTTTTAAAGTGTTCTTTTCTTTATATTTTATTTTAATATGAGTTTTTTTATATTTTATATGTGTGTTTGATTTTTTATATTTTTATTGTGTGTGTTGTAAATATATATACACATTTTCTATTTTATATAATAAAGTACCCCCCCCCCCCCCCCCCCCCACACACACACTATTTCCACACACACCCATACACCCAACTCACTCCCTAACTTACACCCCACACTCCATAAACCTCACACACACACCAAATCACCCCTCACCACGCACACACTCTCGCTCCTCTCACCTCCATATTCATGACCCACACCACACAAACTTCACCAAACCCCTTACCCAAATCCTCCAACCCTAGTTTTAATTCAAACAAACCCCAACCCCAACCCCATTTCGGATCAACCTTTAACCCAACTCCGGTAAACAGTCACCCTTGCCACCGGCGACCCGGGATCCCTACTCGATCCAACAAAATCGGACATAACACCTTCAATCTCATCACAACTAACCCGAGCAGACCCATGTCCAAACCTCTAACACATGACCCAATCTTCAACACGATCGCAACCCAACTTCAAAATCATCGAAACTCCATCCAAACTGGCGACCCCATAACCATCCTTTCGAACCCGATTCAAAATCTAATCCAAACCAGTAAGCTCAGTCTGCCTATATAGACCAAACTTACTAAACTCTACATCCCCATTCAAAACCCACGACCCATAACTACATTAACCCATTTCGGAAACCTGCCTTGACCCACGATCGAATCCAACCAACACAACCTCCCACTGCACCAGCTCGACCCACATCATCCATTTCAAACCCGAGAAACCCATATCCCTCCATTAACCATTTCAACTCAAATATTTACTTAACCAACTTTCAAACCCATCCAACCCTTATACCCCTTTGAACTTCTCCAAACACCCGATTATGTTAAGTCTCCAAATAAACCAAAAAACCCAAAATTAAAAGCCACGCCTTCTGTACCCTTTCCCAAAATACCCTCTTATCCCCCACAATCTCGTCAACCTTATGTGACACCCTGCCCAATTGAATACCGGGAGGCCAGTCCTTTATGAAATTCAAAGCAGAGTATCCGGTTGGTTCATTCTTAGCATCACTGTCGAAAAATATTTTTCTTATTAACCACCTAATAATTAATTAAGCTAGAGTCAAAACATTTCCCATTAGTAAAAAAATATTTAATTTAAATCATTAAACACATCCAACATTTTCACGAACAAACGAATAATGTATAAAACACTATCTGACTGAATGTAAAGAAACTGGAATAATCGTCCCAGTTAAATAAAAATCGAAACCATCAAAATGTAATAATACTAACTCCGACTGAATACTGAATATGTAAATGAAATGTGTACAATGTCTCTCTGACATACAAAAATGAGAAGGTGGCACTTGACCTAACTGGAATATCTAAATAATAAAACTAAGATGATAAAAGAGGAAGCATCTAAATATGAGGCCCTGCAACTCCCACAATAGCCACAACACGTCAAATGGTCCGAAAGTCTAAACTTGGCATCCCTGGGGCTGGGCACCTAAAATAACTTACAACAAGAGAAAAGAGATTTTTTCAAAAGATGGGTCAGAGCCCGAGTGTAAAACATTTGAAAACAATTTAGCAAGTATTTAAAAATCGCAATAACGAAAATATTATGTGCATTCTAGCTTTTCGAGCACTCACTTGAGATTCTCACCTCTTAACTATTATGCACTCCTAACGTACCTTTAATCCGTCCTAGTTGTATTTATCACACCTAACTAGGTCGTAACCATAAACCTTATAATCCTCACCCGTAGCAATAACCCGTATTCCCTACATATAATTATTATTAAAATACATTTACTATCCCAAGTAAAATTCCACATTAAGGTTAAGAATTCACATAATTGATTCGATTCCATTTACATACTCATCTACCTATTCGCACGGTAGATTAAAACACAAGTATTTTTTCCCATCACACTAGTATAAATAAATACTAATACAACACCCCTAGACTCAGCTGCGGTGCAGGCATACTCTGCTATCGAGTCTCAGTACATCTCGTACTAAATAAGGACAATCATTTCGCAATCACTCTCGAACCGTATAAATACAAGTCACACATATTGGAGGCGAACATAGTTCCAAGCCTATGGGCTACGCACATACCGACGCACCCATATGATCGCCAACTTATCAACTCACAGATAAGTCGTTCCTAGGTTCTATGCTCTGAAGTACCAATCTAATATGCCCCCGAAGGCTCATCAAGGTAAGATTTTCCTTTCCTTAAGACCTCCTGTGATAGAAAGTATGTTAGGAATGTCATACACATAATAGATAATACTATAGGTATGCACACAACCCATCAAGATCATTAGGTATACACACAACCCAAATATTTTAGTTCATACGCATTATTATTATTCTTATTACTACTTACGATATATTTATTTAATTACGAATACTCTCTCTCTTGAAATTCTCAAGGATAATTCACCGTTCAAAATACCTTAAAGTTTTATTCCCAAATAATTTTAATAATTCTGCCCTGTACCGAATTAAATACCACATTATTAAATCTCACTCGAGTTAACTATGCTGCACAAATTGGAACTAAAATGAATTTTCTAGAAATCCTACCACATCACTCAAATGAATCTACATCTCGTTTGAACAATATAGCTAGTGATTTGAACGACCTCTTCACGCGAGATGCCATCTCGCTCAAACGAGATCCAATCTCGTTTGAACAAGATTGCACAGTATCGTCCCCTACCTCTGGCAGGAGCATTTTCACAATCTTCAAACCTAAAGACCTCTACAAATCAGTCCCAAACACCAATTAATCAGTTCTAATTGATACTCCAACATGCATATTTGATTTCTAAGAACCTACAATCATTTAATCCTTAATAAACAACCCTTTAATCCGAAATCCCCAATTTAAATAAAATAAACCCTAGTTCTTCCCATTATTATTCAAGAACATAATAAACCCATATTCGTTCATCACAATACATCATAAATTCATGAATTCTAATCTACTTACATGAGGGTTTACCATATTGCGATTTTAGATTGTAATTAATCATCTTAAACCTCCAATTTCATCAATATTATGAACAATACATGGGTATTATACACCTATACTAACATGAACATGATTATTGTTACAGTTTTGAAAGAATTAAACACTTGCCTCACGAAAGAAGGTCTGATCCATTGACGTAGTTGGTGGTCTTGGTGGTGTAAAAGGTGCAATGGTGGTGGTTCTTTCCCTAGAACCTCTCCTCCTTCTTCCTCATTTTGGCCTCTTTGTGTCTAACACTGATAGCCCTAATCTAACCCACATGCATGATATATTAACCCTTTAACTTTCATTATTAATAATACTTCAAAAATACAAAATTATCAAAACGCCCTCTTGGGATGCCGGTTAGGCCTAAAACTGTCCCGGGACCCAAACTAAACCCCGGGTAAACTTTTTTGATTATCTTGACCCTTTCGGATACATTGGCGCACTTGAAATGACTGTTTGGGTGACTTATAAATATTTTAGTTGTTATTCCATTAATTTAGTCCTGACATGACTGACATGCGCGTCCCAACTTAATTACCGTAATTGTCGTATTTCTCACTCGTGATAGTTTTCATAAATTCTCAATCATATTCTCAATCATATATTACTTTATTCGCTCAGTAATATTCACTATAATTCTCATTAATAAATACCTACCCTTATCTCCCTAGTTAATATTTATTTTAATCAGGATTAATTATCAAATAATTTTCCATCTTTAATTTAATTAATCCAATATTTAAAAATCGTTAAAAATACGGGGTGTTACACCTTATTAAACCCACATGCACACTTGTACAATCCCTTAATTATCCCTCTCTGTCCTATTCCAACTATACCCCCAGCCTCAATTCACCTATAAATTGAAGACTTGGTGGCATTTGAAGACAATCTCCATTTTAGTTTTTAACTTTGTGTGATAAATTCTCCTCCACTCGTCTATGGAGGGTATTTGCATTTTTAACAAATATCTCAATATAGAGTGGTGTGGTAGAATTATCTCTTGGGATGAATCACTCCACCCTTTTATAGTGAGTATTTGTATTTTTAGCAAATATCTCAGTGTAGAGTGATGTGGTTGAATTCATCCCTTTTGGAAGTAATTTCTTCTCCATCCCTTTGTGGTGAGTATTTGCATTTTTAGCAAATATCTCAACATAAAGTGATGATGTAGAATTTATTTTCTTGGATGAATTTTAATGTACAATTTTATAATGAGAGGATTTGAGTTTTTTGCAAATCTCTCTCATTATTTAAGAGTCCATTATGAATTCATCCATTGTATATATTGTAAATAGTTTTTTTTTTTATTCTTTATTTGAAAAAAATATATATTAGTGAGGGATTCTAATTGAGAGAATTTTGGATTGTAATTGAAGAGTTGCTCCAATTCAAGTCTAAAATTAATAGGTTTGATTTATTCCTCTTTAATTACACTTGATTTAATCTTTGTATGCGTTTATTTGTTTATCTTATATATTGGATGATGATTAATGAGGACAAATCTCCCATTCATGGGATGAATTGAAGCCCTCATGAGTCCAACTTAGTTAGTTTACTTGTCAGAACAAATTTGTTTATTTCATTTGTATCTTATTATCTTTTACATCTTAGTTGATACTTTAAAAAGTTAGTATAGTTAATTAATTAATAATCCCTTTAAAAATCATAAAAAAAAATAATAATATGCAAAATGAATCTACCATTGTCTTCACAAATTTTGTTCTTCACATTTGAAAGTTGGTTTGACATCCTTACTTACCATTGTACAATTTCATATTATGTTTGTAGGTTAAAAGGGATTTTGATTGGAAATGATTTGCAACAACGATCACATGCTTAGAATAACATTTTATATCCATCATATAGTTTTTTTGAAGTTTTTATTTATAATTTAAGTTAAAAAAAAGGTTTTCAAAATTTCAAAAATATTTTTAATATAAATTTCAAAAAATGGTTATAAAAACATTTTTAATGTTTTATTTCTATAAAAAAAATGAAGTTTGTATTTATTAATGACATATAGTTTTTAAACTAAAAATAAATAAAAATATGTATAATGTTTTATATAAATATGTACAGTTGTTTTGAAGTTTTTATTTATAAAAAATAATTTTATATAATAAAAATATTTAAAAATAAAAAAAAATTATGAGAAAATTAACCTTTTATAATGGCTTTAAGATAGGATCTTTAATTTATGATATATACCAATTTTTATAATTATCACTATATTTGTTTATTGTACATCGTAAGTGCATGGCACGGCTTGTATGCTAGTAGAAAAGGAAATATGACAATTTGAAGCGAATACAAATTTCACAGAAATTTATAGGCATTACCTGTTCGAATTGGTCGTCGGCATAAACTACAAACCATGGCCATAATATGATTTGGAAATGCATAATTCCAAATAAAATAAAACACTTAATGTATTATTAATGGAATAATTCGCTCCCAATCGGAGAAAATTTTCCAAAAAGGAATATCAAGGCTTATGAGCACTGTCCAATCTGGACGAAAGGAAAAGATTCATCCTCTCGCATCTTCATCGAGTGTCATATAGCTTGTGAAGTGTGGCTTCTCTATGATGTTAAATCGAATATGGTGGAGCATGATTTAGGATAAGCTGGTGCAAGTTGGATACAATTATTATTGACAATGTGTGGTAGCTTCGAGTATGATGACTAATAGAAACTCAGTGGAGAAAACATAAAAAGCGAGTTGGTGATAACATTTTTATGGCTTGCAATGTTTTCAATATTTTTTGACTTGCTAACGAGGAATCTGAAATTACAAGAAGCTAACTTTTGAAGATTTAGATCCCCCAATCCAATAGAGTAGATAAAAGTCCGTACCTAGTGCATAAGGATCCCTCTTAACTGCAGGATCTAGGAGAGGTAGATGTCAGATGACATTACCTCCCTATATAAAGAGGCTTCTCTCATGTCTCGAACTTGATACCAACCATTGCTTGATCGAGGGAACTTGTTATCTCACTAAGGTACGACCAATAGAAAAGACGAAAGTCAATTTTGATACAGCCCCATTTATAATCAGCAACATTATCGGGATTAGTGTTGTGATTCGGGATGTGATATGGGATTTTATGGAAGGTTTGTCAAAGAAATTGTGGATGAATTTAAAAGAGGAGAGGGCATCAGCATATGCGGCAAAAATAGAGACAGATTTTTCGATAGAGATTAGCTTCCATAACTTCTTGTTAGAAGGAGATTGCAAGAAGGTCATAGATAACCGGGGAAAGGAAGAAGAATATTGGTCCATTCATGGGGGCTATTTAGAATATGTGAAAGACAAAGTGAAGATAGGTTATATCATATCATTTTCTTTTATAAAAAGAAGAGACAAATGATATTCTCATCTATTGGCTCAAAAATCCAAATGCCTGAATGATTTTATTGTTTAACTTAATGATCCTCCATGTTTATTGGAATCCTCCGTTCAATTCTAATGTCACTAGTAACCCCTTGGAATATCATCCTAACCCTGGCACAAATACCCTCTAAGACGCTTCAGTCCCAAACACTGATCACTCCACTCTAATAGTCCCTATCCATCATAAGTCGAGGATGAGGAAGTATACCCCCTTCCAAATAACTACCCCCGGTCACGCCATCGTATGCCATAAAATTCATCACAAAGACTAAGCCCACCATAGATTATATGACCTTCTTCATAATATCTATACACTTCCTTTAGACTAATAGTTGTAGTTGTGGTATCAAAAAAACATCACAATAATGATTATACGAAGAACAATCACAATCAATAGGGAAAGTAAAAAATCACGCACACAACACAACTATGTATGTGGTTCGGCAACTTTCCTACATCCATGGAGAGGTCTACTATTTCATTAAGTATATCTCAATATGTTTAGTTACATGCCCCTATGCCCCGATCTAGGGGTTACAATTTATAGATGTAGAATCCTAATTGTTTAAGTAACTCCATGATACCCATTATGATCCATGAATTCCTTGAATATATCTACAAGATTGTAGGGAATTGACTTGGTTTAAGGGTAGTATGTACTGAACACACATGTAGCTTTGTCGCTGGATATAAGGCTAGACTTCTCTTTGCATCTGTTGGGCCAGGTCGACCGTTGTTATGGGCTTTGAACAAAATTTGGTCCCCAAAATTTCCCCTAAAGTCATTGGGCCATAGCTTGGGTCAATGTATTTTATAAGTGGACCAAAACGCGGCCTAGTTAATGCACATTCGTAATTCATTGAAGTAGGATATGTGCGTTTGTATTTTTCTGAGATATTGAAGTGACAAATCTTCCTAGAAAAGTGTAAAGCATCACTTGAGTGTTTGAAACTGGTTTGTCAAAAAACCCAAGCGACAGTTAATCGTCCCTATTCATCTTTGTGCACACTGTGTCTCTAGGCTTCATTTCTTACTTACACTTCTTCAAAATCAAGACTTTCTCATCTTTTCCAAGTCTCCTCTCTATCTCGTAAGTTTCAACCTTCTTCTTTTCTAGCTTCCTTTCTTCTGGTCATCGATCTTCTATTGTAGCTAGGCTTTTTTATGTTTTTCTCTGATGGCGATGCTTGATAATAAATATTTTCCAGATTTTATAAAGTGTTAAAATATTCCTGGTTGGGTAGAGATAGAGTGTATGTCAATCCCCAAAAATGTTTGTGACCCGGAAGATGGTCATTTGATTCATGTTCTGTTAGTCTCGCAAAGGGGTTTAACGTTCCCCCCTAATCCTCTGTTTTTACATTTTTCTCAATATTTCAACATAGTCCCTGCTCAGTGTTGACCGAATGTGTGGAATATTGTTAATGGAGTTTGTAGGATAAACCATCTTTATGGCACCAATTTAGGGTTAGTTGATATTTTCTATTGCTACTCCTTCTCTCGCACCAGTAGGCTTTATGGCCTTCTGTACTTGAAGGCAAGAAGTCCTGATAGGGTATTGGTAGTAAACCTACATAATTCCCATAGGGACTATTGGTCTAAAGGTTTTATTGCCAAGAATTGGCAATGTCCTCCCCAATCAGGGGGCGTGAGGTACTTGGGACCTCAGATCCCTACCTTTGGGTATGAGTACATAGGTTATTATCTCTATCTTTGTTTTATTTCTTACTTTCCTTCCTCTGTGTGCATTGCTTCTAATTTTTCCTTCCTTTTATTTTACACCGAAAGCTAAGAATCAAGAGTCAACTCTTCGTGAGATTTGAGGTGCTGAACCCTTAAAAGCTTAGAGGATAAGGGACCCAATTACTGAAGGGGAACATCCTTGGTCTACTGCATTCCTGCTGGAATATAAGAATACTAATTCCATCTTCATCGCTCATCCAGTGGACTTAATCCGCCATCTAGAGGTTCAAGAAGAGGAGGTTCATGGTACCTCTGACCCCATTGAGATAGAGGAAGAGGAAGAAAGCAGATCGGAGGAGGGTGGTGAGGAAGGGAGTGGTGAAGGTGAGATAGACAATAAAGGATCCAGCGATGGAGAATATAGTGAAGAAGTGATGTCTCCTTCGAGGATAAGAATTTTAATATATGATGATGAAGACGAATATTTGTTATCTAACAAGATGAAGTTCCTCAAGCAGAAGGCTAGGGATTCTACCGGTATCTCCAAGGTGGTAGCTCAAGAGGTGGAGAGGAAAAAGAAAGAAGAGGAGGAGAAGCAGGAGAGAGAGAGAGAGAGAGAGAGAGAGAGAGAGAGAGAGAGAGAGAGAGAGAGAGAGAGATAAAGAGAGAAGAGAGAAGGAAAAAAAAAGAAGAGGACATACCTCAAAGGCCTCAATAGTGCCCTCTGTTGCTGTTGTTAAGGGAGACTCGATGGCTGCTACTTCTCAACTCGCCCCCTACTGCTCCTCAACTCGCCCCCTACTGCTGGAGAAAGTAGTGCTCGCGACTGACTGTGAGCACTCATTGAGCATGGGGGAGACGAGTTAGCCATCAATTCTGCCCAAGGGCTTACTTTGGTAAGTAAGACTTTCTCTTATGCTTTTAGTTCTATATTTTCCTCTAATTTCTCGTGCTTATCATATGTCTTCTCTATTCTTGTAGTTCATTTATTACTATACCACATTGCTCCGTGATCGGGATGAGCTATAGAGGAAAAACTCAGAGCTTGATGGAGCTATGAAGTGTTCTGAGAAGGCCCTTGCTAACACTAAGGATTCTTTTGACAAGGAGAGGGGGGACTCTGCCAAAGAGTTGTCTCACCTCCGTGAAACGTATAGTACTGTGCTTGCGGACAAGTTGGCGGTGGCAGAGGCGAATAAAGGGCTTTTCAATGAGGTGGATAAGTTAAAGGGGGAGGTAGAGAATTCTCGAGAAAATGGATATCATAAAGGTTGGGATGAAGCATATGATGATGCCGAAGGCCAGATTGCTTATCTTCGATGGTCATGTTTAAAGAAAGGCTAGGATCAATCCTTGACTTCTGTAGGGGTTGCTGCTGACTCCCCCCTTCTCCCAATATCATCCTAGTCACAATCCTATTGAAGAGTCTCATTGTGCCCATCCAGATGCTCAGGACGCCATGAAGCCCATTACTCCTATCGTTGAAGCCAGGGGAGTTGCTCCAGGTGCTGGTGATGGTGAGGTTCCTATCGATCAAGCTGCTGACAAAGGGAAGGGGCTCTCCACATCTGAGCAGGTTGAGGCTTCTTAGGATTTTTAGACTCTGCTATTGTTTTTTGTCCCTATGTTGTACTTTTTCTTCCTCCCTTCATTGTACTGGTTTGTGCCCCTTGATTTAATGAAAGAGAAAAAATCTCACCTTATTGCCCAAGTCTTATTCAAGTCAATATGATAAAAAATATGTATTACTCCTTAGAGACTCTACCCTAGACCAGATGTTGTGGCCTAACCCTTGGGTAACATCCACATGATAAAGACTGACTCCAGAGGTGACATCGACCCATCGTGATTGATAGGCCCACTGTTGACACCTTTCCTGTAAAACATCGCCTTCAGCCTGCTAATCTTACACAGAGACCTCCTACACCTAGTCCCTGTTGTGTGTACTACACTGACCCACCTGAATAGGAGATTACCAGTTTCTTTGACCACCTCCTAATCATCGAAGGAAACACTTCCTTGGGTCGTAGAGATGAGTTCACCCTCAACCCCTATGCTTGGGAAATGATGACATAATGCGACTACTCTCTCAGAAAAGGACTTAGGATACATGAGTAATGACACATGCCCTTCGAAGCCCCCAAACTTCAAGACTTTAGATTCGGTATCGGTTATAAAGCTTGTGTAGAAGAGATCGACCAACTATAATAATAAGAACAATAAACATGCTTCACGAAAAAGCAAGGTTACTCAGTAGATAACTTATAATCTAACCTTTCATACGGGGAATCGCCTATCCAATTTTTCAATCTCGGGCATACCAATATTGACGTATATTAGAGAATTCGAGAAACTGGATGGGGAGATTTACTAGTAAAAATACAAAATACTATGTGCAACTTCATGGAAGTAGAAAATTATCCCCCCTGAGCTCCCTCCCACTTGAAAAAGACCCCGTTAGTCCCTTAGGATAAACTAAACTTGCTAGTTTCATAATTGACCTTCAACTTCTTCATCCTCACAATATCACTAAGGTCCCACCATAACACAGATTGAGAGCACAATTATGGGAACTTGTACTTACACGCAAACCACATCACGGGTATCATCAAATTAAAAGATGAGATGAACTACAGAGGTCATCCTCCACCAAAAAGTCCTCCCTTACGAAGATAGTCATATACGGATGAAATGGAACTTGTCCACCTCGCTCCCTATGACCATTCTTAAGGGAAATTTAACGGTTTGCAATATGTGGTATATGAACTGACTCTCGCCCGATTTGTCTATGAGATCTCACCTTGGGTCCCCAAATACACCCAATACCAATACTACCACGTAGACATCTTTTGCGAAGCTTCTAGCATCATGAAATAAATGGACCATGAGAGCCATAACCCATCGTCGATGGGGAAGGGAAATAAGAAACTGCCTCAAATGATGATATTTGGCTAGGATCCTCCTTATCCACCAAACCTGCACTCAGATAGATGACCAGGTCCTAGTCACTACAGAAAATATTCCCATTGCCACTCCTAGCTTGAATGTGGATTTATGGTGGACAGAATACTCCATGTCCTGAGCTCCCTTAAAGACCTAAAATGAGGTTCTTAAGAATGTATTACAAAACCCCATTCTATATCGGACCGAGGTGATGGACCCAAAGCCAACATCAACTGCCTTTGGACCCACATCCTACATCTTTATCTAAGGCTTACGTGCCCATAGACCTCACTCTGATTGGAATATCGACAACTATCAGCTCCATCACTATGCAAAAACACATCCATTTATCTAATAAGGAGCTCCCCATGTAAGGATGCAACCACCGAATCACATTAAACATCACAACTGAGTCCCATGGTAAGATTGTACCCTTAGTACTAGTAGAAAATTATTTAATCATCAATGTATGCCCTTTCTGAACTATTACCAGTTTAGAATACACTACCTCAGAATCCATATCATCTTCTATGGCCATTAGGGTTGTGATGACATGCACCGAAAGGTCCTCGGGGCCTTAATTATTACTCACATAATAGCGTCGATTAAAGGTGATTTCAAATTTCAAGTACTCTAAGTCCTGTCTAGTTTTAACATCTTACTCAAGAGGGCCTGTATACATCCCATGGGGGCATTATCCTAATCACTTCATATGAAGGTCAAGTTCCCATTTGACACCGAGGTCATTACCATCCGAGGAGATGATGGTTGGGATACTATGACCAGTACAAACACTACCCTCTCCTAAACACTCATTATGATAGCGTCTGCATGCACCTCAGTGGATTTTAAGTTGTACCACTCATTCACATGAAAAAAGAGGAGATAGTTATCCACAATATATCCTACTGAATCATTCAAAAGATGAGATACATTCCCGGGTTTGCTCTTGAAAGAAATTAACAAGGAATCCTCAAAGTTATCACTACAATAGAACACAAGTGAAAGGTCGATTTTGGGTACATCTGTGATCATAAAGCAATAAACGAAAGGATTGAAGACCCTCATCAAGGGTGGAATGGTCACTTTCATATCCAAGTAAAGGACTTTCCTTATCACGGACTTTTAGAACCCATGTGGGATGAAACTAAAAAATCCCTATGACCAATAATGGAGATCCTCTATGAGGAAGGATGATATGTGGATTATGGGAAAATCAACAAAGTCAACTAGGGAGAACTAAACATATTATGGGTTTCCATAGAAGATAAAGAAACCTCTCAACCAGATCCCGAATGGGGATTACCCACACTATTTCACGATGAGACTTTCTTGGTATCTATGTTGAGCTCCATCGATTCAACCCCTGTATAATTCTTCCAAGATTCGTACAACACATCAACCAACTAATACACTACTACCGATAAAGGATAGTTGGTTAACATCCTTGAACTCAATCTTTAACCTAGTGTTCCAAACTCCACTATTCCCCCACTTGAAACACTGCCTTTAGTCGAACCTCAAGACACACCCAATGAACCCCCATGGGAATATCAGTGGGGCGAGGAAAATCACCCGCACTTGATGACGCCCTCTCAGAGGTACCTCCTCACCCTAACCCTACAACGGACCTCGCTAAAGACCCTAAAGCTTCCCTGAATGAAAAAAAAGTCCCAACCTAAGAAACACCGCCTGCCGCAGCCTATAGCTAGTATGAAGGTCACAAAGTGCCCAAAGGTCACTCCAAAATTACCTTGGAAAAACCTTCCCCACCTCATCTCCAACATCAAGGTAATCTCCATACTAAAGAACTGGACCTCTGTGGGATGCATTCCAACACTCGTCATACCGAGGCCCCTTGAGTCTGTCCTGTTAGCTAAAGAGTCCCCCTTATCCCCTCTCCTAATGTATCCCTTTTAATGCATACTTTTCTGTTATTATTGATGATGTACTTCCTCCTTTTGATGGCATAATAAACAAATTTTTCTAATATTTTCTTGTGTATGTAACATGTGATGATAATGAATCTAATATGGATTCGAAGTCGCCCCTAATAATGATAACTCTGTGAACTTAAAGTACTTAAAACATTTGCAAAACCTTTATCAAATTCAAAACAATCGTATATCTCCCAATGAGGATGACACGATTACCATAAACTTGGGTACTCCCAGAAATCCTAAGCAGATAAAAATAGGGTCCTCTTTAGATAAGAATGAACAAAAAGATCTCACATATCTCCTTTCCAACTTTGTGTATGTTTCGCATGGTCCTACTCCGACATGCTCGGCATCATATACTCTATCATCACGCACAAGATACGTACTCTCCCTAATGCCTAGATTATAAAATATAGGCCCCACAATCTCATAATCAAATGGTCCTCAAAATTTAAAAAGGAAGTGAAGAAATAAATCAGCATCAACTTCATTTAAGTGGTAGAGCACCCAACTTGGCTAGCCAACATTGTACGTGTACTCGAAATCAATAACAAAGTTCTAATATGAACAGACTATAAGGATGTCAATTGGGCCTTCCCCAAAGATGATTTACCAAGACTTATATTGATTTATTGGTAGACAACACATCTAATAATGTATCAAGTCCATCGTCGACGGATTCGTCGACTATAACTATATTAAAATGTATAATGATCATCATGGGAATTTCAAGTTCATTACCCCTAAGAGACTTACTATTATACAGTCATGACGTTCAATCTAAAAAATAATGGTAGAATTTACTGGAGAGCGGCCGTAATTATCCTACACAACCTTATTCACAAAAAAGTTGAAGTCTATGTGGATGAAATGATAACCAAGTCCAAGGATGATGAAGGACACATTTCGGTAGTTCAAAAGTTATTCCAAATTCCATCAAAAATGAAAAGCACCAGAGGTGAATCCCACTCGAGGTTACCGAGACTAACATCTCCCCTATCACCAACAAAAGCAAACACCTAGCATATTGGTGCACCGTAGCCACATCCAAACCCGAGTCCTCTACCAGTGCCTCAAAATAATGTGCCAATGTCTTGCCCTCTATATACTCTCCTCGAGAGGTAGGAGGCACTATCCCAAGAGCGACAGTCAAACCTTTCGCAGTAATGGTTAGTGATGGGTCCATAATAAGCCTCACTCTGTCAAATAGTAGCCTAGTAAAAGAAAAGAAAGTATAAAGGGGTCATCGTCATCTCCCCCATCGGTAAATAGAACGTTCTCATTGTATCCCACCAATGCTCTCCAAGTGCCACGATAATCATCCCGCTCCTCCTAAAATGCCCGACGATCAGGCAATTAAATAATGAGCCAAAACTCATAGCATACATTATAGGAGTTGTCGCCTAGGCCCTAGGAGATGGACACCGATCCTCTAAGCTTCACTCTAGGCTGCAAAAAAGAGGTAACAAAAAGATTAAAACATGTTAGTTATATGGAAAATGACATATCTATATCTGATGTCTAGGAATCATTATATTTTCACACATAATTGCCTAAACTTCGATTCCAGCTAACCAGAAAGGATAATCAGTAGTGAGGTGGCCCCACACCCAAAAGATGCCATCGAAGCCATGTGTTTCTACATCTGGTCCAGTTAGCAACCTTAAATAGAAAGAGGTTGGAATATTTTGAGTCTTTTTAATGAACAAACTCTAAAATTAGGATACCTTATACCCCTACATATCTCTCTCCCTCTTGGTGTTTGAATCACTATACGTTCATACTTAATTTCCTAAACATCGGTTCCACCAAATCAGGATGGATAACTAGTCATGAGGAGGTCCCGCATCCTAAAAGATGCCATCGAAACCCAACATTTCTACTTATGGTCCCCTTAGAGACCTTAGATATAAAGAGGTTGGAATTTTTTGAATCCCTTTACGACTATGGGCTAAAATCAGGATACCGTAGACACCTATAGAGCTATATCCATCTTGGTGTTTAAATCACTATACGTTCACACTTAATCACCTAAACCTCAATTCCAGCTAATCAACAAAGATAACCAGTCCTAAAGTGGTCTTGCATCTCGAAATACACGATCGAAGCCCTGCGTTTCTCTGTCTGGTACCCTTACCGACCATAAATAGAAAGAGGATTGAATGTTTTAAATCTTTGCTAAGACCAAATTCTAAAATTAGGATACCCTGTATCCCTACGGAGTTATTTCCCTTTCGATATTTGAATCATAATACGTTCACACTCAATCCCCAAAACCTCATCTCCATTCTAGCTAACCGGGAAGGTTAACCAGTCATGAAGAGGTCCTGCATCCCTAAAGACACCATTGTAACCCGGTGTTTCAACGTCTGGTCCCCTTAGCGACCTTAAATAGAAAGAGGTTGGAATGTTTTGAATCTTTTATAAGACCAAAGTCCAAAATTAGTATACCCTATACCCCTATGGAGTTATCTCCCTCTAGATGTTTGTATTACTATACATTCACACTTAATCGCCTAAATCTTGGTTCTACCTTACCTAGGATGATAACCAGTCATGAAGTGGTCCCGCATCTCAAAAGACAACATTGAAACCTTGCTTTTCTACATCTCGTCTCCTTATAGACGTTAAATAGAAATAGGTTAAAATGTTTTTAATATTTATTAAGATAAAAATATAAAATCTAGAGGGATACCCTATATCACTACGGATGTCTCTATCTCTCTCTCTGTTTGTGTGTGCGTGTGTGTGTGTTTGAATCATCACATGTCCACACTTAATTTCCTAAAACTTGGTTTCAGTTAACCAGGAAAGATAACCAGTCATGAGGTTGTCCCGTATCCCGAAAGACGCCATCGAAACCCCGTGTTTCTACGTCCAGTTCCCTTAGCGACATAAATAGAAAGAGGTTGGAGTGTTTTGAATCCTTTCTAAAACTAAAGTCCAAAGTTAAGACACCATATACCCCTACGTATATACTCTATCTTTTTTGAATCACCACACGTTCACACTTAATTGCCTAAACCCCAGTTTTAGCTAACCATGAAGGATGACCAGTCGTGAGGTGGTCCTATATACCAAAAGAAGCCATCAAACCCCCGTGTTTCTATGTATGGTCCCCCTAGAGACCTTAAATATAAAATTATTGGAATATTTGAATATTTTATAAGACCAAAGTCTAAAATCAGGATACCCTATACCCCTACGGAGCTCTATCCCTCTCAACACTGTCACACTACCCTCCTACAACTGAAATCACCATACGTTCACATGTATCTCCTAACTCTTGATTCTAGCTAACCAGGAAGGATAACTAGTAGTGAAGTGACTGAAAATCCCCCTAAGATTTCTCCCCCTAGGTGCCTATACACTATATGCTAAAAAGGATGTAGGTGACCTATAGGCCCGACCTATCTTCACAATATTCCACGGATAGTTTATTCTTACATAAACTACACCCTGTCTTATCCCTACAGACCAATAAAAAGGTTTGTGTTCTCATCCCCATGTACTAACACACACATATTACCCCCTTCTCTTTTCTTTCCAACTCTTATTGATCATTAATAATATTATCATAAATAATTAATATTATCATCATTATCATCGTTTACTACTATTATTTACAACCTTTACTCCTTATATAATATCATTATCATCATTACTATTTTATTATTAGTATCATTTTTACTATTATTATTATTATTATTATTATTATTATTATTATTATTATTATTATTATTATTATTATTATTATTATTATTATTATTATTATTATTATTATTCCACATTGTATCATTATCAATTTTCTAATAAAAACATCGTTAATACTTCCATGCTATCGTTACTGCATTATTGTCATTATAATAACTATTATTTTGTTATTATCATATTATACCATATTATCACATTACCCTCATTATAATTAATACTAACCACCATCCTAATATTAAACTCTATCAATTTCAATCATTATTGTCTTTTCATCATCACATTTTCATAAAATATATACACATATATCCTCATTCTCGGCCATACCTAAGCAGTGAATATTCTATTATTTTGGGGGACACACCCTATTTTTACATTAGAAAAAGAATCCTATTGTCACAACAAATCAAATTTTCCATTATATATACATATATAGATCATAACATGCAAGCATGCAAACATGCGATAAAACCTCCAAAAATATATGTCAAAAAACATAAAGCGTATCAGTGGAGCGTCGTCAGGACGTACACCCAACACTCCTGCAAGATCCCCATGGTGTCAGCCACATCCATAGGAAGAAGAGATTCATATGCCAACACCCTTACCTTGGTAATAACATCCTCACCCATCTAATCTACACCCGCCAAATCATCTACATGCCATACCACCCCCTGATGTCCCCTCGGTCCTTAAACAAAAATATTTAGCCACTCTCCCACATCCCCCATCGCCACCAGCTCAACCCCCATATAAACTCACCTTACGGCCTCTATAGTTGGATACGCCACTAAAACGTCCTCATTATCCATAAAAATGGGCTGGTGTGGGTCCATGGTCGGGAGAAAAAGATAAATAAGCGCCCATAGGATGGTCTAACACTTGGAGACAAAGAAGAAAAATTAAGAAAATGGAGAGAATGGATTGGTAAATGAAGAAGAGAACACTATTGACCAAATTTATAGATTTAGGTAACGAAAATAATTAGACGATCGAATATCCATTTCCAACAGTTGGCCGATTGAATAACATATTCCCCTTCCCTCTTAAGACGATCGGCTAACCCTTAAGATTTTAAAATAAACAACCAACCCCTCTGGGACTTAGCCGATCGTCTAAAGTCCCCTCAAGTAATGGCCAGTTAGAAAAAGGCCTTATCCAATCGTTAAAATATTCTAACACAAAAATCTTGTCCAAATACTTTCTCAGTTATTGATATAAAATAAGTGACCCAAAACCTTTAGCCAATTGACCATCCGATCCGTTAAACCCCTATCTATAAAGGTCTCCACCCACCATTTCAAGGCATCCCACTTCCATTCTAGATATGAAAATCCAACATTGATTCGTGTTTCTATATTACTTAATCTTGAGCACCCAAGATACTCGAGCTCAATTTTGAGAAGTTATAAAGGGTTCGTACATCAGAAAAGTCATTTTTTTGAAAGGAAAAACTCATACTTATGCAGAGTCGCCCTAAAAAAGAGATTCGTATTCTTGAAAAGTCATCTCCACGAGATAAATAGAGTCAAAACACAACATAAATTCTGTAAAACTCAACGCTTTTAACCGAAGCTCTACACGACTAAAAAGCACAAAAAAGCGGGGCATTCCCCCAAAGAAAAAAAGTTGGCTTTCGTCACGAGTGTAAAGAACCTCTGCCCAAATTTTTGGGTAATACCCCACATTTATATATTATTATAGACTGTACATACTTGTGTACCTTTCTAACCTGATCCCCATTTACGGGACCGGGTATGCAATTTATAACATTTATATTTGTTTAAAGGCAAGTTTTTAACCCAATAGCTTAACTTGTGCCACGAATTGACATGATTATATGCTAAAATATAATACAAATAAAATTCCATGATTTTAAAATACAAATATGAAGACATATTTTTCAAAATACGTTCTCAGGAGAGTGTCAATGAGTTCCGCTCAACGCGAAACTTTGCAAGAAAAAGTCTAAAATTTGGCTACACTAACCACTTTTTTGAGCAAACAAAGCCCGTCACTACACTACACCCCAAATATCTCTTTTAATTCCCAAACTTTCCATACATCCACATTTGATAACCTTATTAAATTAACATATAAATATATCAATATAACATAACTAAAATGCTATATTAAGGACTAGGCTATATAAATACCGCATTGTTGTACCTTGCATACCCGGTATCCCGTTGCATACACTTATAAATATACGCCATTAGTTAACTATGTTGGCTTTTATCCTAAGTAACCTTGGGAATGTAGGCTCTATATGGAGCTAAACCAGTGAAGCCCAAGCCTCATAATATGTCTTTTGGTGTATTATTTTCTAAGGATTCCTCCATCTATAGTCCTGCACCCCTATACATATTATACACTCCGTTGAGTGAACTACTTCGGATTTCATCCTAAGTATACTTGGGTACATATGTGCTATACCGAGAAAAACTCATGAATCCCAAACCTCGTAATACGTCTCTCGACATATTAACTCCTAGATATGACTCCATATCTAGTCCAACACCCCTATTTACTATCCAACCCCTTTTGTTGGAACTACGTTGGCTTTAATCCCCTGTCACATTGGGTACATAGGTACTATACCGAGCCAAACTCATAAATCCCAAGCCTCATAATACGTCTCTCGATATATTATTTCATAAGGATGCCTCTATCTCTAGTCCTACATCTCGCATATTATTTCATTGATATGAATCCACTTCTAATATTTATTTAGTTCAAATAAGATATAAAACTATCTCAAGGCATGATCTCACAAATATACATATACAAATGCTCAAAATATACTAACTATACACTTGAAATACATAGGCATTGATATCATGGTTATGCGAATATGTAGGTACAATACAGAGTCCTTCTTATGAGTTAGAGCCTCGATAATATGTCTCATGATATATTGTCCCCACAGAGATGCAATCACATTTCACCTCTCGTTTACACCCGCTTTCATACATACTATAAACGAGATATGAAAATATGTCAAAGTCATGATCTCTCGCACCCATATACATATTATACACTCCGTTGAATAAACTACGTTGGCTTTGATCCTAATTCTCATTGGGTACATATGTGCTATACCGGGAAAAACTCATGAAACCCAAGCCTAATAATATATGTCTTTATATATTAGCTCCTAAATATTCGTCCATCTCTAGTCCAACACCCCTATCTACTATCCAACCTCTTTTGTTAGAACTACGTTGGATTTGATCCCTGGTCACCTTGGGTACATAGGCACTATACTGAGCTAAAATCGTGAAGCCCAAGCCTTATAATACATTTCTTAGCATATTATTTCATAGGGATGCCTCCATCTCTAGTACTACATCTCACATATTGTTTCACCGATATGCATCCATTTCTAATAATTATCTAGTTCAAATGAAATAACAAAATATCTCAAGGCGTGATCTCACAAATATACATATACAAATGCTCAAAATATACTAACTATACACTCGAACTACATAGGCGTTTATATCACGGCTGCACGAGTACGTAGGTACAATACGGAGTCCTTCTAATGAGCTCGATCCTCGATAGTATGTCTCATGATATATTGTCCCCACAGAGATGAAATCACCTCTCGTTTCTCTTTATACCCTCTTTCATACATACTACGAACGAGATATCAAAAAAATGTCAAAGTCGCGATCTTTTGCGCATCCTTACACTTGCACATATATCACATTCGAACGTGTGTGACAAGCAAACTATGTAGGCTTATTTTCCAAATCCTATTAGGTACGTAGGTGAAATACTGAGTCCTTCTCATGAGCTCAAGCCTTGATAATACGTTTCTTAACATATTATCCCATCGAGGTGCATCCATCTTTAATCCCTTACATACTTCAAACGAGATATAAAACTATCTCAAGACGGGATGTCCCAAACATATTCCATCATAATAATGTACAAACATGCAAACACTAATCATAATAGCAACTCACCATCTCTCACCTTTCAATATCTCCTCACAACACGAACTAGATACTAAATTATCTCAAAAGACTACCTACCTTGAACAGTTATATACTCACAAACGATCACCCTTTAGATAAGTTAAGCTTTCTCACTCATTTAAATACTTAATAATAGACATACGTTATTTACTACAAATCACAAAGTCATGCACAATATAATCTAGTGTACTTGCACTGGTTGAAATGACGTTTTCATACCTCTCACTGATACCATTTTCCAACCTAAGCACCTTTCTACATGTTTTTAGGGACCCTCATGCTAAGGTCTCTTAACATATTATAAATAACTAAAAAGTAACCAATTAATGTAAAGAGTAATAATAAGCATAAAATTAAGGAATTATACAGAAAAAGTAGAGTGCCTAACATCTTCTCCACTTATAACTCATTTCCCGAGACTGCGTAATAAGAATCACCAAACTAAGCACAAAATTTAAAACATTCCTTAGGATTATCCCAAAAGGGCTTATCTCGAACATATCACTTTCTTGTTCATTTAAAAATATTTCAATCTTTCAAAGGAGAACATTTTAATTCCTTCATTGAGTTGTCATCTTTAACCATGGTGCATATTATTAATGAAAACACCATGGAAAATTCAAACTTGACCATTAAATTCCCCAGTGGGAATATGTGTGTGTGTGTTGGGGGGGGGGGGGGGAGGGTAGTTAAGGTTTCTTGACCTTTGCTCCCTTTCTAAAGGCGATTGGTTTCCTTTAAACTTTGTTACTGAGTGTGAGGTAACTTTTCCCCCCAAATCGCTAATTTTTTTGAGTTTTTCCAACACTTTAACATGGCTCCATTCTAAATTTCCCCAAATACATGGAGGACTGTTAATGGGGTGACTTGTATTAACGAGTTGTACTAGACCATCTTGGCATAAATGAATTTATGTAATGTTACCAGTGGGTGGTGACCATTGAGAATATTAATTATATGAAGACGAGGGTGACCAATCGAGCCCTTATGGTGAACCTCTTAGATTTTAGTAAAGATTATTAGGATTATGAAGTAACTATGAAAAATTGGCAATATCATCCCCTTCCTGAGGGTGTGGAATATGAAAGGAAGAGATTACCCTAGAGAGGGAAAGGAATATGTTAGAAATCCATTTTTTATCTTTTTGATCTTCAATTGGTTGAGGCTAATGTTTTGTTCTCCTCTATTTTTTTAGAAAGAGCAAGAAGAAGATTCCTTGAAAAAGTGATGTTAACTTTATTGATCTCCAGACGATTTGGTCTATCCAACAGAGAGTTGAAATTGTTGATTATCCGAGGTCGGTGGAATTTATGATAGGCTACAAGATTTATACCATTAATTTTATTGCAAGGCCATCAGAACGAATATCGGTCATTCCTATTTCCTTGCATAACCTAGAATCTTCCACCTTCCAAGATTCAAAAGGGGATGGATTAAACAAATCATCCATGGAAGGAACATTGAATTCGTTTGAACCTCTTAACATTTCATTGGTTCCTTATACTATTCCCCCCAACACAATGGAAAAAAAGGTTATGAATTAGTTCGCCACAAATGGTAGTGCTAAGTCCCCCTGCTTGTCATCGAGCAAAGAGAAAGATCTCTCTCAACCAACAAGTAAAAAAATGAAGTTGGGAGTTCTATTAACCCCATGGACGTTGAGGACTCCCCCTCTAAGGACCATGAGCCTCTTTTAAAGAGGATAAAGAAGGATTAACTTCCTCCTTCCCAATTAGACATTATAGGGAATAGATTGCTGATAAGGGAAAGGGTGTTGACCAGTCGGTTGTTTCTTTACCTGATATAGATAGGGACTTGATTCGATCTAGGGATTTCTGTGAAGATAAAGAAGTTGTCTCTGCCTTACCCCATTATAGGTTTTTGGAACATTTAAATTATAATATCTCTCTTGTAAGTTGATTGTGTTTACATTGTTCTTTTGTGTTTATTTATTACTTGGATTTTCTTAACTTTTTTACCTGTTGTTTTACTTTTCATAATTGATTACGATCAACTGTTGGAGAGAAATGATCGGCTAAAGGAGTACTTTATTGTTATGGAGGTCACATTTAGAAAGTTAGGAAAATATTTGGTGGTTGTTTGGTCATTGAATTCTACTCAAGAGAGTAAGAAACAAAATCTTGGTGAAAAGGTTCAGAGTTTGGAGGTTGAAAATGCCAATATTTAGAAAAAGATTGATGATTCTGATGCATTAGTGGATGATTCCAAATAAGGAAAAAAATGCCAAAGATTCTAAGATTGAGCCCAACCTCACCAAGACACAATCCATTAAGGATAAGGACAAAGCTTAGGAGGCTTTGGTTGGAGTGGAGAAGACCAAGTATGACGCCTTTACTCGCGACTGGGATCAAGCGTTTAAAGACGCATATTGTATACCTTAAAAATGTATTTTTTAAGAACAATTGAGATGACTCTTTTATTAAGGTTAGCAAAAGTGAGGGCTCAGACCTCTTTCACGAGTACTATCTAGGTTCCCCTCCTCAATTAGATGAAGAGGTTGAAGATGGCGATGACACGATGATTGAAGAGAATGATAAGGTTTTCAATCATTATGAGATGATGATGGCACTATTGATCTTGATGTGCTACAAGTCGGCACCGATCGAAGTGAGGCCATAGAGGCTAAGCATGTGGCCAAGAAGGATAAGGTTGGTAAGAGAATCTCTTAGGGTTTTGATAAGGGAATATTGTATTTCTTTTTTATTCCCAAATGATGTAGGAGAATTCCCCATTTGTAATTTCTTTTAATGAAATTCATGGTTTGATCCAACCGTTTCGATTTTGTCTAATTTTTGCAAGTATATTTTTTTATAAGCTTATATATCCACTCATTTGTTTATGTAATTTAACATAAGATTTGCAACAATGATCGTTGCTTAGAATGCTTTTATGAAAGACGTAGAAGGCTATTTGTTGCTTGTCATGATGAAGAGTATGATCTTGACCAACACTTAGGTCTTAACGTGTTTGCTCAAGTAAAAGAGGCATACTTAGATCTTCATCTCCTATTTTATCGAGCGCTTATAGACAATGTCTCTTTCCATGTCATGATTTTTACTGCCCAAAATAGTTATAAGGAGTTATTAACCAATTTGAAGGCCGACTTCGAATAGAAGCTTACGGGCCTGAGCATAGAGTGTGGACTTAATGAGAGACTAGCTACTATTATGTCTTTTCATTTAAGATGAAATTTCATTCTACATATCGATCTGATGGACGTAGGGGAGGTCTTTACTATTCTCAAGAAAAAGAAGAAGAATGATTTGAGGGTTGAACATGAAAGACTTAATAATTTTAAATCAAGCGAACATGTTGGAGAGGACACTTCCTTTTTAGAATAAGAGAATACCTATCTAAGAGAGGAACTCGAGAAACTTCAAAGGCTTTGAATCATAAAGTTATAATCGCCAAGGGTGAATCCTCCTCCCAAAGGAAGAAGGAAATTCGTCTAGTAAAAGAACTAGATAAGACCAAGAAGACTTTCTGAATAAAGTATCAACGATCAAAAGTCTAACTGATAAGATTGGACCTCTCACACTCCAGTTCCATAAACAACCTTTACATGTATGGATGGATGGTTACAAAGGGGCTTATTATATATGGATTTTTCTCTGAACGATGTTCAAAATGTTATTATAAAAATGGTTGGCTCAATTCCCCCACAATAGCAAAGGTCCCATAGGATTATGACTTATGGTATTTGTATGACCCAGGTTGTCTTGATTAGCAAAACCTACCTTTTAAGCTTGATATTTTTGCGATCCCTATGGATGCCATTCCTTTATCCTGTTAAGGAAGTACCTCGACGCCTAAGGCCTTGATAAAGGTCATGAACTCTACCCACCTCCCCACTTAGTCGACATGGTGAGTCTTGGGGGCATAAAGGATTAGAGATATATCTGCAACCGTTACTCCTTATGCATTGGATGTTCCACCTGCTCTAATTGAGAGTTCAACGAATGAGTCATCCCAATCACGCAATTAATCAAACTATATTTATTATTTTCTTGTAAATTATTTGCCTGTTTAATTTCCTTGTAATAACTTCAAGTGTTAATGGAATTTTTTTCATTCTCTTTCCCTATATAATGTGTGGTGTTTCGGTCTTACCTTTTAGGTGATGTCATCACATCAAACCTTAGTCTTAGAACCGAAAACGCAAATATGCACCTATTTGTGGGTTCATTCCCCAACTAGGATTTTTGTGACATGGTCGGTGATAGGTGACTAAGGTTTCCCAGTAGGCAATTTATCGACTGTAAGCCGTTGTTCATGTTTTGTTATTCTCCAAAAACTCTTTATGTTGGTTGAGTGAAAATTTATTCTCATATGCAAATCCTTATTCAGAGTTGGCTTATGGTTGTTTAACTAGTCTGTCTTAAAAGAAGACATTTGAGAGAATATAACCATCATAATGATAAGTAATATGTTAATGATTAGTTATTTAAGTAATTGATCTTCTTTATTAAATACTCATATACCTGCCACTTCAAATAACGTATAAAGATAAATGCAAGAAGTATAAAAGAACTTATTAAAAATACTTCAAAATTAAAATAAACAAAATAAGCTTAGTTGTAAAGACGAAATTTCCAATTGAGTCCATTGTATAGTTTTGACTTATCCTTGGAATAAAACACGCTTGAGTCATATGTCGTATGTTTATTGTCACGATCCCACGCAGAAAATGATGTGTTGAAGTTTATTGAAGACATTGTGGCAAAGCCTCAAGGAATTAATTATGCCAAAATTTTAATTGGTGCAAGCTTATTCATCTTCAAGTTTAATTGCATTTCGAGATCACTCAGGTATGAGTGCGTAATTTTAATGGGACTCGAAATTTATTTTAAAATGTTTAAGAATGTTATTTTATTAAGAAAGTGTTTCAAAAATATTCTTATAGTGTTTGAATTGGTTTAGACTTCGTTTTATTCTGATAATGACAGATTGGAGTTGGCTTTAAGTTAAATTCACTTTTCTGAGTAGGTTTAAATTTAACTCTACCGTGCGCAACGCTCAAACGAACTAACATGTCGATCAAGCGAGATGGAACTATTGTTCGAAAGATATGCACATCTCATTCGAGCGACATGTCATTTTGCTTAAACGATCGGCTGCCTTAAGAAAATTATATAAGGAGTGTTTCCATCAGAATTTTGTATGTGTGTAGTCCAGAAAATAGTTTTGTAATAGTACGTTTCGAAACTTATTTTTCTAAGGTTTTCCAAAGCTAAACATGTCCTTAGAATTTACAAGATCTGAGTTTTCATTAATATATGCAATAGTGATCTTGTTTTCACCAAGAATAATTGTTCTACACTTGAACATTACTTGTTTGGCAGAGAAGATGCGGAGGATTTCGTGCTCCAATTTCGTAGACGTTATGAGCGATATCGGTGGACACCGAGACATACGTGGACGCGTGTGTTGTGGACAGGTATTGTGGAAGAAGGATTTTATGCGTGGGCACTGTGAGATGAGTGGTTGAAGATTAGAGAAGCATCAAGTATCGTGAGGATCGAGTCGTTGAGTAAGACTTGTGTCTGTTCATTGTAAATCCACATTCATAGTGATTGTCAGAGGTTTTTTCCAGTTATGGTTTCCTCTTACATCCAGTGTTTTGAGTATTCTTTGTAAGGACATATTTTCATAGGTTCGTCATCAATTTGTTATGTCATATACCTTATACACCGTCAAAGAGCATTCAAGAGAAATATACATCAAAGACGGATCTGAATTATTCAAGTTCTTCATCATTCAAGGTTCCGTGAAGTTTACTTTGGTAAGGTTATGTTTTAAATACATTAACTTTTCACTTAGAGCTTTTGGGAGATTTTTACAAAATATTTTCTAAGTGTTGGAGCAGACTTTTTCGTCAAATATTGAGAATGAGTATGTTTTCTAATTTTTATAGCAGACCTCGATTTTGATGCCCAGGTCATTTGCGCGAGATCAGCATCTCGTTCGAACAAGATTGGAAGTCGTGCGATGTTGTTTGAACGACATGCGTACTTCGTTCGAGCAACATATGCTTCTCATTCGAACGAGCTCGAATTTTGAGGCAATACATTTTTGTATAAATACTCATTAAATGGTAACGTTTTCATTAAGAAGTCCATACGTTTTCTAGAACAAAAACACTGCCAAAGCAGTAATCTTTAGGCTTCTTCTTTTAAGGGTTTAATCCCTTTTTATTTTCAATTCACAAAACTCCCATTTGATTTAGTGAATTATTTTGGTGTTAAAGAACACAACTTTTTCCCTTGTTTATTCTTTGTGGGGAGAGCTCTACAACCGACAGCTGCATGCTATTATGGAGGGAGTCCTTGTGAAGATTTCAGATTGCGTGTCTAGGATTACGGTCCTTGTGGTATAGCTGCACGTGAACCACTGCAGATTTCTAGCCGTTGCTTTGAAGTTTCGTGCGTTACTCTTATGGGCGAAAGCAAGATGGTATGTAAGTCAATGGTCTTGTAAACTTTTTAAAGTTCTAGAAATAAAAGGTTTTTCCCTACGGGGATTTTTCCTTAAGCTTGTGTCGCATGCTTTATTTATTTTATGGTTTGACACACGCACACACGCAGTTGAATGATTTGGGGATGATTTATTTTGGTTTAAAAATAGACACTAATTAAATAAGTGTGCCAACATAGAAAGTTGCGAATTTAATCAATTATCACACTGTTATGACTTTCTCAAATTGGTATCAGAGCGGGTTACGCTAATTTATCGCGCATTCCTATTTTCTGCAAAAATTGTGTGATATTGATTTTTTTTAAATCAGCTTTGTGAAAAATCGCATTTTTTCAATGGTACGCCCGTTTAATGAGGAGCCTAATTTTGAAAAAGTTCACGACCCTGCTGAAAAATTAAAAAGTTTGAATTTGAAACTTTGCAAAAGAATTAAAGTTTTGGAAAAAGAAAATTCTCTCTTTAAAAGTAAGATTGAATATTTGCAAGCGTTTCAAACTCAATGTGATATTTGTCGTGAGCACTTTGGTAATTTGTGTATTGATTTTGATTCTTTAAAAATTTCCAAAAAGAAGAGTGATGAGAAAGTCCTAGTTTTAGAGAAGGAATTAAAGGACCTAAAAAATTCTAGGGTTCCCGCTTGTGCCGTCGAGGATACAAAATTAATCGATGATTTAACTGCACGTGAAAAGACTCTTAGGGATAAGTTTATTTTAATTGAGGGGGAGTGTGATAAACTGTTAAGTTTAATTGAAATTTGAAAAAGAAATCCCTGTCTTTGGAAGAGTCTAATTCTTTGCTTGAGTCAAAGATTTTGAAGTTAAAAAATGATTTGACTGACTCAAGTAGGTTTTATAGTGATGGTAATGGCTCGTCGTGTTCTCATGCTTCTAGTGCTAAAGCCAAAACCATTATTTGTTTTAAAGGGTCAACCGTTCCAAAGGATGTTAGAAAAGATCACACTTTAGGTGTCGCTCCACCCATTTACACATGTTCATATTGTGGTAGGAAATGTCACATTAGGAGATTTTATTTTGATATTGGAAGAGATCCTAGGAATTCGAAGTCTAGTGTTTTGTTGGTTCCTAAAACCCCGTGTCGACGTGTTACATCCATTTGGGTTAGGAAATCACTTTTGGATACACTAGATTTTAGAATAGTTGATTCTCATTTGCTTGCACATGATTCTTCTCTTTCCATATCATATAAATGATTGTGTTTGCATGTTTGTCATACGCTAGTTATGCTTTTTGATATATTTTTGCTAGCGTTGTGACATGTACTTTTTGTATAGATTTTTTCTTTTGAAAAATTTAGAAAAATACAAAAAGATTTTATTTTGACAAAATTTTTGAAAAATTTAAAAATATTTTTGTATTTTGCTTACACCTTTTATGGATGAAGACGTAGGATGACCGAGTCACAACATCATTCCATTTTTTTTATGTGACTATTTGATAGTGTTTTGAGACAATAGGTCAATTCATCCATGTGCTTTATAATGTTTAGAGTCATTAAGATGTAATTTAGTGTTACTTCCTACATGTTTGACTCATGTTTCCTTTATTTCACACATGCACGAACTTGTTTGATTATTGTGCTTGTCTTATCACATATTGATTGGGTGTTTTCACTTCAATCCTGTCCTTAAAACGAACCAAGCGCGATAAATTTTGATAAGAAAATTGTGCATTTAAGAACCGTTTTGTGAGTTTGTGTGCTTTGTTTAAAAAAATGGGGAAGGGCTGCGAAAGGTTCATTTTTCCTTTGCGAATACTAAGCCACCGTTAAATTGGACCTAAAGATGGAGGAATTTTATTATCCGGGGTCCAAAGAGGTTTAAAAGAGCCCGAAAAAATTTAAAGGCAATAAAAAGAAATTCATGCCAATTATGGGCCATTTAGGTTTTTGCATCAATTCTCCAAAGTTTGAGAATTTAGTTTATTCACCTCTATTCAAAATATAAATCTGAGGGTGTTTGGTTGGAGAATCAATAACGGGTTTGCACATCCTTAAAAGTCTTGAAAACATGCTAAATAGTTTTGGACGTTATTGGTGTGGAAATCATTTGACTTTGATTTGTTGATTTGATTAAGACGATGTCATTTAAATTCAACAAATATTTTTACACCTAAGGATACTTTTGATGTTCATTCGTTAGGAGTACACATATGCATTGTGCACATATAATTGATTGAGTTGATTTACCTATCGAATGTGTTCACACCCATTCATTTTGTTTCCATGACTTGGTTGTTTTAGTTTAAATCCATGGTGTGATTTTTTGTATCTTATTTTTCAAAGTGGTATTTGTTTGCTATGCATTTTGTCGTGACACTCCATGTTTTGATTTTTTTCTTCTTATCTGTCTATTTGGGGACATCATAAAAAGGGGGAGAAAGAATTATCATGTTATGGGGGAGATTTGATTATTAATGCTTTATTCTTATATCATTTCAAACTCGATGCGTCATGAAGGTTTTTGCTTTTTCTCATGTGCGTAGGTACAAAATTGAATATCATAATGTTGCACACCCTGATGAGAAAAGCTTTGAGATTTGACGAAGATGATTGAAGAACAGTTTTGAGGTCTTGCAAATTTATTCATGGGAGGGTAGATTTGTATAGGCAATTTGGTATTTGATAATTCAGATTTTTTATGTATGTACCGGCATAGACATAGGGGGAGATTTGTAAGGACATATTTTCATAGGTCCGTTATCAATTTGTTATGTCATATACCGATACACCATCAAAGAGCATTCAAGAGAAATCTACATCAAAGACGGATCTGAATTATTCAAGTTCTTCATCATTCAAGGCTCCGCAAAGTTTATTTTTGTAAGGTTATGTTTTAAATACCTTAACTTTTCACTTAGAGCTTTTGGGAGATTTTTACAAAATATTTTCTAAGTGTTGGAGCGGACTTTTTCGTCAAATATTGAGAATGAGTATTTTTTCTAAATTTTATAGCAGACCTCGATTTTGACGCCCAGGTCGTTCGCGTGAGATCAACATCTCGTTCGAACGAGATTGGAAGTCGCGCGATGTCGTTTGAACGACATGCGTACTTCGTTCGAGCGACATATGCTTCTCGTTCGAACGAGCTTGAATTTCGAGGCGATACATTTTTGTATAAATACTAATTAAATGGTAACGTTTTCATTAAGAAGTCCATACGTTTTCTAGAACAGAAACAGTGCCAAAGCAGTAATCTTTAGGCTTCTTCTTTTAGGGGTTTAATCCCTTTTTGTTTTCAATTCACAAAACTCCCATATGCTTTAGTGAATTGTTTTGGTGTTAAAGAACACAACTTTTGCCCTTTTTTGTTCTTTGTGGGGAGAGCTCTACAACTGATAGCTGCGTGCTATTGTGGAGGGAGTCCTTGTGAAGATCTCAGACTGCGTGTCTAGGATTGCGGTCCTTGTGGTATAGCTGCGCGTGAACCACTGCAGATTTCTAGCCGTTGTTTTGAAGGTTTGACGAAGACACTGTGCGTTACTCTTGTGGGCGAAAGCAAGATGGTATGTAAGTCAATGGTCTTGTAAACTTTTCAAAGTTCTAGAAATAAAAGGTTTTGCCCTACGGGGATTTTTCCTTAAGCTTGTGTCGCATGCTTTATTTATTTTATGGTTTGACACATGCACACACGCAGTTGAATGATTTGGGGTTGATTTATTTTGGTTTAAAAATAGACACTAATTAAATAAGTGTGCCAACGTAGAAAGTTGCGAATTTAATCAATTATCACACCGTTACGACTTTCTAATTCTTTACTTTATTTTACTTGATTTAATCACTAGATGAATGTTTAGGATAAATCAAGATAAAATTTGGTTAAGTTAAAATTGGTTTACAACTTGGTACGAATTAAAAAAATTGGAAAAAGGGTTTTCATAAAAAAAGAGAAATTGTTTTTGTCATACTTAAAACACTTTCCATATATGAAATAAAAGGGACCCACAAATTGGTATCAGAGCTAGAAACATATTTTCATTGGGTTTGATCCCTTGTGTTTTTTGGAATGAATTTTGTAGGTTTTGAAAGTTTTTGTGCTCCTATTTTTTATGGCGCAAACTATGCTTATTGGAAAATGCGAATGACAAGCGCTTTAAAATCCATTGATGAGCATGTGTGGTTAGCGGGTGAAAAGGGTTGGTCTCCACCAGTCACGCAAGAGGGTGAGGTCTCTAGTTTGAAACCCATTGAGTCATGGACTGAGGTTGAACATAGTCTTGCACTTTACAACTCTAAAGGTCTGCACGTAATTTTCTCACCTGTCACACCTGAAGAGTATAATCAAATCATGACTTGTGAAACTTCAAAAGAGGCTTGGGATACACTTGCACTTACTCATGAGGGAACTAACATGCTTAGGGCGTCTAATTTACAAAACCTGACTACAGTGTTTGAGACGATTAAAATGTTAGAGAGCAAGTACTTTAATGAGTTTTATGCTAGGTTGTCTAATATTGTCAACTCTTCGTTTAACTTAAAAGAGAAGATTCTCGACAATCGTGTGATAAAGAAAATTTTGATATCTTTACCGAGTAGGTTTGATGCAAGAGTGACCATTTTAAACTCCTTAGGTATTCTTGATTCAACGAAGCGTGAAGAGATTGTAGGTGACTTACAAACCTATGAACTCGATATGTTTACCTCCAAGCAAGTGCTAAAGAAAGAAAAGCTCATTGCTTTGAAATCCCGGAAGGAGGAAACTAAAGTTTCGGATGACAATTTTGATTCCGATTTTGAGGATGTCTCCTTGTTGGAAAAGAAGTTTAAAAAGTTTCTTAAATTTCAAAAGCAATCGAAAGTTGCCAAAAGGTTTGAGAAATTAAATAACAACAAGGTAGAGTCCCTCCCTAAAGATAAGAGTGATATATTTAATACGGTGTAGTCGGATAGGTGTTTTTTGTGTGAGGGGTATTGTCATAAAGTTGCCGAGTGTCCCACTAGACTTAAGAAAGAGGGAAAGAAATCGATAGCTTATAATGCCTCCTTTAGTGATAGTGAATCGGAAGAGGGACAGAGTTCCCACAATGAGAGCAAGTTTGTTGCTTTCTTGGCATGTCATGTGAGTGACGGTGATAAATCTTCCCACGAAGATTCTCATGTGCATGACACTTCCGAGGCCGTTAAATCCCAAGTGAGTGGGGAAGAGGAGGTTAATGTGAAAGAGTTGTAAGTTGCATTTAATGAATTGTATGTCGAGGTGGTGAAAGTGAAAAAAAACTCTAAATTTCAAGCTAGGTTGAATAAGTGTTCCGTATAAAATAATGTTGCTTTGATTGAGTATCTTAGGGCACGAGAGGAGATGTTTAGGGAGAAGCCAAAATATGTGGAGAAAGAGAGAGATGGTCTTTGTGGTTTGATGGAGACTTTGAAAAAAAAGTTGCTACAGTTTGAGGAGTCTAGGCATGTGCTTGAGTCTAGGATTTGTGAGTTGGAGGATAAGTTGAAAGACTCGAGTAAAGTTAAGTTTGACTTATAATCTAGGTCGGAAAAGTTGGATAGGATATTAGACACTATCCAAGTCAAAAGTGAGAGGTGTGGTATAGGCTACCATGACAAAGTTGTTCCTATTCCCAAAGCCAATACCAACCATGTGAGAGAGACCACAAGGAATGTGAGGAGAGGTCGACATTTTGTTAATCATTCCCACCGTGTTTACACTTGTTTCCATTGCGGTAGGAAAGGTCATTTTAGACGTTTTTGCTATGCCCTTAGGAATGCTACTAGAAACTTAATGAACACAGGCGTGTCAGTTCCCAAAGCCCCCCACCCATTATGTCACACCTACTTGGATTAGGAAAACAGACTTGGAGGGTTTAGGACTAAAACTTCTTGGTTCTCATTTGGTTTCTCTTGATTCTTCCCATGCTAGATCTAATGGATGATAGTGTTACCATGTTTGTCATACGCTGGTCTTTGCATCATGATTTTACCTTCCTAGTGTTATGACATGTGTATCATTTTGTATTCTTTTTTCTTTTTTTCATTTATTGAGTCTTATTTGAAAAATACAAAAAGTTTTTGCTTTTATTTGAGTCAAAATATGTTGAAAAACCAAAAAGATTTTCAGTTTGTTTTTATTTTTTAGTTTACATGTTTGATACGTGTGCTTGGACCCCCTTCCCTTCATTATCCACATGGCTAGGACATTTGGTCATAATTATTGATACTTAGAATGGTCTTAACCAATGTTTTATGGGGCTTTTTCGAAGTTGATTTATATTTTGATTCGACTTTGTAAATATGCCATCTTTTGCACACATGCACGAGTTTATATGGATGTTTGACATCTCTTGCATATTTGAGTTTGGTGAGACATTATTATCTCAATCTTGTCATCTATGCGTAAGTAGACATAAGAAGGAGGTGTGCATGTAAGAAACGTTTACCGTGGGGATTGTATTTGAAAAAATGACGAGTGCTCACTAAAAGGGCTACGAGAGTGTAAAATTGACTGGTCGTGAAAGCCATCGTTTAAAAGTGCTCGCAAATAATTAAAGGAAATGAAAAGAATTGTATGCCAAAATATGGGACAAATTAGTTTATGTTCATTCCAAAAGAAAATATGATATATATTTGAGGGAGTTTGGATGGATAATTTAAACGGATTTTCACCACGAATCCTAACGTTGAAAAAATCGTGTCATGGCTCTACTATTTGTAGAATCTTCGAAATTTTGGAATTGTGTGCATGTTTGATTGTTTAGCTCATTCAGCTCACTCTATAAATGTCACATATGGCTAAAATAAAGTTTGATGATTTATAGCTATCAATTAGAGCTTCTTGATCATTTCGATGTGTTGAAATTGTGATTCATTTGTTGTAGTTCACACACATACATTCCATGTTCATGTTTGAGCACATCGGTACCATGTTAACATGTAACTCATATTGTGTTTGTTGGTTTTCGTTACTATTTTACTATTGTTGTAAAGTTTTCTGCCCATTCCAGTTAGTTTTTTCTCGAAATTTTTTCATTGGGCAAAACTATTTGATTTTTTTACTGGATGTGAGAATTTTATTTCGTTTGAGTGATAAACCCATGTCACTCGAAGCCTTCAAGCGAGAAGCTCATGTCGTTTGAACGACTAAGCTATCTCATTCGAGCGACCCCTGAATTTCTGTATAATTCTATTTCAGTACCCTGGTTCTTTTGGTTAATTTTTTTGGTACTGCTGGTTGCTTTTGGTTTCTATTTATGCAGTTTATTTTGATAGATTTGATATTTTGCTTCCTTGGATCATTTAGTCAGGCCTGCATAGATTACTTATTCATATTGTGTGATTACTGTTTGCTTGCTACGGATTTGATATTGTTGATCATTATTAGATAGTTGTTTCATTAATATCTAGATATATTTTTATTGATTTATCTAAATCTAGATATGTTTATCTTTTCACCGGGTTGTCTATTAGAGACAAAAAGAGGGAGATATGTATGTGATATAGGGGGAGATTTTGTGTGATGAGCTTTGTATCCTATTTTAAAATGTTTATATATTGATATCATGTTTTGCTCACATAACAAATTATTTGGATTTGTCATTTTCATATTGGTTTATATCATTTGTTCCTCCATACTTCACTAGATATTTGTCTATTTCATAAGTTTAGATATGCTTTAAGAGATTCGAGATTTCAAGTCTACATCACATTCAAACATTCAGAGATAGTTCATGCTCGTCGGACCATCATTTACTAGTCTTGTCCTGTGTTGTTTGATTTTAGGTCTATGAAATGAGATTTAGGCGTCATACGTCTTGATGACCCGACATAGGTATTTCAATGTTGGTTTTGTCATAGAATAGTCAAAGGGGGAGATTTGTCGGGATAAAATTTCCAATTGATCCCATTCTATAGTTTTGACTTATTCCTGGAATAAAACACATTTTAGTCATAAGTCGTATGTTTATTATCACAATCCCACACAGACTCTAACGTGTTGAAGTATATTCAAGACGTTGTGGAAAAGCTTCAAGGAATTAATTATGTCGAATGTTTAATTGGTGTAAGTTTATTCTTCTTCAAGTTTAATTGCATTCTGAGATCACTTAGGCATCAATGCGTAATTTTAATGGGACTCGGAATTTATTTCAAAATGTTTAAGGATGTTATTTTATTAAGAAAATGTTTTTATAATGTTTGAATTTGTTTACACTTTGTTTTATTTCGATAAGGAAGAATTAGATTTGGATTTAATGTAAACTGTCTTTTCTGAGTTGGTTTAAATTTACACTCTATCACGCGCATCACTAAAAAAAATTAACACGTCGATCGAGCGAGATGGCACTGTCGTTCGAACGAGATACACATCTCATTCGGGAAACATGTCATTTCTCTTAAACGAGTTTCCGCCTTAGGAAACTTATATAAGGCATGTTTCCATCAGATTTTCGTAAGTGTGCAGTCTAGAAAACAATTTTTGTAACAATACGTTTCAGCACTTAATTTTCTAAGATTTTCCAAAGCTAAACACATCCTTCGAGTTTACAAGATCCGAGTTTTCATTAATATATGAAATAGTGATCTTGTTTACACCAAGAATAATTTTTCTACACTTGAACATTACTGGTTTTGCAGAGAAGAAGCAAAGGAGTTCATGTTTTGATTTCGTAGACGTTACAAGCCATATCGGTGGACACCGAGACATACGTGGACGCGTGTGTTGTGGACAGGTATTGTGGAGGAAGGACTTTATGCATGGGCACTGTGAGAGGAGTGGTTGAAGATCAGAAGAGCGTCAAGTCTCGTGAGGATCGAGTTGTTGAGTAAGACTTGTGTTTGTTCGTTGTAAATCCACAATCATAGTGATTGTTTGGCTTGGGTTATCTGGGGGTTTTTCCCGTTGTGGTTTCCTTGTACATCCAGAGTTTTGAGTATTCTTTAGTTTATTTTACTTTCTTTAATCACTATATGAATGTTTAGGATTAATCAAGATACAATTTGATTAAGTTAAAATTGGTTCAAAACTTGGTGCAAATTAAAAAATTAGAAAAAGGGTTTTCATAAAAAAAGAGAAATTGTTTTTGTCATCTTTAAAACACTTTCCATATAAGAAATAAAAAGGGACCCACATTAGTCATAAACTTAAAATTTATAAGTAAAACTTCTTTAAATTGGTTTCATTCCAAGCTCGAGTAAAGTCTCTTCCCTCCATTGTTTCTAAATGGTAATCTCCTATTAAGTCGTCTCAAATGACTTTGATTGGGCCTCTCCAATTGGGCCCAAGTATCTTGTCTAAGGACTTTTTAGTGCTGTCCACGATATTTCTAAGTACGTAGTCACAATCCTTGAAGCTTCTCATTTTGACTCCCCTATTGTACTAGTAGGAAGCGGGTTTTATAAAAGCCAATTCTCTTTTTTTACTGTCCAAGCCAAGACCTTATATGATTTCTTCGTTATTGAGATCTTGATTGACTAAGGTGACTTCATGTTTTGCACACTTGCCTCAACTGGGATAACCACCTCCATCCATATGATAAGGTAAAGGGTGTTTCCCCCATTGACCACATGGGTGTTGTTCAAAGTGCCCAAAGAACGTGGGGGAGTTGGTCGACCCACACGACCTTTACGTTTTCTAATCACTTTTTGATTCTGTCGAGGACTGTCTTATTAGAGGCTTATTCTTTACTGTTGCTTTGAGGGTAGGCAACTGAATTGTAGTAGTGTCTGATATTATGCTCATTGCAGAATCTTTAAAAGAGAATGCTCATAAATTGAGTTTCGTTATCTGTGATGATAATTTAAAGGATGCCAAACCATGTTGTTAAGAACCCATTGGGAAAAAGGCTAAGGACGTGTGGACACGACGTCACTGGTTTGTTGCTATACCAATGTTGAGAAGAGCTTATAGTGCTTGCATTTTTTAACGTAGAAAACTGCGTCCTTTTGCATATATGGCAACTAATATCCTTCTTTTATTGCCCTAAATGCTAGGGACATGCCCCGGATATGTCTCCTACTTATTTCTTTATGGAGCTTGTAAAGGTACTAATCGAAGTCATCTAAGTGAACGCATTGCAGGTAAGGTCTGAGAAAATTGATTTGATAAAGATTTTTACCTATTGCTACTTTTACTTCTGTATAGTTCTGTTGGCTTTATTGTTTTTTGTTTTGACTTTATCCACTCGTATTTCTATAATTGTCAAAACAAAGAAACAGTAACAGAAGCTAAGAGGAGTAAGAAGAAGAACAAGAAAGATACAAGAAGATCGGGAAGGCTCTGACGCTATCGCTGATCCTTCCCTTGCCCTTGGTTCTATTCTTGTTTTCCTTCTTCAGTAGTAAATCAACGAGACACTAGCTCAGAGATGTTTTTGCCCAGAACTCTCTCTCTCCAAGAGTATCCGGTTAGAGATATCCGGATAAATCACATCATAAATAAAATCATATTTTATTTGTTACCTTCTTATTAATTGGTAGGGCATCTTCCTTTAGGTAGTACGTGATTGAATCCATCTAACCCTAAGTCCTTTTGATGACCATAACCTTCTTGGAAAATTTTCGTTTATTGATACAGGTCTTGTTGAGGTATTCTACTTAAATTATCCATTGTATATCCTCTTTAACGGCCTAAGAAAGTGTGGCCAGTGCATCAACGTGACTATTGTTCCCGCTTGGGAATTATTGTTCTTGTACATAGTTAAATTGGGCGACCAAGTGATGATCTTCTTCAAGGTATGCATCCATACTCACATACCTAATGTTTTAGTCTATTAATATCTGATTTGATACCATCCTTGATTCACAGAAGATATCAATGTGATGGGCTCCCAGGGAGCGTGCTTTTCATAATTCGTTAAGCAAGGCTTTATACTCAGCATTGTTATTGGATGCTAAGAGTCCTAAGTGAATTTCCTTCTCGAGAACTATTTTATTTTGGCATACGAATACTATCCCCACCTTTGCCTCTTGCAATTTGAGGTTCCATCAATATACAGTACCAATCAATCACCTTTTTTTATCAGTTGCAGGACATATTCTTTACTTTTGATACTTGTGTCAACAAGTTCTTAGTCACTAGAAAATTCATCTATGAAGTATGATATGAATTTCCCTTTGACTGAGGTTCTAGGATGAAACTGTATACCAAACCTCCCGATTTCTACCCATCACTTGGACATCCATACAAATAGGTCAACCTTTTCGAGCATTTCTTTCAGAGGGAAGGAGGTCATAACTATGATAATGTGTGCCTAAAATTAATGTTTCAACTTCCTAGAGGCCATGACCAATGTGTATGCAAGCTTTTCTAATGGTAGGCATCTTTTTTAGCACCAAGCAATTTTTTTCTTTTATGATAAATTGGAGTATGATCCCCATTCTTCTCATAAACTAAGGTTGAACTTACAGTGCCATTAGACACTGCCAAATACAAATATAAAGGGATCTCATCATTCAGAATGGTCAACAGTGGTGGTTTTCTCAAATACTTCTTATTTCTTTAAGTTCCCTGGTGCATTAATCATTCCATACTTCCTTTGTTTCTTATGTTCTTTAAAGAAAGGTTGGCACTTCTCTTAGGATATGGATATGAAGCTGTTAAAGCTATTAGCAGACTCTCTAATTCCCATTGCTTTTCTTTATGATTATTGGGTTTATAGCCACTTCGGGAATTAAACTTCCTGTATGGACTGCACTTCTTGAAGTTTCCCCACTTACTAATCAACATCCTTGGCCTTCTCGGGTGTGGTTCACCGTGATTTTTTGAGTCACTGATGGATGTTGTGGTGATAATTGAATTCAACACAAATAAATGAGAAAAATGCAATCACCAAAATAAATAAAGAACGAAAAAGATGTCAATAACACAACATAGTATGTACGTGGTTCAGCAGAATGCTTACATCCACGATGGTGCTCTCAGTATTATTTTTTGATACTCCGGGAAGTGTTTTACAGAGAATACAATGCATGCTTTTGCCTCAAGCCTAGGTTTTTTTATATACTAGTTCGTTAGTGGGGTGTTGGAAACCACCACGTCAGTCTAAAGTCCCCAGAATATCTACCTTCGAGATTTTAGGGGTTTACTGAGTTATAACTTGAATAAATCGTGGTTCAAGGATCTCTAGACTTTGGACCTTTTTATTAGGCTACTCGTCCTGGGCCCATCTTGGGCCAGAACCAACAATCTAGGTACCCACAATTTCCCCTAAAGTTGTTGGGCCACAATTTTTGGGATCAATAAATTTAAATGATTTTTCATAATTGTTTTCTTGTAAATTTTGTAACTCTTTCCAAGATTGAAGTGCATATGGACTGATTTAGGCATCAGCTTGCTTCGTGTCCTGTGCATTATGATTGGAAACGTTTAAGAAGTCATTTGGAGTGGCATTTTTATACTGTCATTTCAAGCTTCTTAGTATTTTATCATCTTCTTCAAGCTCTGTCGTTGTGCTTTCGCCCCCAAGTTTCCACTTTTCGCTTTGTTCATCATCTCTGCTTGTGACCTTGCGTCGTCCTAATCCAAGCTTCCATTCCATAAGTCTCTTTCACTCTCTCTCTGTGTTTTTTTTTTGTTGAGATTTCTTTGAATTCATAATTAGGGTTCATAAATGGTGAAGATAGGTAATAGATCTGTGTCTGAGTTTAGGAAGTTCTATAATATCCCAGACTGGGTAGATATTGAGTGCGCCTCAGTCCCTAAAAATGTTAGAGAAATAAAGGACGCTCATTGGATTCATGTCCTCTTGATGTCCCAAGGGGGCCTCACTTTCGCAATTTGTTTTTACATTTCTTTGGTTATTTCAACATCGTCCCTGCACAGTGTTTGCCAAATGTGTGGAAGATAGTCAATGGGGTCCATAGAATAAACCAACTCTATGGCACCAATTTAGGGCTTGCTGAAATCTATTTTTGCTATTCATTCTCTCGAACTAGCTCTGGCCTTCTTTACCACAAGACCAGGAGTCCGGATAGGGTAGTGGTAGTAAACCTACATGATTCCCATAAGGATTATTGGCAAGAGGGATTTCTTCCTAGAAATTGGCAGTTCTCCCCCATACTGAGGGGGAGAGGTCCGATAGATTCACATTCCCCTTCTATGGGGAGGAGTATATAGGTAATGTTTGCTCTGCTCACTTATTTTTCTATTAATGTTTGATTCTTCTGATATTCTTATGTTATCCTTTCAGCGAGGACAAAGAACTTGGAACCTGCTCTTAGTGAGGTTCGAGCTGCCGAGATGATTAAAGCTTGGAATATCAGAGAGCCTTTAGCTGATGGTGAATATCCTCGGTCAACTTCTTTTCTTTCGGAGGTCAAGAACATTGGGTCCAGTTTCATCGCGCAGCCTGTAGACAGCATTCCTGACTTAGATATTACTGAAAAAGTTACTGCTGACCCATCTAGTTGGATGAGGAAGAGAGAAGCTCTAAAAGTGATATTCAGGGAGGTGCTGAAGGTGGTCCCAGCGAGGCGAGCTCTTATGGTGAATAATCTTATTGCTCGAAAGAGGTTTTAGAGGCTCTAGAGTCTTCAAGCACATCCAGTAGTTCCAGCGAGGAAATGGCTCCCCTAGGAAAAACCTGATCCGTGATGATGATGATGATGATGATGATGATGTGCTTCTCGCTCAGCGGTCAAAGAAACAAAAGTACAATAGCGGGGATGTTGCCACTGGTTCTTAGTCTGCTGCCCATGAGCAGGAGAAGAAGAGGAAGGAGGAGGAGCTATTGAGAGAGAAGCATAGAAACAGAGAGGAAGAGAGGAAAAAGGTGGAGGAGAGAAGGAGGGCTGAGATGAAGAAGAAGGAGAGGGAAGAGGAAAGAAGGAGAGATGATGTGAGAACGAAGGTCGGGCATGCCTTGGTTCCCGTGTTTTCCTTACTTCAGGGGGCATTTGTTGCCCTCTGTCCCCAACTGGCTCCTGCATTGCTCGAGCGAGTAATTTTGCCTACTGATCGACAGAAGGCAATGAGGACCAACCAGTTAGCTGTGCAAGCGAGTCAGAGGCTAGCCTTGGTAAATTTGTTTTCGTTCTTTAATACTTGTGATATTCCATTCAATGCTTTCTTCTAATGCTCCTTCTTTCCTTGTAGTTCATAACTGAATTCGCTGTTCTATACCGTACTCGTGAAGAGCTAGTGAGTAGGAATGCAGACTTGGAGAATCAGAATGCTGAGCTGAGGGGGAAAGGCATCGAGCTGGAGGCTAGTGTGAAGACCGCCAGCGAGGCCAAAAAGTCCTATGATCTCACCCTTACTGAAGACAATAGAGCAAGGGAGGCGGCGATCAATGGGCTAAATGAGTTGAGGCAGTCCTACGATCTGGTCTGTACAAGCAAGCTGGCAGTGGTCGAGGAAAATAAGGTACTGGGGGAGAAGATGAAGAAGATGGAGTCTGAGGCGGCCGTCCTAAAGGAGAGCTCCTATAATGCTGGTTAGGTCGCGACTTATGAAGATGCCGATGCTCAGATTGGCTACATCTGTCGACTGAACTTCCAGAATGATTGGAACAGGGCTCTTATGGCTGTTGGGGTGGATATTGATTCACCCCTATTTGATGAGCATGATCCAATCCCAAAGCCTGTTGTGGATGATGCGCCCACCCGGCCACTGAAGGTGTAGTCCCTGCTACTCAGACTTCTCCTATTGATGCTCCTCCTGCCTAGGGAATAACAGTTGCTCCATCTGAGGGAGGTGCTGCCAGTGCTGTTGACAAGGGAAAGTAGTCGTCTACCTCTGAAAAGACTGAGGTTGCCCGCTAGCCTGCTCCTAGGACTTCTTTTGTATTTTTGATTTGTTTGTAGTGTTCTTTTCTTATTTTTAATGTAGTTTGATCCTCCATATTTGAATGAAATGAAAATACTTTTCCTTTAGCATACTGATGCATTTGTTCTTTACTGCTCTTTATGGCTTGTAGTTGATTGATGTAAATGAATATATACCTGCCACCTCTCAATTGGGAAGAATACTTGGTCCTAATGCGAGCAATAAAGTTAGCCAAGCCTTTATTAGGATCTGCAAGTCTCTTAGGACAAGGATTAAGATCTTTAAGGACCAGTCAGAGCTCATTGCCAAACTGAAGGATATACTTCAGGAGATGGAAGAAGTTAGTGCCTCTTTTCAAGAGGAAGTGAATACTTTAAGAGCCAAGCCTCTAGATGCCTCCGAAATTAATCAAGTTGGAGAAGTCTTTCAGCAGGAGAATGAGACTCTAAGGAGAGAGATAATGCGACTCAGGGAGCATGCATCAAGCGTTGCACCCCAAGTTTTAAGGGGCTCTTCTTCATCGGCTGGTCCGCGAGCTGGTGAAAATGATGGGAGCACAGCCAGGGAGGATGACATGCTTTGTGCTGATGTTCGGTGAGCTTACATGATAGTAGCTGGACTATAGAGAGACGTTACGCTGCTGAGACATTTGTTCAAGAAAGGTCCTTGACGAGTGTGGGCTGATGGCTATGACTAAGGCTGGACGGATGCTCTAACGAGGTTGAAAGAGTTTGAAGAGATGTCTTTTGTTAGGGGATGGTTAATTGCCCTTAGGGAGCTGCAAGTCCCCAGGAACTCAGTACTCTGGTACCGTCACGAAATTTCTCTTTCAACCTTAATTCCCAATCCTTTTAGAAGGGACGACCAGTGGATACCTATAGATGTCATCCCTAGGTCTTTGCTAGATCCAGATGCGAACGAGGTCGAGGAGGAATTGGCTCCTCATCCGGATGACGGCCGAAGAGCACAGGTGGCTGACTATCTTGCTCAGAGGCCTAATCCTCATTAAGATTTTGCTGAATGTAACTTATTGTAATTGTAATGAAATAGTGTAACATCGATGTTTTGGGCGATCTGGCCTACTAAATATGTTTTGTATGTTCTTTAACTGTGACTCATTGTAACTGTTATGAAGTAATGTAATATCTATGTTTTGGGCGATCTTGCCGACTAAACATGTGTTGTATATTCTTTACTTTATTTACTTCTTGCCTAACTATCTTGGGCCATTCATGACCAACTAGATTGGTAGGGTTGTTTTGTCAAGTGAGTATCCTCCCAGTCCAGTATACTTATGAGATATCATTTTGCTTCACTTTACCTTTTAGGTCGTGTCGTTACACTCCCTTAGGCCTAAGTGTGGCAATGGCGAGGAAACACCTGGTGTTGGATGTTCTATCTGATCAGGTTTTCTGAACCAAACATAGTTTGGTGACCAATTCATTTTTGGTCTAATTGCCTAAGGGTCCCCTGTAGGGCTTCATATATTGTGGGATTAATATATTATCGAGGCAATGCTATGAGGTTGTTCGTGTTTCATAACGAAAACCTGAGGAGGGTGATACCCTAATTTTATGCTTTGAGTAAGTTGCCCGTTACTTGGAAAATATGTGCAACTTATAAAGTTCCTAATAAAGAATTAACACTTCATAAGATGCCATTGCCAAATAATCTTTTATTCAAAGAAATAATAAATGAGTTGCCAATTCAATCAAGATGGTAAAAGATAAATGAAGGAAAGCTAGAAATAAAATTTCCTTAAATTGCCAGCATTCCAAGCTCGGGGTATCTCTATGACCTCTAGCGTTTCTAAGTGATAGGCTCCTTGTAGATCATCTCTTGTCACCTTGAATGGTCCCTCTTAGTTCGGCCCTATCTTACCATCAAATGGTTTTACTAACTGCCAAGGACTTTCCTTGGGACGTAGTCCCCAACTTGGAATGCCCTCGGATTGACCTTTTTGTTATAGTGTTTCACGAGCTGTTGCTGATAGCTCGCCAGCTTTACCAAAGCTAGTTCTCTACGTTCGTCAGTTAGGTCAAGTTTAGCGAGTAATGCTGCATCGTTCTGGCCTAGGTCGACAAAGGTCATTCTCATGGTTGGTAAACCAACTTCTAAGGGGACGATTGCTTCCATTCCATACGTTAGAGAGAATGGGGTTTCCCCAGTTGCTCGCCGTGGGGTAGTGCGGTAGGCCTATAAAATATGTGGCAGCTCACTTACCCATACGCCCTTGGCTTGCTCTAGTCATATTTTTAACCCATCGATCACTATTTTATTGGAATCTTTGGCTTGACCGTTGCTCTGGGGGTAGTCCACCGAGCTAAAATAGTGCCTGGTCCCGTGTTCTCTGCAGAAGTTCTGGAAAGGGACACTTTGGAACCGTGTTCCATTGTCAGTGATGATGATTCTGGGGATTTCAAAACGAGTAATTATGTTCTTCCATATGAACCTCATCATATATTTATCTCGGATATTTGCCAGTGTCTCTGCCTCGATCCATTTGGTAAAGTAGTCTGTTATGACCAACAGATACTTGCGATTGTCGACAGCAGTAGGAAGAGGGCGATCATAGGTAGCTAGTAGGCTGGTGGACCATAGAAGCATGCAGTTGACATTTCTCTCATTTACGAGCATACACTGCCGAATCTTTTTGCATATATGGCCATCAGTTGCCTTCCTTCATTGCTCAAAAAGTTAGTGACCTTCCTCTAATATGGCTTCCATAGATTCCTTTGTGAAGCTCGTGTAGAACTTACTCGACTTCTTTCGGGTGAACACATTAAAGGTAAGGTCGGTGAATGATCTCTTATACAGTTTTCCCTCAGGAGATAAGTGAAAGAGAGCAGTTTTGACTCTTATCTGATGAGCGGCCTTTTATCATTTGGAAGTGCTCCATCTTTCAAATAGTCTCTCAAAGGGTCCATCCAATTGGGCGCTGACTCGATATGGAGTATATATTCTAGGTTTGGCAGCTCATCGCTCTGGTTGATGCTTGGATGGGCGAGGAAGTCGATGGGGATCATTTTCTGTAAGTCAAAATCGATTGCTAAACTTAGGGCTGCCAAGGCGTCAGCATGGATATTCTATCCTCTGGGAAACTGTTGGACACAGACTTCCTCAAAGATGGTCATTAGCTTTTTTTCCAAGGCGAGGTAGGCTTCCATTCTTTCATCTCTTGCATTGAAGTCCCCACTTATCTGTTTGGATACCAATTATGAGTCACCAAAAACCTATAGCTTCTTTGCTCCTAGTGCCTGTGCCTTCTGCAGGCCGACTATTAAAGCTTCATACTCTGCCTCGTTGTTGGAGGCTTGAAATTCCAGTCTGATCCCTTGTTCGAGGATTATGTGTTCGGGAGTAACGAGCGCAATTCCCACTCATGCCCCCTTTGATTTGAAGGCTCCATCAACGAATAGTCACCAGACTCCTGCTAATGAGTGATCTATCATTTGCTCTATGGGTTGAAGTTGGTCGCAAGGCTGCTCGCCTGTGAACTCTGCGATAAAGTCGGCAAGGATTTGCCCTTTGATTGCATTCCTGGGTTGAAATTAGAAATCAAATCGTCCGAGATCGACTAACCTTTTGGATAGTCTACTAGATAGATTCACTTTTCGCATGACTTCTTTGAGGGGGTGTGATGTGAGGACAACGATAGTATGAGCTTCGAAGTATTGCTTCAAATTTCTCGAAGCTATCACTAGTGTAAAATCGAGCTTCTCTAGTGGTAGGTAACGCTGCTCGGCATCCAATAAGGTCTTACTCGCGTAGTATAGTGGGTTATGGACTCCTTTTTCTTCACACACCAGTGCAGAACTGACGGCGTGACTGGAAACGGCGAGGTATAAGTATAGGGGATAACCTGATTGAGGTATAACGAGCAGAGGTGGTGAACTGAGGTAAGCCTTGAACTCTTCCAATGCTCACGAGAAATCTTGATTCCATTCTACTGTCTTGTTTCCTTTTAAGAGCTGGAAGAATGGCTTACACTTCTCAGAGGACTTTGAGATGAAACTGTTCAAAGCAGCGAGCATTCCCATGAGCTTCTATACATCTCGTATTGTGCGAGGGGGTTGTACCCTATTGATTCCATCGATCTAGTCCGGATTGGACTCAATGCCTCTCTTACTGACCAAATACCCGAGAAACTTTCCTGACTGGACACCGAAAGAACATTTGCTCGCATTGAGTTTCATTCGGTATTTCCTGAGGATTTCAAAGGTCCTTGATAGGTATGAGAGATGGTCCTCTTTGCGCTTGCTCTTGACGAGCATGTCATCAATGTAGACTTCCATAGTATCCCCCATTTTATCTTTGAACATCTTTGTGACCAGCCGCTGGTAAGTTTCTCCTGCATTCTTGAGCCTAAAGGTCATAACTTTATAGCAGTATAAACCAATGATGGTAATGATCGCGGTCTTTTCTTGGTTTTGTGTATATAGGGGAATCTGGTGATACCCCAAATATTCATCTAGAAAACTCATCCTCTCATGAGCGTCTACCAATTGGTTGATATTTAGGAGAGGGAAACTGTCCTTAGGTCATGCCCTGTTAAGGTCAGTGAAGTCAATACATATTCTCTATTTCCCATTGCTCTTTGGAACTACTACCACGTTAGATAACCATTTCGGGAATTGAACTTCCTGTATGGATCCTGCATCAAACATCTTTTCAACTTATTTCTCCATAACCTTAGCCTTATCGAGCACGGGTCGTCGTGATTTTTGCACGATAGGCCTGAAAGTGGGGTCGATGTGTAACCGATGACAAACCACATTGGGATCGATGCCAGGCATCTCGTATGGTTCCCACACAAAAATGTCTAGGTTTCTTCTCAGTAGCACCGTTAATTATTTCTTCTCTTGGTCTGTAAGAGAAGTCCCGATCAAGAAACTCCTATCTTTCTTGCTTCCATCGGCTGTTATCTCCTCTAGGTTTTCAATGACCCGCTCAGAGGGGAGGAGCCTGGTCTCCTCCACTCCGGGCCTTCCATATTTTAATTGCTATTTTGAAGGTATCAAACCTTATTGCTCCTCCACCTTATCTTTGGCCTTCTCGACCTTCTTCTCTAGTTTCGAGCGGATGGATTCTATGAAACACCTTCATGCCATTATGTGATCTCCGTAGATCTTCATTACTCCTTGATCAGTCACGTACTTGAGTTTCTGATGGTAGGTCAAGGGGACTGCCTTCATGGCATGTATCCACCCTCTGTCGAGGATAGCTTGGTATGGTGAGTCAATGTCGACTACTAGAAACTTGATCATCTTGAAGACACTTCCTTCCCTTACCGGTATCATGATCTTTCCCAATGAAGACAAATAGAGGGACAATGGCTTCCTTCAGGTCGGCAATGCTTAACTTTAATTTTCTGAATAGGTCGAGATACATGACCTCGGATGAGCTTCCCTGGTCGACGAGCAACTTATCGACGTCATAGTTGGCAATCCTAAGCATAATGATCAAAGCGTCATGATGCGGGGTTCTCACCCCCACTAGATCCTCATTTGTGAACACGATGTGTTTGCTTTAGTCGATGTCATCTGCTCGCCGATGTTTTCCTGACTATGTCTTCGCTGGATCGATCTCAAAAGCTTGCATTATCGCTATAAGATTCTTCACTTCCATCTGGGATGAATTTCCCTGAATTCGTTTCATATCGGAAGCCCCATGGATTACGATAAACTTATAATGGTCAGCATCATCCTCGAGCACATTATTGAGTCTCGTTTCTCTGTTGGCAGCAACTTTCTCTGCCTTCTTCTCCATAAACTCATTTAGGTGCCCGATCTGGGCCAACTCCTCAAGGTGAGACTTAAGAGCTTTGCATTGCTCAGTCTTATGTCCTCCTTCCTTATGAAAAGCGCATCTCAGCGCGTTGTTTCTCTTTGAGGGATCTCCTCCCATTTTTTTGGGTCACTTAACAAATGGCTCGTCTTTGATCTTTACCAGGATCTTGTAGATTGGTTCTTTGAAGACAGTGTTCACTACCTGAAATGCTTTCGAAGCATCGTTCTTGCCTCCATTCTTGGAGCTATTCTTGCCCCCATTCTTGCCTCATTTCTTCTGGTTTTCAGCTTTGTCGTTTCCCTTGGCAGCAAGCTTAGTTCAGCCATTCTCCCCTGTACTGAGGTATGTCACATCCTCCACTTTGGCATATTTTTAGACGCGGGCCATCAGGTCATCGATGGTCGTGGACTCCTTCTTCATCAGGGATTGGTGCAGAAGGCAAGAGCTGGGTAGGCTAATCTTGAAAGAGGCCACTCCTACCTGTTCCGTGCAGTCCTTGACCTCGTTGAATAATTCCCAGTATCTCTTCGCGTAGTCCCGGAGGCTCTCTTGAGGCATCTTCTTCATTGTTAGTAAAGCATCCATCCTTTTCGAATGGGAGCTACTAGTAATGAAGCGAGCCGTAAAGAGCTCGGCCAAGGACTCAAAACTCCTGATGGACCTGTGGAAGAGTCTCTCGAACCACTTCTGGGACACATCATCCAGACTCAAGGGAAAAATCTGGCACATTAGTGCATCCCTGTGGTTCCAGAGGGTCATGGCTTGCCTGTACTGCCTAACGTGATCGATAGGATCAGTCTTTCCATCATAGATCTTGAATCTCGAAATTGTGAACTTCTTGGGGTCTTCTTCTTCTTCTATCTCTCTTAAAAAAGGAGATTTCATCTGGGTACTGAGATCTTGGTGAATAAGATCTCTGGCCAATCTGGCACCCCGATGTGTTGGGTGCTGGTCGACTGGTCCATCTCCCTTCGGACCAAATTTCATATATCCTCATTACTTTGAGCTGGGATCCTATAACGACGAGTTAGTCGCTGTTGTTCAAGCCAATCATCACCTGACTCGTGTTTCTCACTTTTTTGGGACCCACGTATAGGTCTCCTTCCTCGGTTGCGAGACTTGCTCGCCTGAGGGCTAGGAGTGCGGTTTGGACGTCGCCTAGTGCTGCGATGGATTTCTCTCTCCATCCTTTCTAATTTCCTTTTGAGGCGAGCGTTCTTAGCCTCGTTCTTACGAGCGGACTCTTTTTGCTCTTGGAGCCTTGCCTCATAGGCATCAGTTAATCCGAACATTTGTGTGGACCTCGCTGGTCTATGTCTCTCCTCTTAGGCTGGTCGCTCAGGGAGAGCCCTTTGATCTGGACGTTAAACTTCAGATCTGATCCTATGGGGGGCAGGCTGCTCTTGGATATCCCCTGCTTGAGGGGCATTACTGCTATGACCAGACATTTCAAATTCTTTATTAGTGAGGGCTTTCTTAAAGAAGATAAACGTTTCCCACAGACGACGCCAATTGTGGTGACAATTGAATTAAACACAAATAAATGAGAAAAATGCAATCACTAAAATAAACAAAGAATGCGAAATATGTCAATCACACAACACAGTATGTACGTGGTTTAGCAAGAATGTCTACGTACACGATGGTGCTCTCAGTATTATTTCTTGATACTCCGGGGAGTGTTTTACAGAGAATGCAATGCATGCCTTTTGCCCTAGGCCTAGGGTTTTTTATATACTAGTTCGTTAGCGGGGTGTTGGAAACCACCACGTTAGTCTAAAGTCCCCAGAATATCTACCTCCGAGATTTCAGGGGTTTACTGAGTTGTAACTTGAATAAATCTTGGTACAAGTCTCTCCAGACTTTGGGCCTTTTTATTAGGCTACTCGTCATGGGCCTGTCTTAGGCCAGAACGAAAAATCTAGGTACCCACAGATGTATCATCCACATGGAGCTTTATCACATCAATTTCGAATTTATTCTCAACATGTCATATCGTCGTCAGGAAAATATGTCTTGGTTTCCTTTGAGTAAATTAACCAACTTTTTGTTCTCTTCTTTCGTGAATGAATGTTAATTAGGAACTTATTTACATGATGATAGTCATTAAATGTTATCTCTTGAAAGGGTTCCATAACATGATCGACATGGAAAACTCTGGTTTCCTCAATTCCAAGTTGCCCATACTTTTTCTCTTATTCGGAGGGTATAGATCCTTCCTATATAACTACGACATTCTCCTTTTTCTTATCCTACTTAATCCGGATGGAAGATATGAAATATGTTCTAGACAAGGCTTGATTCCCTCGTATATATATGACTCCTTTGTCAATGATGTATTTTATCTTCAAGTGGTGGGTAGATGGTACAACCATCATAACGTGCAACAACCTTCTTTCGAGGATAGTATTATACGAGGGATCAATATCTACTATGAGGAACTCAATAAGCTTAAAGATTCCTCATAACGGGATATGGAGAACTACCTTTTGTAGGGGAGGGTCATCCTTCCTATAAATTCGACTATAGGAACAATGGTTTTTTGCATGTCGTCCATACCCAGGTTCAATTTATTGAACATCTTGTAGTACATCAGTTTCGAGGATCTCCCCTAATCCACAAACAACTTGTCCGCATCCTAGTTAGAAACTCTGAGAGTTATGATAAGATCATCATGATGTGGAGTCCTTATTCCGACCAAATCATCATCAGTGAAAATGATGTGCTTCATATAATTCGTATCTTCAAGTCATCGACGTTTACCCGTAGTAGGTGTGGTCTGGTCAATCTAAAAGTCTTCCATAACTACTGTGATATTTTTTTACTTCCATCTTGAGGGCTTTCCCATTGATTTGGTTTAGGTTTGATGCACTATGAATCAATTTTAATTCATGACCTAGACATTCGTTCAAAACATTATTCGGTCTTAGGACCCCATAGATTATTGTGAATTCGTGTCCCATATCATCATCTAGGACGTTTTTTGGCCTCTGGTTCCTCACAGGTTATGTTGTTCCTTCCTTATTCTTTAAAAAGTCATTTAAGTTCCTAACCAGCAACAGTTCATTGAGGTAGGAATTGAGTGCCTTGAAGTTTTTGGTTTTATAATCGTGATCTTTATGGTATGCACATTTCAGTGACTAGTTCCTCTTCTTGATATCGCTAAACATCTTCTTAGGTCCTTTGAAATATTTCTGACCTATGATCTTGTAAAATATCTTGTAGATCAGTTTAGAGAATACCATGTTAACTGTCTGAAACAATTTTTTTGGATCCTTCTTTTTAGGTCCTTTCATCTTCCCATTTTACTTTTTCCATAATTTATTATTTTCCCCTTCTTTAATACCATTTGGATTGTTTTTGTCGCTCTCTGTCCTAACCAACACTGGTCACCCTATCTTTAACCTTGACATATTTTTTTATCATTGTCATGAGGTCATCGATTGTGACGGCCTCCCACTTTGTGAGGGATTGGTAAAGTTTAGAACTGCTCGATAGACCAATTTTGAAGAATGATATCTTTAGTTTATAGGTATAGTCCTTTATCTCGTTGTACACCTCTCAGTACATTTTAGAGTAGTTATAGAGTATTTTTTGGGCTTTTTCTTCATTGTCAGAAGTTAAGCTAACCGCTTAGAATGGGTGCTACTAGTAATGAATCTGGTTGTGAAGGACTTGACCAGTTGATTAAACGTGGATACTGATTGGTGTGGTAGATTTTCAAACCACTTGTGGGCAGTTTCTCCAAAACTGGAGGGGAACATTTGACACATTAGTCCTTCGTTCATGTTCCATAGCATCATCGCCTAGCGATATTGCCTGACATGATCGGTGGGATCATTCTTCCCATCATAGATATTGAATCTTGGGGAAGAAAACTTCTTCGGAAGCTCAAACTCTTATATAGATAGTCCTCAAGTTGATTTCATTTGGTAGATGAGTGCTCTTCTGGAAAGTTCCTTAGTAGTGTGAGACCCTTGATGCGTTGGGCGTCTCTCTATCTTCCTTGTGATAAAGTCACAGAGTTTTTTTATCACATTATCAATCATCGACGCATAATCTCCCTTCAAAATACCTTTGGTGAGGAGAACATTCCTTCTATATATGATTACTCATTCCTCATCCACGAGATCTGCTCACCTGAGGGCTAGGACTTTATGACAGTACACCACGCTTGCGCTTCTCATAATGGGCTTCCTTCTCTTACTTCTCTGCTCACTTATTGGTATCCCTTTCATCTCAAAGGCGCTTCTCATAGTTGTCAATGATCCTTAAGATCTATTTGGATCATTCAATATCATCATTGTTTATCATTTTATCCTCCTGAGGATGATAAGGAGCATTAGAGGATTGGTAACACTCACCAATATCGAATCTAACCCTTTGAGAATGAGGGTTAGTTGGTGACCCTCCTAGTCGTTGTGATTTCCATTGTCAAGGGGATAACCCTCTGGGTCTCCACAACTGTGTAGTTTATGACCCTCCTGGTCACTAACATTCGTATGATCTTGGTTAGGTGATTCAGACATCCCAGGAATTTAGCTAGTGGTAAAGAAACCATATCATTTCTTACAGACGAGGCTAATTATAGGTAGTAATTTCCTACTATGCTCGTATTCAATACACACAAGTAAAATTAAGATATGTATTGAAGAGAAGGGTAAAAAACACACAACACAAAATATATGTGGTTTGGCATCGTTCCTACATCAACGGGGTTTATGGTTTGTTCTTTTATTTGCTCGGAGAACTAGTCAGGAGAGTTATAGTACTACTTGGCGATACAATATCATGTGCCACTCTCAAGGAGGGGCGGGTTTACTTTTGGAATGTGAGGCCCCCAATTTTTGAAAACTTACCAAAAATTAAATCAATTTGCTTTTTAATTATGCAGAAGTGAGATGATGGTTCAATTAAACAAATTTTAATTTGTTTTCAAATTAAAATTAAACTAAGTGAAATATGATGGAACACACACACAATTTAATTTCACTTAAACACAATTAATTTAACCCAAGTCCTATAAATTTTGCCTAAGTCATATTTTCAATATTACCAAATTAGGCCAAACCAATTTTACCAAATTAAGTGACGACTTGAATTAAATTAACATAAACATTACCCAATATTAATTTAGCACCAAATTAATTAAGTAGTGATTAAACCAAATTTTATCTTTTTACCTAAGCATGCGTTGTAGGTGAATTATGCGAAAGATAAAATAAATAATAAATCACTACGCCGCGATGTACGAGGAAAAACCCACAACGGGAAACAACCTCGGACGTCCCTAGCCTTAAGTCCACTAAGTATGGTTTTACAAATTACAAGACATATGACTTACTTCCTCGACTCGACCCCTTTCAAGCCTTAACACTTCTTCTTGTAAACACATCCACCTAGTAGACAACCTCGGAGCTCCACCGGAATCTTGGTCTTCAACCAATGAGACAATAGGTACACCGTCAATCACATATGGTTCCTTTCACCATATGAGAATGCCGCAGCAAAACACTCTTATTCTTCTTTGAGGGATTTAGAAGAAAACCCAAACGAACTCTTCAATATGTAGAGTAAACCGGTGCCAAAACTCCAAGCAATGTATATATATATAAAGAAACTTGGAATAAACAAATATGGGTGAAACAAAGTGTTTAAAGGATTTTTCTTTATAAATGAACACTCAAACTCATGAATTTTTTCTTGGAGGAATAATCTCTCAAAACTCTCTTTAGGAGTTGGAATAGTATGAAAAAAGTTGTCTTCAAAAATTTTGTTCCCGCACTTAAGAATTATGTCAAAAAGGAAGTGGGGAAAAGTAGTGGGAAAGTGGAAAAAACTGGCTTAAAACTGTTCTCGCTATTTTTTCGTTAGAAATCTCGTTCGAACGAAACTTCTAACGAAAAAATAGAAAAAAATTCTGAAATTTCGTTTGAAATCTCGTTTAAACGAGGTCGTTCGAACGACTTTTTTAACGAGATTTCAGACCTTGATTCTAGATAATTTCGATACGAACACGTGGCCGCCAGTTTCATATTTTTTTAATTTTTTTGGATTTGATATGATTTTTCTACGGAAAGGTATCCGAGAACAAAATCTTTAGAACTATGAATTCAAAAAAATTAACAAAAAAATACTTACACCCAAAATAAATTTCCAAGATCCTATATATATATTTATACATTCATACCTTTTGGAGACTATGAAATCCTCATGTTGATGACGTGAAACGTAACACCGGAATGACAAAAATGTTTTCTTGAAACGCGGGTCATAACGTCTTCAACGGTAACAGGTCATAGGCTTGAAGGATGCTCAAGAACTTTATCCTAAGACTCAAGTGTTTTTGTCCGTAATTGAGCCAATAATACATTAAGACTCAATCGGAGACTTGTGTCCTTACAAATCTCCCCCTTTGGCTATTCCAGGACAAAAACTAAACAAAAATTCTAAAGGGCCGTCAAGCTCTACTCTCTAATGATAAAGCATATCCCACCCAAAATAAAAAATTACACAGCTTGACTCAAAAACCCAAGGATCAATATCTTTGCCGATGAAAGTTTACACTTAGAAGAATTCCTGCACACTTAAGTAAACTATCAAACACATAGGGAATATCAAGGATATTAAATGCATATAAAATAAATACTCCCCCTAAATTAATTCTCCCCTTTATCAACTATGATCAACCTAAGAAGATAGCACTCTCCCCCTAAGTTAAATCTCCTAAACTAAGATACGATTACAATAGGATTAGATACCATTTCTCCCCCTATCATTCTCCCCCTTTTTGTTTAGGAATAGACAAAGGATATAAACTAATTTTAGACGCGATGAAGTTGATAGTGATAAGAACATGAAAGCATATGGGCAACAAATGCATAATTGATCAACAAATAATTACGAATACCAACTGAGATGCAAGAAAATGATACCAATATGATACATAAAGTATTAAGCATGTGATATCAACAAAGAGTGAAACTAGATAGATACCAGTTATGAATTAAAGCATAGATGGACTAGAAAGCAAGGAAAATATAGAAAAATATCATATATATACATAGACTAAATATACCAATAATGCTCATGCAAGTATATATAGATATAAACACAGAAATGACATAAAATACGATAAGTTTTTCATACTCGTATGACAAAAATGTGTCATATGGAAATGGAAGTGTTGGGGTATGAACTAGTAACAATTAAATTTATACCCAATCACTTAAAACATATTCACTGAGTTCTCAATTGATTGCAAACTTCATCACGTTTGACTATAACCTCACGTGACAATATAAATTGAACTCAATGAACAAACATACACAATGCATACAAGCCTAGACTTTTGATGATTCTACAAACCAATAGAGTCATGACAATGAAAGGACAACTAGGATAAACGGACATTATGCAAACCGTTGATATACCATCCAATCTCCTTCAATAAGAATATATTATTCTTTTGAATGATAATATCAATTAAACATAGGCCTTGGCAATTATTTTTCTTTTTAATGCCATATTTTCTTTTAGGCCTTTGGACCACGTATTTCTTTTAGGTCCACTTCAAACGATGGCTTACTATTCGCAAAGGATTATTAAATCCTTTCGGAGCCCTTCCCCGTGCACATTCATATATACCATTTTTTTATATCACACAAATGTCACATGCAACGGATTTTGACATGAACTAGTCCTCCTAGGTCACAAATATGTAGATGAGAAGATTGTTAGGAGAACACCTCACAAAGTTCAAATATAACATGTGACGATTAATTTTCAAAAGAGCTCGTGCATGTGTGAATTGAGGCATATAAAAATAGAATACATTTAATCAACACAAAATCCAACTACTCCATGTGGGCATGGTAAAGAACATAATAAGAATTGACAATCTAAACCAAAAGTTCTAGCCACATTGGAGCGTAAAATAAGGGATTCAAACACAAGTATATGCCATATAGAGTGTGTCAAACTAAAATAGACAAAAAAAAATCTTTTTGAGTTTTTGAAAATTTTTAACAAAAAATAAATAATAGTTACTCAAAAGACAGACAAAATCATTTGTATTTTTCATTAAGCCTAAATTACTAAAAAGGTGAAATACAAATGATAAACTACAATCTTTTTGTATTTTTTCATTTAATGCAAACAAAAAATATAATACAAAAGATAAACAAGTCATGATTTCTAGCATGAGATATGAAATAAAGCAATGACTAGAAAATGACTAAACATGCATGCACGTAGCAATGATATATAATATGAAGCACAAAAAGCTAGAGTATGCAAACAAAACTAACACATTCAACCTTTAAATTTAGCAAGGGAGGTTTCATGTGGAAGAAAATGAGAATCAACAAATCTAATATCTAGCGCGTCTAAAAATGATTTCCTAACCCATATAGATGTATATTTAAAATGATGGGATTTGGGAACTAATGAAATGCTAGACATAGACTTCCTAGGGCTTCTTTTAAGATCAAAACAAAATGACCTATGGTGACCTTTCCTACCACAATGCAAGCATGTGTAAACAGGAGGAATGTTACCTAAGGTGTGACCTTTTCTAAAGTCCTTGGATAAAGTTGACCCTCTAAAACAAACAATCGTTTTAGCTTTAGCAACGGAAGTATTTGAACAAGATGAGCTAGAACCATTACAACTACTACTCGAGTCAAGTAAATCATTTTTCATTTTTAAAATTTTGGACTCAAGTAATAAATTAAACTCCTCAAATTTACGGGACTCCTTCTTTAAATTTCCAATAAAACCTAGAAGGTTATCACGCTCCCCCTCAATGTGAGCAAACATGTCCCTAAGAGTCTTTTCACGACAATCACTCTCTTTCTTGGACATTTCTAAAATATTAAAATTGTAATTTATGTCCATGAGCTTTTCACGAAAAATATCTTTTTGAGATAGTGAGGTTTGCAAAAATTCAATTTTAGCTTAAAACAAGAATTTTCTTTTTCAAGAACTTTAATTCTTTTTGCAAATCTAAAATTTAATTTTCTTAATTTTTCATTACACTTATTAAGCTCATTAAATTCCTCTCTAATAGAAAAAACTTCATTATCATTAGAAATCGACAAATTATCATTAAGACGTCCCATCGAGAGATACAAACAAAAATTGGAAGTGAGTAAAAAATGAACCACCTAAAAATACAAGGGGCACAATAATTATAAAAGCCGAAAATGGATCTTTGATGCGATAAATTAGTGCTCCGGCTCAGATACCACCTATTGGAATGTGAGGTCCCCAATTTTTGAAAACTTACCAAAAATTAAATCAATTTCCTTCTTAATTATGCGGAAGCGAGATGATGGTTCAATTAAACAAATTTTAATTTCTTTTCAAATTAAAATTAAACCAAGTGAAATATGATGGAACACACACGCAATTTAATTTCACTTAAACACAATTAATTTAACCCAAGTCCTAGAAATTTTTCTAAGTCATATTTTCAATATTACCAAATTAGGCCAAACCAATTTTACCAAATTAAGTGACGGCTTGAATTAAATTAACATAAACATTACCCAATATTAATTTAGCACCAAATTAATTAAGTAGTGATTAAACCAAATTTTATCTTTTTACCTAAGCACGTGTTCTAGGTGAATTATGCGAAAGATAAAGTAAATAATAAATCACTACGCCGCGATGTACGAGGAAAAATCCACAACGGGAAATAACCTCGAACTGCCCTAGCCTTAAGTTCACAAAGTATGGTTTTACAAATTACAAGACAGATGACTTACTTCCTCGACTCGACCCCTTTCAAGCCTTGACGCGTCTTCTTGTAAACACCTCCGCTTAGTAGATAACTCCGGAGCTCCACCGGAATCTTGCTCTTCAACCAATGAGACAATAGGTACACCATCAACCACACATGGTGCCTTTCGCCATATGAGAATGCCGCAGCAAAACACGCTTCTTCTTCTTTGAGGGATTTAGAAGAAAACCTAAACAAACTCTTCAATATGTAGAGTAAACCTGTGCCAAAACTCCAAGCAATGTATATATATATATATATATATATATAAAGAAACTTGGAATAAATAAATATGGGTGAAACAAAGTGTTTAAAGAATTTTTCTTTATAAATAAACACTCAAACTCATAATTTTTTTCTTGGAAGAATAATCTCTCAAAACTCTATCTAGGAGTTGGAATAGTATGAAAAAGTTGTCTTCAAAAAGTTAGTTCCCACACTTAAGAAGTATGTCAAAAAGGAAGTGGGGCAAAGTAGTGGGAAAGTGGAAAAAACTGTCTTAAAACTGTTCCCGCTGTTTTTTCTTTAGAAATCTCGTTCGAACGAGTATGTTCGAACGAAACTTCTAACGGAAAAATAGAAAAAAATTCTGAAATTTCGTTTGAAATCTCGTTCGAAAGAGGTCGTTCGAACAACGTTTCTAATGAAATTTCAGACCTTGATTCTATATAATTTTGATACGAATGCGTGGCCGCCAGTTTCGTATTTTCTGATTTTTATTGGATTTGATATGATTTTTCTACGAAAAGGTGTCCGAGAACAAAATCTTTAGAACTATGAAGTCAAAAAAATTAACAAAAAACTACTAAGACCCAAAATAAATTTCCAAGCTCCTATATATATATATGAATACATTCATACCTTTTGGAGACTATGAAATCCTCATGTTGATGACGTGAAACGAGGAACTGAAACTTGACAAATATGTTTTCTTGAAACGCGGGCCGCAACGTCTTCAACTGTAACAGGTCATAGGCTTGAAGGATGCTCAAGAACTTTATCCTATGACTCGAGTGTTTTTTTTCGGAATTGGGCCAATACTACATTAAGAATCAATCGGAGACTTGTGTCCTTACATTTACATTTATAGAGAAGCTTATGAGAGTCATAAACTCCGTTAATGTCTTACCCTAGAATTATAGATCTATCCTTATCATTTTGAACAATTCCAAGTTATAGATGTGTGGGATTCTTGCGTGACTTGGACTCTTCACTAACTTGGTGTGCAAGAAGCTTGGAGTCTCGCACAGTCCTCATATTTAGTGACTAATTTTAGGGCAAGTTAAGGTAAGCTTGGAATAAAATGAGTTGGCATTAGATAAATAATTATAAAATGTCATGCCATAGCTTTTCAAAAAGGTCTTTAAAAGACTCACAACTTCCTAGTTCGGGCAAATCTGAAAATACGAAGTTTTATAGGTGAAAAATCATTTTGAAATTTTTTATCCCAATAGTGAGCAAAAAAAAGAAAAGATAAATATAAAAGGAAAAAAAAAAGAAACACTTTCCTTATTTTCCTCCCACATGCATCCTAAAGCTACTCCCTTCCTTTATTTTCCTCCTATATGCACCCCAAAAATCAACCTCCTTATCCATGATTTAAGGAAACTTTTCAAAAAAATGTTTCACTAAATTAACATTCTTTTTACCACATTTTCACCTGTTAAATGAGTTCATTACACAAGAGATGGAAGAAGACTTAGGAGGGACAATTTGGGATAAAGTTTGAGTGAAATTTTAAGGATCACCAAAAATATTATACTTTGTATTTTTATTTTTGAGTATTTGTGAGATAATTTGTGTGTAACTTTAAAAGGAGGCATTTTGTATTGGCATCTAAATATTGAGACTCCACTTTTGTAAGGTGATTTTTTTAATGAGAGTTATTATATCTCGCAATATTCGTGTTATGATTGTGATGCTAGCTTATATTAACTACTAGGATTAGGTGAAATTTTCCATAATTACTTAGTGCATGTTTGAATTAGTTCTAATTCGCTTAAATTCCATACTTGTTCTGAAAATGTTTTAAAAGTTTGATATTTATTAAAATAGTCACGAGTGTGATATTTTAAACCTTCAATATTAATTTCAAAATTCATATTCTTTAATTTTTTGTGCTTATGTTTGATGGAATATGCTTATGTTGAGTCGTTTAATAGTTTATGCTTATTTAATGCTTAGGATTTAGTATTATTTTTTTTAAGGGAATACAAAATTTTTGGCATCTAAAAAAAAGGGAGAGATATAAAATATTTTATTTGAACTTTAATGTTTTCATCTTTCAAAATTTAGGCGACGAGAGTCGATTTAAATAAATCATACTCTAATAAAAATGGTAAACGCATACAAAATTCTAGTAATCTTCTTCATATTTGTTACTTACCTTGTGTTCACCCTTTTGTTGTTGTTTACATTATTTTATCTCAATATTTTATTTCTACATCCATAATTATCTAGTTGAAAAGCTGACAATTTATACTGTGGTGACAATTATTATGCAACACAAATAAATATGAAAGAGGTAGCAACCAAGAAAAGACAAATAAAAAGCCAATCACACAACAACGGGAGTACGTGGTTCAGCAAAGAAGTGCCTACGTCCACGGTGGTTCAGTCAGTGTTATTTCTCTATATTCTGAAGAATAAGTACAGAGAATACAACTTGTCCTCTGCCCCGGACTTAGGGTTTTATTTATACATGTATGTGTTGGAGTAGTGGGGGTGATGGGTTCCTTCTTATTAGCCATCTCCCCTACATGGAATCGTGTTTCCCCACAACTTCTCTTCATGGGATCGTGGGGTAATTGGATTAATACGAAGGTGATGGGCCTGGGCTTTGGGCCGCTAGGGAGAGGCTACTCGTACAGGCCTATGGTGCTAAATTCAGGGTCCCCACAATTGCCCCTAAATTTGTTGGGCCATCTTTACAGATCCAATGAATTTAAATAATCAGCTATTATGGTTGATTTCTTTGAAAACTGTGAAGTTACTTTGGTGGCACCCGCTTCGCTATCCGTGCGCTATGATTAGACTTGAAGGCTCGTTGGAATAAGGCGCATTTCTTTTTGTCGCTTCAGGCTTTTCCTGCAATCTTCCATCTTCTGAGAGCTCTTGCGCTTAGTACCTTCTATTTTCGATTTCAACTTTCGTTGCTTCTTCGCCATTTGACCTGATCTTCTGTCTTGTAAGTCTCTCGTGCTTTTTGCATTTTCTCTTTGGTTTGTAGTTTTTCTTGTATTTTTCCAATGGCGAAGATTGGAAATAGGTCAGTGGCTGAGTTTAGAAAATTCTATAGTATTCCTGAGTGGGTAGAGATTGAGTGTTGTGCCTCGCCTCCTAGGAACGTTAGGGATATAGAGGATGAACATTGGATTCACGTCCTGTTGCTCTCCCAGGAGGGACTTACCTTCCCTCCCAATGATCTGTTTCTGCACTGCTTTAGCTACTTCAGTATTGTGCCTGCACAATGTTCGCCTAACGTATGGAAAATAGTGAACGGTGTGCATAGGATAAATCAATTGTATGGCACAAAGTTAGGGCTTGCCGAGGTCTGTTTTTGTTACTCCTTTTCTCGAACGAGTTCAGGTGTTCTGTACCTTAAGGCTAGGAGCCCTGATAGGGTATTGGTAGTAAATCTACCTGATTCCCATAAGGACTACTGGCAAGAAGGTTTTCTTGTCAGGAATTGGCAACTTTCCCCCTAATTTGAAGGGTCAAGGTCTGAGAGGTTCACTGTTCCTTTTTATGGGGAAGAATATATAGGTAGATGCCAGATTATTATTTCAACCATTGCTGACTTTATGATTTTTCTAACTTCTCCTTGCTTTTTCTTTTACAGCGAAGATAAAGAACTTGGAGCCTGCTCTCAGCGAGGTTCGTATCTCGGAACTGGTGAAAGCTTGGAACATCAGGGAACCCTTGGGTCAAGGCGAGCATCCTAGGTCTGCTACTTTTTTGCTTGAATACAAGAACACAGGCTCCAGCTTCATAGCCCGACCTGTGGATACTGGTCCGGACTTTGACTCTTTCGAAGAGATTTCTGCTGAGCCCATCCAATTGGATGAAGAAGAGAGCAGCTCGGAGAGTGAGCCTACAGGTGTTGTGAGTAATTTGGGTGGAGGCAGTGCTGATAGTAGCAGTTCTTCGAGTACTACCAGCAGTTCAGGTGAAGAAATGCCTCCCAAGAAGAATTTAATCCGAGATGATGATGATGATGATGATGATGTGCTTCTTGCACAGAGGTCCAAGAAATTGAAGATTGTCTCCGGGGCCATAGCTACTGGTTCTCGGCCTTCCTCTCAAGAGCAAGAGAAGAAGAAGAGAGAGGAGGAGCATGCGAAGGAGAGGGAGAAGAAAAATGAGGAGGAGAGGAAGAAGGTGGAAGAGAGAAAGAGGAAGGAGAAATAAAAGGAGGAGGAGAGGAGGAAGATGGAACTGAGGACCAAAACTGGTCAAGCCTTGGTCCCAGTATCTGCTTTGCCTGAGGGGGCTTCGGTGGCCACCTCTCCTCAGCTCGCCCCTGCGCTTCTTGAGAGGGCAGTCCTCCCTGCAGATCGTGAGAGGGCGTCAGGGTCTGATCAACTGGCTTTGCAAGCTAGCCAGAGGCTTGCCTTGGTAAGGTTCCTTTTCTAATTCTCAACTTCTTTTAATCCGTTTTGATGGTTTCTTCTTTCTGATCCTTCCTTTGTTTTTTGCAGTTTGTGACTGACTTTGCTGTGCTCTATCGCTCTCGCGATGAGCTGTTGAGAAGGAACAGCGAGCTGGAGCAGCAGAAGTCTACTCTGGTGGCCAGGGGTTCTCAGTTGGAGGCCGATCTGAAGGCTGCTGATGCGGCTCGAGCTTCATCTGCCTCGGCCCTTGCTAATTCTGCTCGCGAGAGAGATAATGCTGTCAGGGAGCTCGGCAAGCTGAGGAAGTCGTATGATTAGGTCTGCTCGAGCAAGCTGGACTTTGTGGAGAAGAACAGGGTTCTTGCCGAGCAGCTGGAGGCGGAGAAAGCCCAGGCAGCCACTCTTAAAGAAGATTCGTACAATTCTGGCTGGGCTGCTGCGTATGAAGACGCCGAGGTTCAAATAGGCTATATTAGCCGTCTGAACTTCAAGAAAGGGTGGAACAAGTCCCTCGTGGCCGCTGGGGTGGATGTTGCATCCCCACTCTTTGACGAGCATGATCCAGGGCCAAAGCCGGTCGTGGATGAGGACCCAGCCCCAACTACTGAAGGCACCAATCCTGTTTCTCGGGTGACTCCTTCTGATGATCCCTTGGTCGAGGAGGCAGTGGATACCCCTGCAGAGGGTAATGCCCCTGCTGATGCTGATAAAGACAAGGGTCCATCCACCGAGGTTGCTAAGTGATAGGGATTATTTGTAACTTTTTCCTTTTTTGATCTGATGTAGCCTCGCTCATTATCAATGAAAAGACTTTATTTTTGTTTATGCTGATCCCTTTCTTTTCTCTTTCTTTTACTTGTAGTTGGTTGATGTGGATGACTATATTCCTGTTACCTCCCAATTAGGTAGGACTCTGGGTCCTAATGCAAGCCCTGCAGTTCGCCACGCTTTTGCTAGGCTTTGCAGGTTTGCTAAGTCAAGGAACCAGAAATATAAGGATCAGTCCGAGCTGGTGGCCAAATTGAAGGACAGGCTCCAGGAAATGGAAGAGATCGGAGCTTCAGTGCAAGAAGAAGTTAGCGAGGTGAGAGAAAAGTTACTGGAGGCCACCGAGATCAATCAATTCATGGAGTTTCTTCAGCGGGAGAATGACGACCTGAGGCGGGAGGTCTCGAAGCTTAAGGAGCATTCGCCGAGCACCGCTTCGGCAGTCCTACAAGGCTCTTCCTCTTCGCGAGCTGCTCGGCCTCCCCTCCCGCGTGCTGGTAGGAGTACGCGGGGCAGGAGTAGAGAAGTTGAGGAGCAGCGTGAGAGGGAAATGGAAGAGCTGCACGGCGATGTTCGGCGAGCTTACATAACTGCTGCTGGGCTCCAGAGGGATGTCACCCGACTTCGGCATCTATTCAAGAAGGGCCCTCGCCAAGTGTGGACTGATGGCTATGATCAGGGCTGGCTGGATGCTCCCACAAGATTATCAGAGTTCGAGGAGCTTTCCTTCATCAGGGGATGGTTGAGTGCTCTCAAAGGGCTGCAGGTCCCGAGGAACTCGATATTGTGGTACCAGCACGAGGTGTCTCCCTCTACTCTGATGCCCAATCCATTCAGGCGAGATGATCGATGGATTCCCATCGATGCTATTCCCCGGCTACTACTGGAGTTGGACGCAAATGAGGTTGTTGAGGAGTTCGATCCTGCTCCTGATGACGGGAGGAGAGCTAAGGTCGCTGACTACCTTGCTCGGAGGCTTCCACCTTCTTGATATTTTGTTTTTTAATAATTGTAAATGCTTTGGGCGAGCTTTTGCCGACTAAACATGTACTATTATTGTTTGTAAATATAAAAGATTAATGGAAAGTTTGAGTTTTGTGCGATTTTTCCGACTAAATGTGTTTATCCAATCTTTGTTATATTTTTGCAGCTTCACAATCTTTATCTTGTCATGTGAGTGTCCGCCCAGTCCAGTATTAAGAATACCATTGTGCCCTTTTTTTACCTTTTAGGTCGTGTCGTCACACTCCCTTAGGTCTAAGTGGGGCAATTGGTGAGGACACACCTGTTATTGGATGTCTTCATCCGGTCAGGATTTTGTTTAACCAAAGTAGGTTTGATGCCTAAGAATGCTCTGTAGGGCTTCATATATTGCCATGGGCAATGCTAAGAGGTCTGTCGTGCTTCATGACGATGACCTGAGGAGGGGTGTTCCCCTGCTATGTCAACCATTATACCTGTGATTTGAAAAGGATGTGCAATAAGATATAATTGTTACTTTTTAGAGAGTGATCAACTGAGAGATTTTCATTGGTGAATAGAGAAATAAACTGTCTTTTTCCCATAATGAGTACAATAAAAGATCTAACAATAGAACTCCTAAAAGTAGAATTTCTTGAGATTAGCTGCGTTCCATGCTCGTGGTATCTCTCTGCCCTCCATCGTTTTCAAATGATAGGCACCTTGCAGATCGTCTCTAATTATCTCATAAGGTCCTTCCCAGTTCAGGCCGAGTTTACCGTCTGATGGCTTCACTGTGTTGCCCAGGACCTTTCTTAGGACATAGTCCCCAACTTCGAATTTCCTCGGATTGACCTTTTTGCTGTAGTGCTTCACGAGCTGTTGCTGATAGCTTGCTAGTTTTACTAGGGTAAGTTCCCTGCGCTCGTCGGCCAAGTCGAGTTCAGCGAGCAAAGCCTAATCGTTCTGACCCTGCTCGAAAAGGTCGGATCTCATTGTAGGCAATCCTGCTTCTAATGGGATGATCGCTTCCATACCATATGCTAGTGAGAATGGCGTTTGACCTGTGGCTCACCTAGGAGTCGTTCTGTACGCCCACATGACATGTGGTAGCTCGGTTGTCCACACGCCTTTTGCTCGCTCTAACCGCTTCTTCAACCCAGCGATCACTATTTTGTTGGAAGCCTCAGCTTGTCCGTTGCTTTGAGGATAAGCTACCGAGCTGAAGTGGTGCCTGATCCCGTGTTGGTCATAGAAGTTCTGAAAGGGGCCACTCTCGAACTGTGTTCCATTGTCAGTGATGATGGTTCTGGGGATCCCGAATCGAGTGATTATATTTCTCCATATGAACTTCATCATGTCAGCATCTCGGATGTTCACCAGTGGTTCTTCCTCGATCCACTTGGTAAAGTAATCAGTTGCGACCAACAGGTATTTGCGATTACCGGCAGCGGTGGGCAGTGGTCCCACGATGTCCATTCCCCACTGGGTGAAAGGCCAGGGGCTGGTCAGGGATTTTAATTCGCTGGCAGGCTGGTGGACCATGGGGGCATGAAGCTGGAATTTTAGGCATCTGCGGACATATACTGCGGAGTCCCTTTGCATATATGGCCACCAGTAACCTTCCTTTATTGCTCGGAAGGTTAGAGACCTTCCTCCGACGTGACTCCCGCAGATTCCTTTGTGAAGCTCGTGAAGCACTGTCTTGACATCGCCTGGGTGGACGCATCTAAGGTAGGGGCCAGAGAAAGATCTTTTATACAAGTCGCCTCCCGTGGATAAGTGAAAGCGAGCAGCTTTGACTCTTATCTGGTGGGCAGTCCTCTTATCCTCTGGGAGCGTTCCGTTCTTCAAATAGTCTCTTAAGGGATCCATCCAGCTAGGGGCTGGTTCCAATTGGAGTATTTGTTTCGCTTTTGTCAGCTCGCAATTGGGGTGAATGCTCGGGCAGCTAAGGAAATCGATAGGGATTATCCTTTTAAGGCTGGAATCAACTACCGAGCTTAGGGCTTCCAAGGCGTCAGCGTGGCTGTTCTGCCCCCTGGGAAACTGTTGGATGTTGATTTCTTCAAAGTTCGTCATTAAGTTTCTTACTAAGGAGAGGTAGGCTACCATCCTCCCATCCTTCGCATTGTAGTCTCCACTTATCTGATTGGAAACTAGTTGCGAGTCTCCGAATACCTGTAAATATTTTATTCCTAGAGTTTGCGCCCTTTGGAGACCTGCAATTAAGGCTTCGTATTCTGCTTCGTTGTTGGAGGCTACAAATCCCAGCCTGATTCCTTGCTCGAGGACTGCATTTTTTGGAGTGATGAGAACAATTCCTACTCTTGCCCCCTTTGAGTTGGAGGCTCCATCAACGAATAGCTTCCAGCTTCCCCCTGTAGCCTGGCTGTTTTGTTCTGTTGGCTTAGGCTGGTCGAAGGGTTCTTCGCCTGTGAATTCAGCTATGAAGTCAGCAAGGATTTGACCCTTGATAGCTGTCCTTGGTTGAAATTGGATGTCAAACTGGCCGAGCTCGACTGACCATTTAGACAGTCTGGCCGACAAATCCGCCTTCCTTAGGACAACCTTGAGGGGGGGGGGGTGTGATGTAAGGACTATGATCGTGTGAGCTTCGAAGTAATGCTTCAGTTTTCTCGAGGACATTACTAGGGCGAATGCGAGCTTTTCCAATGGCAGGTAGCGCTGCTCGGCGTCTAGTAAGGTTTTGGTCGCGTAATAGACTGGATGTTGGATCCCTGTAAGTTCACACATTAGCGCTAAGCTGATAGTATGGATGGATACAGAGAGGTAGAGGTACAAAGGGTCCATTTGCTGTGGTATGACAAGCAGTGGTGGGGAGCTTAGGTAGGACTTGAGCTCGTCTAATGCTTGCGAGCAACCTGGGGTCCATTCTACTGTTTTGTTGCCTTTTAGGAGTTGGAATAAGGGCTTGCATCTCTCGGAGGATTTAGAAATGAAACGGTTTAGAGCAGCGAGCATTCCGGTGAGCTTATGTACATCGCGGATTGTGCGAGGAGGTTGCACTCTTTTGATTGCATCAATCTGGTCCGGATTAGCCTCTATGCCACGCTTGCTGACCAAATACCCAAGAAACTTTCCTGACTGGACACCGAAGGAACACTTGCTCGCGTTGAGTTTCATTCGGTACTTCCTGAGGATTTCGAAGGTATTTGATAGGTCCGAGAGGTGATTTTCCTTGTCCTTGCTTTTGACGAGCATGTCGTCGATGTAGACCTCCATCGTGTCTCCCATCTGATTCTTGAACATTTTAGTAACCAGCCGCTGATAGGTTTCCCTTGCATTTTTTAGCCCAAAAGGCATGGCCTTGTAACAGTATAAACCAACCGTCGTGATAAACGCCGTTTTATCCTGATCTGTTGCATATAGGGGAATCTGGTGATAGCCTGAGTATGCGTCCAGGAAACTCATTCGCTCGTGAGCTGCAGTGGGGTCTACTAGTTGGTTTATTTTCGGAAGAGGGAAGCTATCCTTGGGGCAGGCTTTGTTGAGGTCAGTGAAGTCTATGCAAACTCTCCACTTCCCGTTGCTTTTTGGAACTACCACTGGGTTGGATAACCATTTGGGGAATTGCACTTCCCGTATGGATCCTGCATCCAGCAGTTTTTCGACTTCTTGTTCTATTGCTTTGGCTTTCTCGGGAGCAGTTCGTCGTGCCTTCTGTGCTATCGGCTTGAATGTGGGATTGACGTGCAACCGATGGCAGACCATATTGGGATCGATTCCTGGCAGCTCATAGGGTTCCCAAGCGAAAACATCTATGTTGCTTCTGAGTAAGGTTAACAAATCCTTTTGCTCTTGGTCAGTGAGTGAGGTCCCGATCAGGAAGACTCTGCTGTTGTCGCCTTCCCTAGCAATTACTTCTACCAGGTCCTCTACAACACGCTCGGAGGGGAGGAGCCTGGTCTCTTCCACTCCGGGCCTTCCATATTTTAATTGCTATTTGGAAGGGATTGCACCTTCCTCCACTTTCTCGCTGGTTTGAACGTCTTTTTTCTCTGGCTTTGGTCGGATAGCCGCTATGAAGCACTTTCTCGCCATCTCCTGGTCGCCATGTATCTCCATCAGTCCCTGCTCGGTGACATATTTGAGTTTCTGGTGGTAGGTCGAGGAGACTGCCTTCATTGCATGAAGACATCCCCTGCCGAGGATGGCTTGATACGGTGAATCGATGTCGACCACCAAGAATTCGATCATTTTCGAAACATTTCCAGCGAGCACTGGTAGTACTATCTTGCCCAGAGGCATGGTCATTTTTCCAGCGAAGCCGACCAGAGGAACAGTGGTTCCCTTCAGGTCGGCGATGTTCAACTTCAATTTTCTGAACAGGTCGATGTACATTACTTCGGATGAGCTTCCTTGATCGACGAGCAGCCTGTCGATATCAAAGTTGGCTATCCTGAGTGTAATGACTAAGGCATCGTGATGTGGGGTCCTCACTCCCACAAGATCTTCATCCGTGAAAACAATATGCTTGTTGTAGTTGATGTCCTCTGCTCGCAGGCGTTTTCCTGCCTGTGATTTCGCTGGATCTATTTGAAAAGCTTGCATTACTGCTGTCAGCTTCTTTACCTCCATCCGAGATGAGTTGCCCTGGATTTGTTTAACATCGGATACTCCATGGATTACTGTGAATTCGTGTCCGGTGTCGTCTTCTAATACGTTGTCGGGTTTTGCCTCCTTGTGGACAGTCACTCTCTCTACCTTCCTTTCCACAAAGTCATTCAAATGTCCGGATTGGGCCAACTCCTCGAGGTGGGACTTAAGAGCCTTGCAGTGCTCGGTCTTATGTCCTCCCTCTTTGTGGAAGGTGCATCTCAGCGCATTGTTTCTTTTCGATGGGTCTCCTCCCATTTTCCGGGGCCATTTGATGAACGGCTCATCCTTGATCTTAGCGAGAATTTTGTAAATTGGTTCTTTGAAGACGGTGTTGACCGCCTGGAATAATTTTGCAACGTTAGGGCTCCCTCCGTTCTTGGGGCCATTCTTGCTCCCATTCTTTCCTCCTTTTTTCTGGTTATCAACTTTCTCACCTCCCTTCGTGGCGAGCTTGGCTCGACCGTTTTCACCTACGTTAAGGCGGGTGACATCTTCCACCTTTGCGTATTTCTCAATCCGAGCCATCAGGTCATGAATGGTGGTTGCTTCCTTCTTTGTCAAGGACTGGTAAAGGAGGGAAGAGATAGGTAGCCCAATTTTAAATGAAGCCACTGCCACCTCTTCCGCGCAGTCCTCGACTTCGTTGAATAACTCCCAGTACCTCTTCGCGTAGTCTCGAAGTGTCTCCTGAGGAGTTTTCTTCATCGTCAATAGAGCATCCATCCTTTTGGGATGGGAACTGCTGGTGATGAACCGGGCCATAAAGAGCTCGGCCAGGGATTTGAAATTTCTTATGGATCGGTGAGGGAGTTTCTCGAACCATTTTTGGGCCACGTCATGAAGGCTCGAGGGAAAAATACGGCACATCAGTGCATCTCGGTGATTCCAGAGGGTCATAGCCTGCCGGTACTGCCTGACATGATCAATGGGATCAGTCTTCCCGTCGTAAATCTTGAACCTTGGAATAGCAAACTTTTTGGGAGCTTCTTCTTCTTCTTCTTCAATTTCCCTCGTGAAGGGCGATTTCATCTGGGTCTTGAGGGCTCTCCTGGCGAGTTCTCTGGTTGACCTGGTGCCGCGGTGAGCTGGATGTTGGTCCATTTCTCTGTCGACTAGGTTCCGTATGTTGTCGTCGCTGCGAGCAGGGCTCTGATAGCGGCGAGATTTTCTCAGTTTCTCGCGGAGGTCGTCATATGAGTCGCCACCTTTGAACCCTTGATATTGCCGCCTAGGGCTCCTTCCTCGGCTGCGAGATTTGCTCGCCTAAGGGCTAGGAGTGCGATAGGGGCGTCTCCTGGTATCAGGACGTAGTTCTTTTTCCAGTTTTTCCAGTCTTCTTTTCAGGCGAGCATTCTCAGCCTCATACCTGCGAGAAGACTCCATCTGCTCGTGGAGCCTTGCTTCGTATGCATTGATCAATCTGGATATCTGAGTGGACCTTGTTGGTCCTTGACTTTCTTCTGAGGCTGGCCTTTCTAAGCGAGCCCCTTGATCTGAACGTCGGACTTCAGACCTAATCCTGCGAGGAGCGGGTGGCTCCTGAATATCTCCTGCTTGAGGAGCGTTGCTGCTGTGACCAGACATCTTAGATTTTTTCTCGGTGTGGGCTCTTCTCAGGGAAAGATAAACGTTTCCCACAGACGGCGCCAATTGTGGTGACAATTATTATGCAACACAAATAAATATGAAAGAGGTAGCAACCAAGAAAAGACAAATAAAAAGCCAATCACACAACAATGGGAGTACGTGGTTCAGCAAAGAAGTGCCTACGTCCACGGTGGTTCAGTCAGTGTTATTTCTCTATATTCTGAAGAATAAGTACAGAGAATACAACTTGTCCTCTGCCCCGGACTTAGGGTTTTATTTATACATGTATGTGTTGGAGTAGTGGGGGTGATGGGTTCCTTCTTATTAGCCATCTCCCCTACATGGAATCGTGTTTCCCCACAACTTCTCTTCATGGGATCGTGGGGTAATTGGATTAATACGAAGGTGATGGGTCTGAGCTTTGGGCCGCTAGGGAGAGGCTACTCGTCCAGGCCTATGGTTCTCAATTCAGGGTCCCCACATATACATATTAAACAAATCTGTGTTTCGACATGTACTTACACTCTCTATATTATAAAAGCCCATGCACTTACCGTAATTTATAATTTGACAACAAGTATTTGGCACCGTTGCTCGAGATTTGTGTCGATTTTAAAGTTATTAACTTTCGGACTAGTTTTACTTTATGTACAATAAAACCCATAAAAAGACATAAAAATTACAAAACCCAAAATAATTTATTTATTTTAATTATTTTTTTCTTAAATTTCATAATATTTTTTGTCTGTGATTAGTTAAAAAAAATAGATTTCAGCTTGTTCTTAGTAAATAGTAGTTTTGTCATAAAATTAAAAAAAACATAAAATTTGGAAAAAACCACAATTTTTTTTGAAAATTTTCAGATTTCATTTTTTACATCGTTAGTCCTTAAAAATTATTTTTTTTAAAAATCCAAAAATTCCTTTTAAAAGTAAAAAATTACCAATAGCATATTTTTTTTATTGTCAGAATATATATATATATATATATATATATATATATATATATATATATATATATATATATATATATATATATATTGTTTCATAGTGTGCTTTTTGTTTTATTATTTACTTTGTTTTTCATGTTAAACTACACTGTTAGCGCATATGTCATGTTATTTTTATTTTATATTTTTTGTGTCGCACTTTATACTTGGTGTAGTTGTTTTTGTGTTACTTTTCAATAGCAAATTCATTCAAAAAATATAAATAGAAGAAAATCAAAAGACAAAAAAGAGATGAAATTTTTTTAAAAAGCAAGCAACCGTGTGAGAGTGCAAAAGATATTGGTGCAATCTTGCCACATTCACAGGGTACTCTTAGAGAGGACTGAAATGTAGGCGACGTTTTCCTCCAATCGATGTCAAATAAAACTTCGGCCTGACGTAAATAAGTGACCATAAAAACTCCACATTAGATGTACTTTTGTGTACTCCTTGCATGGATTTGTTTTGCATATTTCAGTAAGCACATTGCATAAATTTGATTTAAGGAAAAAAATCCAATTGCAAGATAAGATGGGAATTTCATCATCGTTCCTTGTCCTGAAAAGCACTAAACTACCCAAGAATTTGCATGCTATCATTTTTAATTTAAAATTAATTATACATTGGCCCTAGGGCATCACATAGCTCATAAGAAAAATCTTAACGAGGTTCAAATTAAAAGGTACTCCAATGCAGACTTGTCATATCGGTTTAGTTTTACTTTATCTAGGATTGATGGTTTTTAATTATTTTTCTACTGACCGCATACCTGAAGGTGAAATTGGAATTTGAGGTGATAACCGTAGTTGTTCATCTTTTAAATTCTCTATAGTCAAAGATTAAAAGTTGTCTAATTAGGGAGATTAATTTGGAGACCTCCATCATCGTCGAGTAATCTCAGAAAAATTAGATTTTAAAATTGAAATTCCCGTCACCTAAATTAGATAATTAAAATACGTTGTGTTAGTTTAGGAATTATGCAGTTTTAAATGAGAGTATTTTTTTTTGCTTGCCTTTAAAAAAAATTTAAAAACAAGATAGAAAAGATAAAAAAAATCGAGTGAGAGTGATGTATGCAAAGTTAGTTTCGAGATCCTACCAGCAATTATCTAGTGTGGAGTCAAGTATTCCCGATACTTCGATAGGTGGGATTTCGATATTTTTCGAGATATGAGATAAGTTAGCAACCGATTCCCTTAAACATTTCCTATATCTTAATAGGTTGCATCAACCCTTGTACATACGTCTTCACCCGCATAATGAGAACAAGTTAGAATTCAAGTCGAGAAAAATTAAGTTGTTTCCCATCTTTCGGGGTACGAAAAAAGAAGATCCTTACTATCATGTGCGCAAATTCAAAGAAATTTGTGGAACGATTAAGTTGCAACAACTCACCAATGAGATTTTTAAACTAAATTTGACCCGTTTTTCTTTTAACGATAAAGCCAAAAGTTGGTTAATCTTGCTTGAACCGAATTCCATCACTACCTGGAGTAAATTGGGTGTCAATTTTTTGCAAAAAAATTTCCCTAACCAAAAGACGATGGCGATACATCATGCCATAAACACATTTAAACACAAAGAGGGAGAATCTTTGTGTATGTATATGGAGAGATTCAACAAACTTCTAGTGCAATGTCCTCACCATGGGATTGAATTGGGATGTCAAATCCAACTATTGTATGAGGAATTTGATTTTACTACTTGGTCGAGGCTTGAGTCAATGTGTAATGGTGATTTTATTGAGAACTGTGAGGTCGACGCGTGGACATTCCTAAAATTTGTAGAGACAAAGTCCCAACGATGGGCACCCAATTGAAAATCAAGGTCCACCACATTCAATGAGGGAATCGCTTACCAAGACGAGTAATGTTTTGTTTTAAATGCCAAAGTGTCCATATTGGCCCGACGTTTTAAAACATTAGTCACAAGCAATGAGGGTAATCGAGCCACACATGCGGTTGTGTAATATGTAAGTTCAGCTGTGTGTTTGCTTTATGATAGTTTCGACCATTTAATCAAAAGTTTCCCCACCTTTCCGGCCCATAAAGAACTCACTGAATAAGCAAACACCCTCTACCAAAATTGGCCAAAGTACTACCCATACTCCAATACGTACAATACAAGATGGCGATATCACCCTAACTTTTCATGGTCTAAGGGTCAATAGCAAGGAGGTGGGGATCAATAATTAGGGAACCCACCCCCGAGTTTCCAAAATAATGTCCCCGAACCGTCGTATCCTTCATCCCAATAGATCTAATCTTTAGAGCATACGATGAACATGATTGACCAAAGTACCCTTAAGTTCCAGTAAACCACCCAAAATGCCTCCAATCCACCCAACAAAGCCTACACATTAATACTCAATCGATTCCCAAAATTGAGGATCAAGTGAGGAAACTAGCAATTTCATTGAGTGAGAGAAATAAGAGAACATTCCCGAGTCAACTCGAGCGCAATACAAAAGGTAACATGCTTAGGGTTTAATATGTTATTCAAGACAACACGAGCATGTTACACCCCCAATAGCATGCAAAAACCATCATGACTCTTAGGTTTGGAATGGAAGTTTAGAATGACGTGCCACGACCCACCAAGAGTAAATCTGAGAAATGTAAGGAGAAGGAAGATCCACCCATGGATCCAACTTCCTCCCTACCCTTGTCTTCAGAGTCATTTGTAGAGACTTATGTCTCAAAATCTCCATTTCCCCAACATTTGGTGCCATAAAATAAAAAGGCACAAATGTATAAAATGTTGGAAGTGTTCAAGCAAGTACACATTAGTATCCCACTACTTAACCCTATACAACAAATTCCTCCTTTTGCTAAATTTTTTAATGACATTTGTACCTTCAAGAGAAACACCAACATACTCAAGAAAGTTTTTCTCATCGATCAAGAAAGTTCGATCATTTCCTCTAGAACTTTTGTCAAGTATAAGGATCTCGGGACTCCGACGATCTTTATAAAGATAGGGTAGGACATGATTGAGAAAAGCCATATAGATCTAGGAGCTAGCGTGAACTAACTACCATACACCATGTATATAAACTAGGTTTGGGGGAGTTGAGGTCGACTAGGATCACCCTATCCTTAGTCAACCGCTCCTTTAAAATCCCAAGAGGTGTCATTGAGGACGTCTTAATTAAAGTGTATGACTTTGTCATCAATTTTGTGGTTTTGGATACCCAACACGTGCATAATCCTATTACACAAATTTTAATTATTTTGGTTCGTCCCTTCCTTCGCTACATTCAATGATGTCATTAGGTTTCGTAGTGTCCAATTGAACCTATACTTTGGGAACTTGACTATGGACCTTAACGTGTTCAATTTGGCTAAATAATGACCCTATGATGGTGAACCCATGGATGTTGACATGATTGATAGCATTGTCCAAGAAACATTCGATAAAACTCATAATGACAACCCTTTACAAGCATATCTCGTCTTTTTTGAATTCAAATTTGATATCAAAACTCAATTGAAGAAGTGAACGCAATCCTCGAATCTGCCCATGTCATGAAAGTAGGAAGTTAAAAAATCTAAGACAGAACCACTCTCTCTTTATGTCACCCATTCCTCCCTCGATTGAGAACTCTCCTGAACTTGAATTGAAGCTAGTGCCTGAAACACTCGAATATAAGTTCTTAGGAACTTCTAGCACCTTGCCTGTCATCAGAGCCTATGACTTGGATAAAGAATATGAAGGTAAATTATTGCGTGTTCTCAAGGGATATAAAAAATCCATTGGATGGACCATATCTTACATTAAGATGATAAGTCCGTCGGTGTGCATGTATAGGATACACTTAGAAAAAATGCTAAAAATTCGCATGAAGCACAATGTAGACTTAGTTCCAATATGAAAGAAGTCATCCGATCCAAGATGTTTAAATTGCAGGATACAAATATCATTTACCCCATCTCTTATAGTTATTAGATCATCCCCATTCAAGTTGTTTTAGAGAAATCCGATGTTAAGGTGGTGAAAAACGACGAAGATTAGTTAATAATTGCTAGGATTCAAATCGACTGGCGAGTGAGTATCGATTATAGGAAGTTAAACGCTGTCACAAGGAATGATCAATTTTCTCTTCTTTTCATAGACCAAATTTTTGAGAAATTGGACGACCATACCTATTACTATTTCTTGACGATTATTCTGGCTATAATCAAATTTCCATCACTTTCTGAGGATTAAGATAAAGTCACTTTCACTTGTCCATTTGGTACTTTTTCTTATCGATGCATTCCCTTTGGGTTATGCAATGCGCCTGCTAACTTTCAGTGGTGTATGATGGGTACATTTTCAGATATGGTACAATTATTTCTTGAAGTCTTTATGGATGATTTTTTAGTGTTTGGGTATAGTTTTGATGAGTGCCTTCACCACCTCACTGTAGTTCTGAATAGGTGTAAGGAAAGAACCTCGCACTTAATTGGGAAAAGTGTCATTTTATGGTCAAATAAGGCATAGTGCTAGGTCAAATAATTTCTAAAAAGGGTATCAAGATTGATAAAGCTAATTTTGATCTCATTTCTAATCTCCCACCCCTAAAAAATGTGCGTGAAGTTCGATCATTCTTAGGACTTGTCGGTTTATATCAGCGATTTGTTATGAATTTTAGTAAAATTTCTTAAGTTTTGTGAAATCTTCTTACCAATGACACACCGATGTATTCCTTCAAGCTTTTGAAAGGCTAAAGAAGGAATAAGCCTCTACACCCATTATGCGACTTCTCGACTAGAGTCATCCCTTTCAGATCATGTGGGATGCATCCGACTATGCCATAAGTGAAATTCTTGGATAACGTGATGAAAAAATTTCTCACATCATATACTTGGTCGATAGGTCTATTAGTGATGCATAATTGAATTATTCCATGACAAAAAAAGAGTTACTCGTTATTGTATTCATGCTAGAGATGTTTAGGTCTTACTTGATTGGATCCAAAGTTATTAGTTTTACCAATCATGAGGTCCTACGATACCTTTTGTCTAAGAAGGATGCTAAGGCTCGACTCATTCAGTGGATCCTATTACTGCAAGGGTTTGATCTTGAAATTAGAGATAAGAAAGGATCTTAGAATGTAAAGACGGATCACTTGTCTAGGTTAACCATTGAAATATATGATAACCCGTCATTACCCGACGAGTAACTGATGCTTGTCTCCCATCTTTCATGGTTTACCGATATTATGAATTATCTTGTGACGGATGAGATGCCCCCGCATTGGCCTAAAGAAGATCATTTTAAAATTTTAATTTAATCCAAACATTTCTTCTGGGATGAACAATACCTCCTCAATTATTGTCCAGATCAAACCATTCAAAAGTTCATCTTCAATCATGAGATTCAAAGCGTAATATCTTTCTAGCATGATAAAGCATGCAGAGGTCATTTTAGTGAAAAAAAAGCTATTGCGAAGATTATGTAGTGTGAATTCCTTTGTGACACCATTTTATGAGACTCGAATGATTATCGTAGGAGTTGTGGCTGATGCCAAAGGTTAGGAAAAATCACATGTAGGAATATGACGCCTTTAAATCCCATTCTAATTATCGTGGTTTTTTTACTATTGAGGCATCGATTTTATAATTATATGAGAATCGTTACATCCTTTTGGCAGTTGATTATGTGTCAAAATGGGTAGAAGCTATACCAAGTAGGAAAAAATACCGCCATATGGTAGTCAAATTCATTCGAGAAAACATTTTCTCATATTTCTGTATGCTTCTAACCATCATTATCGATCAGGGAACCCATTTCGGTAATCGATACTTCGAGATTCTCATAAAAAAGTAACCAGTCACGTACATACTATAATATTCTTATCACCCTCAAACCTGTTGTCAAGTATAATTTTTTAATTGGAAAATCATCGAGAAAACAATTAATTCAAATCGAAAGGATTGGTCCTAACGATTACTAGATGCACTGTGGACTTATCTCACTTCCTACAAAACACCACTTAGCATGTTTTCGTATAGGCATGTCTACGAAAAATCCTATCATCTTCCAATTAAGTTAGAGAACAATGCCTATTGGTTCATTAAGACCTTCAATTTTGACTTACCTATTGCTTCGAAAACTCAAACTCAATGAGTAGTAAGAGACTAGGAATGATGCATAAAGGAATGAAAAATTATACAAAGAGAAAATAAAAATGTTCCATGACGATTCCATCCAAAGGAAATCATTCAAAATTGGATAAAAAGTTCTCTTGTACAACTCTATGTTGCATCTCTTTCCCAAAAAGTAGAGGACCAGGTGGTCCGGTCCCATTATGATTAGGATAGTCTACCCATATGGAGCAGTTGAAATGGAGTATAAAAAAATGGTAAAATTTTCCAAGACAATGGTCAAAGGTTGAAGCCATATCTGGAATTGCAAGATAAGGAAGTGGAGGACATTATCCTCCAAGAATCGGTATATCACGAGTGAACATAAAATTGGGTCATTATTGTTCTACCATAGTTTTATTTTTAGTTTTGTTTTTTATACAAGAAATGTGTGTTGGAGATATTCCGTCAGTGTGGTAATATATTTAATAAATTTTCGCCTTGTTCAATTTGTCTTTCACACTGAGGACAATGTAGATACTAGGTTTGGGGTTATTGAGGGCATTTTCTTCATATAAAAAATATAATTTTTAAAAATAAAAAAAATCCAAATTCAAAAATCTAAAAAGATTTTCAATATATTTGTGTTCTGAAACGACTTCTTAATATAGAATTAATTCACAAATCTCTCAACTTACTAAAAGTTGACATTAGCCGTATAATATGATAAAAAATGAGTATTGGGGTGAAAGTTAGTATACTTATCGAATAAATGTGGAGATTTTAACCTGGTGAGATATTTTTGCTTTTCATCACTTATTAAAAAGTTAAATCAATTCGAGTTAGAATAACTAAAACTTCCCTTGAGCTATAAATTCATTAATGATCAATAATTCTTTGTTTTTTTTTACTGAAAACGAAATGTCAAAATGCGAATCTTAATCATTAGAAATCTTAGTAAGTCTATTTGAGACATATATTAACTTAAACATAGAAATGAGATTAGGCCAACATTTTGAAAACACAAAATTTAAGCCTAAACCAACATTTTTACATTACTTCATTACAAGCCCATTTATGCCAAAAAGAAAAATAAGCCTTTTATTGAAAATTCAGAAATCTATACCCATTTTCTGAGAATATCATGGTAAAATTATGGTAGAAAAATGTCAAAAGAAGAATGTTTGCAAGAATAATATGTGAAAATAAAGAAGAAATAAAAGAAGGGAAGAAATAAAGAATGAGAAACTAAAATGAAAAAGAGAAAAAGGAGTATGTGTTGAAAAAGAAAAAAAGAAAAACAAAACGGAGGTTAGATTAAGTGCCTAAAAGTCAAAATACCACAAAAACTCTATATTCTCAGAAAATTCTGAAACACCCAATTTTGTTCTTTATATCTAAAATTCGAGCCTACAATACAATCGAAAAAAGTCCTAATTAATCTCATGTGAAGTTAGTTATATTATAGAGAGAAGATGGATAAGATCTATGGTGTGTTTCAAAGTTTTCAAAAAAGTAAACGATTTTCCATTATCGAGATCATATTCATCCTTTATAAATAATCCATTTTTCATTATGTATATGTGAAATTATTCATGAAAGTTATTCTTTTTCACATATACCGAGAGAAAATGAACAATATCCGAGTGTTCGATTATGAGTGCATCCCATGAGATTTTGAATCAAAACGAACTTTATGCTAAGAAACTTAACGATCAAATCTTTTGAAATGGACGATTATAATTTCTATGCACACATGAATAATAATTTGAGATTGAAAAGTGAATTTTTACTATATATAAAATTTACATTTAAGACTTGGTTATATTACTTTGGTGTCTTTGTAAATTGAGTCAATAATTTGAATTTTGTGAGTATATTCACTGCAAATACTCACGAGATAAAACTTGTCCACTATGGTGACCTAGGGTTTTAACGACTTGTTGCACATGCTAAATGCAATCGTGATTTCTACGAAAGTGAGTTAGATTCTAAATTTTAGTTTTGCTTGAGGACTAGAAAAGTTTAGGTTTGGGGGTATTTGATGAGTACATTATTTTCTAATAATTATGCCCAACTTTAAGTCTTGTTAGGCCCACTATATCATAAATAACGAGCTTGTACATTCGTTTTTGCTACTTAGAAGAAAATGCATGTTTAAAAATATTCGAGTTAAAAATAAAATTTTAACAATTTCAAGGGATGAAAACTTATTTTCAAAAAAATTATGGGCCTAAAAGAATTTTCAATATTTATCTGGGCAATATGATGTTCTCCCGAAAATTTACTTTAATTTCGAGTTAAAATAAATAAGATATGAATTTCGGGGACTAAAATACAAAGAAAAGTAATTTTGTAATTTACTAAAATATTATGGAACTAAATTTAAATTAATTATTTTGAATTTGAATTTTTACAAGTGACTCGGGAGTTTGAAGAATAAAGTATTTGATATACAAAATTGGTTAAGATATGTCGCGACACGACACGGTCGACACAACTGTACTAAAACCTATTTATAAATTCTATTGAGTGTTTGTTGCGCTTGTGCCATAACTTTTCGAAAGTGTCTTTAAAAGACTCACAACTTTTAAGTTCAGAGGGATCTCAAAATACGAAGTTTTGAAGGTTACAAATCAGTTTGAAAATTTGCTATGCATAGTATGCAAGAAAAACAAAAAGAAAAAATCACTTTCTTTATTTTCCTCCCACATGCACCCCAAATTTATCCCATTTACATATTTTTCCCCACGTGCACCAAAGCTCAACCTCTTTATTCGTAATATAAGGAAACGTTTCAAAAAACCAAATCAGCAAATTAAATTTGTTTACCACATTTTTTCTGTAAAAGGAGTTCATTACATTACAGATGGAAGAAGACTTTCGAGGGACAAAAAGTATTTTACTTTTAAGAATTAATTTTTGGGAGAACAAAAAGTATTTTACTTTGTATTTTTATTTCTAAGTGTTTATGAGATAATTTGTATGCAAGTTTGGAAGGAGACATTTTATATTGGTATCCAAATATTGAGACTCTACTTTTATAAGTTGATTTTTTTAATGAGAGTTATTATTTTATCTTGCAATATTCGTGTTACAATTATGATGCTAGCTTAAATTAATTATTAAGATTAGGTGAAATTTATCATGATTACTTTGTGAGTGTTTCAAGTAGTTCTAATTCTCTTAAATTCCCTACTTGTTCTAAAAAAATATGTATTCATTAAAATAGTCATGCGAGTGATATTTTAAACCTTCGATATTAATTTCAAAATTCACATTCTTTGATTTTATGTGCTTATGTTTGATGGGGTATGCTTACGTTAAGTTGTTTAATAGTTCATGCTTATGTTTCACATTTAATGCTTAAGAGTGAGTTTTGTTTTATATATATATATATATATATATATATATATATATATATATATATATATATATATATATATATATATATATATATATATATATATATATATATTAAACTTTAACGTTTTCATCTTCCAAAATTTACGCGTCGATAGTCAGTACAATTTTGAGTTATAAAAGGGAATTATGAGTTAGAAAAATTAATCATACTCTTATAAAACAGTAAATGGATCCGAAATTCTAGTATACTTCTCCTTATTTGTTTTGTACCTTGTGTTCACCCGTTTATAGTTGTTTACCTTATTTTTTCTCTGAATCTTATTTCCACACCCATTATTGTCTAGTTGGAAAGCTCACAATTTATACAAATTGAACAAATCCTTATGGGTTAGAAACGTACTTATGCTTGCTATATTACAATAGCACATGCACTTGCGGTAATTTATAATTTGAAAACACTAGGTTGCGGGCCCCTTGTGGGTGGCTACTGGTTGTGTTGTTTTAAAGGTCCATTTGTGCTTGTTTTCCACTTATTTTTTTTTACCACAAACTCCTTGATCTCATAACCAAAACCTCCTAATATTCTTTACCAACAAATGTTAATTAATTAAGAGACTAAAACTTCCATTAAAAAATAAAGAATATAGATAAAAATTTATCAAAGAAGGTAGAATAAACTAGTTTTCAAACATATTTCAAGAATATCATCATCATTATCATCATCATCATCATCATCATCATCATCATCAGAACGCATATCTTGATGGCGGTTGCAATAGTTGTGAACATGACAGTGGATTGAACGTCTTCTAGATTTGACATTACTAGGCGGTAAAGAACTTGCAAGTGAATGATCTTGCCTTATGATCTAGATCTCAGATCGGATCTGATTCCTCCATGGGAATAAAATGATTAATGAGGACTCATAATGGTGAATTTGATAGTTTTGCATAGATTGTCTCAAATTATAGGAGATTTGGATCTGCAATAATGCAACTAATCAACTTTCCCTAGATTTTTTTTGTATAAAAGTGTGATGATCTCCATCCTTACATATGTTAATGTGAATATAAAAGGAGAGGTGTCTATTATGAAATAACAAGATTAGAGTGTTAGGGTTGTCATATAAGAGCCCAAGTCGAGGTTACAAGAGTTTGCAGTGCACTAGATCGTGAATATGTTCCTTCCACATAGTGGGGGCATACTATTTTTACAGTTACAAGGTTTTATCTCTTTACAATTGTTAAATAGCACCTTTACATGGTCTATTTAGTTGAAGTTTATCTTACCGTGGTATTTGATTTATTTTTGGGAAATTAATTGTTGTAATTCGCCTAAAATATTAAGATTAGAAGTTATCCTCTTTAAATAAGGTGTACTGTCTCCTATCAGTCAAATGCTTAGGGATATATTGGGTCGGTGGACAACTAGCCCCAAGGGTATTCTGGGGACTCTTACACATGACCTATATATGACCCCTGCCTAATTAAATACCGGGTGATCATTCCTTTATTAACTTAAATCAAAGTGTCCGGTTGGTTCATACTTAGCATCACTATCGAAAATAATTTTTTTTCTTTATTTATCACCTAATAAATCATTAAGCTAAGTGTCAAAACATTTAATTTTAAAGATTAAGTTCCATTGTCATGAATTTATGTACAAAACCATTTTTACGAACACGGATAATAATATTAAATACCAAACCATCCAAGTGAAATAAACAGGCTAGATTAATCATCGAAATGAAATATCATGAAGCTAAGGACAATGTAATAATTAAAACAATCTCAACTAACAACCAATTACTGAAATAAATGAAGAGTACAAAATCTCTCTGAACTAAATAAAAATTGGAAACGGGCGACACATGCCCTAACTAAAATGACTAAGTGAAGAGCTGAGATGACAAGGATGAAGTCGTCTAAATGCAAGGACCCGCAACTCTCACACTAGCTTCAGCACGCCAACAGTCCAAAGATCTAAGTCTGACGCCCCTGTGGCTGGGCACCTATAATATATATATATATATATATATATATATATATATATATATATATATATATATATATAAGAGAAAGAGAGATAACAAGAAACGGGTCAGAGCTCGAGTGTAAAATAGCTTTAAAATTACTTTAGCGAGTATATAAAATGCTTACCAGTTGATATCACATACATGTTAGTGCCTCGACACTCACTTAAAAATTTTCACCTCTACACTATTGTGCACACCTAACATTCTATTGAATTAATCTAGATTAGGCTAACCCAGTTAACTAGTCTAACCCAATCTCTCCTCCTCAATCCTGATTCACGTGATCACATAATTTTAATTTATACATGATAACTTTTCTTATGAGTTTACCAAGTCAGTTATGTACATATCAATGTAGCCTTATATTCTCAAACACTTAATTTATTTAATATTAATTATTCAATTTTAGCTACTTACAAGCACAATAGATGAATCACAGGTATATATATTTATTACTCATAATATATATTAATAGGGCACCCCACATAAAATCTATTGTGCTAGCATACTCTGCTATCAAGTCACCGTATCTCTTGTACAAAAGAGAAATACTAGTTCGGAATCACTCTCGAACTGTATTAACACAAAACACACATATTGGACGCAAAGTATAGTTACCAGTCTCTAAGAGGTCAGCACACACCCTCATATCTCTTAGGACCGTCTAACTATCATTCTCAAATAGACTGTACCAAGGATCCTATAATTTCGGGTAGGAGTCAATATTCCCCGTAAAGCTCACATCAGAATAAGACCGTCCCGGTGCGAAAACCTCCGTGATAGCAAGTAGCGCTGGTATGATTAAACACAAATATTCATATAATATATATACATTCACTCGTATATATATATATATATATATAGATAGATAGATAGGTACACCCGTGAGCCATATCATATTCTAACCATACGTGGCACGTAACGTCCGAGTCCTACGTATAATTAATTCATTCTATTATTTTATCAATTTTCGCAAGTCCTTGAGTACTTCTCGATCCTCGAAGTCTATCATTCTGATAAGTATGAAATCGATAGGTGTACACTCTCTACCCTACGGGTCTAAGTCATTCTTAATTATCATAAAACCTCATTTAATATACACCCGGTCGTCACCCCTACCCTTGTGACCCCATGGTTAGATCTCATATAAGAATCGTACTACTCGAGACTTATCTACCACCCTACTAGTCCTTCCCATGTCCCATAATGGTATTTAAGTTATGTCTAAGGGTCCTTATACATTGGGGTTGGATTAACATTAAAAAGGAAAAATATTCAAATTTCAAGAGGACTCGATCGATCGATGGAAATAGTCGATCAATCGATCCAGTTGATCGATCGACATTCTTGAGTCGGTCGATCAATCGAGCAGGTATTGGCCCAGTTTCTGCAATTCGTTTCCTATAGGTTTCTTCCATTTTAATCATCAAAACCTCCATTAAAATCTCCCAAACTCCCAACCAAACATCACAAACATTATATAAACAAGTATGGATGATTTCTAATGTAAAACATTCATTACTTCTCCAAGAATCATCATTAAATGGGTTTAAATTCATAATTTGGTCTCTAATCCTAGTTTACTGATCGAGTGGAAAACCGAGCGTCCGTGTAATACGCTAGTCGTTGTTATCGGCTTCCAACCTCAATACAAAAAAAATCTAAACTTTTAACTACACTTTTATGGAGTATAGTAGTAAGTCTGGGTATCGAATCCACAGGGAATGTTTTATAGAATTTAATTGATTTATTACTTCTAAAATAAAAGTGAAAAAGATGATGATGGTTGACAAGGGGAAATAAGTTGGAACAAATTTATAAAACTAATTAAAATAAATGAGGAAATAGGTTGGAATACAATCCCCCAATCCCTAGTAATTACCCAGTAGAATACTAGAATTGTAAATTGAAATATTGAATGAATCCAGTCTTTAGTACTCCTAAGCATTACATATATGAGGTTCAAGACCGCATCATACATAATCAAAGAATGAGTAAAGCAGTGTAGGACAATTATACTCGCATCGTATTCTTAAACATCCCAAGTACCTAGGGCAAGAGAGATTAAAAGATTTACAATGGTTGTAAAATTATCTTAAACGATTCGTCCAATTATTTAATTGAAATTCTATTTCCTACATAGATAAATTACATTGGGATGGGTTCATGTATCCCAACCCTTACAACTTAACTAAACATGATTTGATTAGAAAATAACTCTATATATGAAATTGCGAATCTAAGAAACATTACAAAACCCAAAATTGAAAGCAATTAACAATTGAATTGAAAGAATGAATAACCAAGAGAAGGGAATTGTAATACTTGTATTGAGATGTAGGGAAAGGAGATGAACTTGAATCAAGAAAAATTCTTCTTCTTCTTCAAACTTACAAAACTTCTACCAAAGAAAACTAAAAAGACTCTAAAATCTAACTTTCTCTCTCTAATTCTACTCCTACTACTTCCTATTCTATTACTTCCTAAAAACCACCTAAAAGGCTTCTTATTTATAGGAAACTATGGCTTGGCCTCCAAGTAACACGTTTTGACAACTAATATTGATGAGTTGTGCAAGAGTTGGCAAGAGTTGCACCTCCTTAGCTGCATAATTAATGCCAGAAATCTGCACATCCAGACTCTTCATTATCGCGCAACTTCAAAACATCGTAACTTCTTCACCGTAGCTCGGATTGAGGTGCCGTTTTTTCCAGTGTTCTTGTAATTTAGAGATATTCAACTTTCTAGTTGGCCCCACCTTCGGACTAAGGCTGAAAATTACGAAAATGCCCTTCAACCCTCCATTTCTTGGTTTCTTTCATTGTTTTGAGTTCTCCTTCGCACTAACTTGCGTGAAATACCTGTAAAACACATGAGAAATACACAAAACACGAAATACTTGCCAAAATGGGTTAGTATCATAAATAAGAGACAAATCCAAGATATTTACACTACACGGGATCATAAAAATACTGAAATTAAGGGGATAAATGTGAAAATGGGTTTAAATTCATAATTTGGTCTCTAACCCTAGTTTACCATATTAATTCAAGAATCCACATGATATTTCCAGATTTCCTCCTCTAACCATCATTAAAATTCGTGATAAATGTTCTACATGTGATAAGGATAGAAATCTAACATGATTTCGATTCAAATATATGAATTTTAGTCTTTCAATTACTTCAAATCTCCATAAAAACTTATAAATATATTTCCTATCCTAACATGGATGACATATCAACTCAAGAACAGCAAGATAGATACTTTCCTGGAAATTGAAGGTCTGAGTTATAGAAGATGATGGGTATATCTATGCTCCTCGTTCTCCGATCTACTCATTGGGGGTGGAATTAGTGGGAACGGTGTAGGATTCATGGTTCTATTCCTTGGAAACCTCCTCCATTCTCTATTCCTTAAGCTCTCTCTAACTCAAGTATTTCTAACCCTCGAAGAATCCAACTTCCATCATATATAACCCTTTAATTTTTGTCATTAATTAAGACCCAAAATTAGAAATTACTAAAATGCCCTCCCGAGTTGCTGGTTAGGCCTAAAATCGTCCCTAGACCCAAACTAAACCCCCGGGTACACACTTTTATGACTTTCTCGACCCTTTCGGACTCATTGGCGCAATTGAAATGACTGTATGGACAACTTAGAATTAATTCACATTTTATTTCATTAATATAGTCCCGACACGACTGACACGCACGCCCCAATTTAATTTCCATAACTGTCGTATTTTTCACTCACGACAACTTTAATATTTTATAATCATATATTAATTTACTCACTGAGTAATATTCAACATAATTATCACCAATAAATACTAACTTTCATGATGCTAGTAATTATTTAACTAAATCCGAATTAATTATAAATAAATTTACTCCATTTAAATTAATTAGTCCCAATCCCATAATTAAAATAAAATACGTTAAAAAATACGGGATATTACACTATATTTGCGTGTTAGGACAATTACATCCTCTTACACTCATATTAAAAAAAATCAGGATTTTATTTACAGTTTTTTTAGATTTCCAAGTGGTTTAGCGATCATATTATGTTTAGTATGCTTAGTTATCGTATTTGTTCAGATATGATATTTGATGTTAATTTTATATTCATATCCTCACATTCCTTTGGTGATATATAATTTATGTTTAATATAAGTTCATGTGCACCTAGTACATTTTTCTTGCTCATTAATTTTTTTCCTTTGTCTACAATTGATAGGAAAAGGGGAGATAACTATGTGAGGTAAAGAAATTTAATGTATGGGATGTGGTTTATTATTTATTATAATTTATATTCACTATGAATAACGAGTCTGTTGAATGTGTGTTAGATAAATGATTGAAGACTTTATGTCAAAATATCTAAAGCATGTAAAAAAAAGTTCATGTTATGGTCGTGAGGCCATTCATGGGTTGTATGCGATTATAAATGTTACTTTTACTTTTTTTTCCCCTGACCAAAGTAGTATTTGTAAGGTCATGTGTTTATGTATTGGATTTATTCGTTAGAAAAAATAAATATGTGGATCTAGATAGGATTATTTTGAAGTTGAGTGACCCACTAAAATCTTATATGAGAATGCGAGGATTATGTGGAATGATCCGTATCTTAGGTCAACCACATAAAAATTCAATTTTAGCAACTTTTATCTTGAATTAAAATTAGTGTGTATGCAGTGATGTAGTCCAAATTAAATATTTCAAACCATGTAGGTAACACATGCGAAGAAGTAAGGAAAAATCATCTTCGGAAAAAACCTTTATTTCAGCACTGTGCAAGATTTGATAGATATAATACAACTTACAAACTACTTAGCAGACTAAGTATGAAGCACAATTATTCAAGTCTTCTACAGCAATGACACAGTCTAGTATGACCCACAAGAAGTAGCCTTCCCTCAGTATACACCAATCATCCTTTTTCTTCAGTAATAGAGCCTCGGCTCCACAATTCAGCAGTAGAGATGAACTCTACAAGGGTTATTGAACATGAAAGTGTTCTTCTTGATTTGATAAAGTGATATATAAATTTTCAAGGGCTTTGTAATAGAAGTGGTAAAGTTTGATCACAAAAATAACTCTAAAAGCGTGTGACAAAGTGTTTAAAATATGTCTTAAAGACTCTAATCTCGTATCTCTATTTATAAGTAAGTTGGTTGTAAAAGGACAAACTTTAGAGATTTGGATCAGATTTAATTAAAAATAATAATCTTACGTGGTTGTTTGAACGACTAAGTACCTCGTTCGAATGACGTACCCTATTTCGTTCGATCAGGCTTCCAATGACAGTTCGAATGACATTCAAATGCTTGACGTAAAATCACTTTGTTCGATTGTGGGAACCCTTTTTCTAATGACATACCCTATCTCGTTTGAACGACCTCCAATGAGCCTTCAAATGACATTCCAAACTGACCAAAAGGCGCAATCCTACATTTCATTAGAACGTTCGAAATCTCATTCTAACGACATAGTGTAACTCATTCTAACGAAAACCAAAACTAGTTCTAATGAGTCGTCTAAATTTTCAAAATTTTCTTGAAATTAAAAAAAAAACATTTGAAATTGAAACTCTTAAAAATATGTAATCCCCCGGACAAGTAAATTCTTTACCAAACTACCATAACTCTCATGAATATTGTTGGGATGAACGATTCCTTAATATTCCAAAAGTCTTCAACTTTGTCTTCGAATACACATAATCAGTCATGCTAGTGTAGTGTATGTGTAATAGGACAAGCCAAATAATATATACATTATGAAATTATTAAACATGCTCTTACAGATATCTCCCTTTGGTTATATATTTCGGTACACGACATAAACCAAATCCAAATTGACCCTTAATGACTAATACAACTAATGATCTCTTAGACTAAGAAACGAAAATGCAATCTTGTATAAGTCTTCAACTGAAAATAATTTATCTTGTGCGGTCCATGAAATTATCATTAAGGCGGAATGACCTACACAGATGAGATTAAGCATACAACCTTTTAAAAGAAATAATGTGATGCATACGAGTTTTAAAAGATAAATAAAACTCCCCTTCAATTTGTTCTCACCCTTTTTATTCGTAACAGACAAAGGAGTAAAATCTAAACATATATAAGCATCATGTGAAGAAGCAAGATACCATCACCAAAATAAACAATTAAGCACATGGAATTATAATCTAAAAGGCATAGTGTTCTCCCAATATGAAACAAATATTTTTGAAGTTTTTTTCTAAATTTTTAATTGTAAAGTGTAAAATGCACATATAGGTACAAAAACACATAGTCACCATGGATTAACACTAATATATCTAAATCGTGAAAACGGAATGTGATTGTGTGAACATTTTTCATAGGAAAATCAACATAAACATTCATAACATAGGTGCGCAAAATCATGAGATACTTCTAAAGAAAGAAGTCAGTTTCAAACTTAGGTGTAAAAATATTGAACTTAAATGAAATTGACTCGACTTATGCAATATGCCATAAATTTTAATGATTCTCAAAATAATAACGAGAAATTATTTAATGCTTTTCAAGAAAGTCTGTTGTGCAAATACATTGATCTTCTACTTTATAACTACCTCAAAATCTCTCATATATAAGAATTCACTCTCAAATATTTTGAAGAAATCATAATTCTCATATATAGAGAAGCATCAATGAATATAAATTAAACGGACTTGGCACTTCTGTTTTTGTGTGTCATTAACCTTTTTAGGTTGTTTTTAAAAATGGTGGCTTTTTAACGTAAAGAAAATTTTTCACTTTCATAGCACATTTCCATTGCTTAACATATATCAATATTTTTTGGGAAATGAAATTCGGGAAATGGTTCTTACAATCACATCTTATCTCTTTTTTACACTTGGTTATTCATTAAGCAGAATTGAGATGAGAACATCATATTTGACATATGACAAGTTAGTACAATATTAAAAAAGTCCATGCTTGTGTTCAATAAAGGTGACAAAGAGTCTAACATATAGAAAGTAATTAACAATGATCAACGAAATGATATCCACACATTATTAAGCACACTAACAAAACAAAGTCATGTCTCAAAGCACTAGAAAAAATTCACATGTATGGATGGAATGTAAGGGTGATCTGAATATCTTAAATGTTCACCCATATACGGTGAAAAATAAAAAATATAAAAACCTTTTTTTTATTTGTCAAAATTTTTATCAAAATAAATCTTTTTCACCTTTTCTTAAAAATAAAAAATCTATTTGATTTTTCAGACTTTTCCTAAAAACAAAAATATTTTTGGAAATTTTCAAAATATATCAAAAAGAAAAACATATCAATACAATGATAATCTAATCTAGAAATAGGAATAAGATATGAACATGATAAATATCCTACACTAGATAAAGTACCCGAACTCAATCAACGGAATAAATACCCCAAAACTTTCTGAGATCCTCAAATCTAAGATTTTGTGAAAATATCGGCCAATTGACATTCGATTCTCACAAAAATCAAGAACATGACCTTCTCCTCAATGAGATCATTAAAAAAATTCTCATGTATCCTAATGTGCTTTGCGCAAGAATGTTGAGTTGGATTAATGGATATATGGACCGCACTAGTATTATCACAAGAAATAGCCACAGTGCCTTGAGAAATCCCATAATCTTCCAACATTTTCTTCATCCATAAGAGTTGCGTGTAAAAACTCCCGTAGGAAATATACTCAGCCTCCACCGTGTACAAACATATGGAGTTTTTCTTATTACTTAACCAAGAGACAAGAGCACTCCCAGAGTAAAAACACCCACCCGAGATTCTTCTACATCACTCAATATTTTCGTCCCAATCGACATCCGGTAGCAAAAAAAGATCATCGGTATCAAAGGAATACTAAATATCATTGGAAAATGTGTCATTCATGTATTTGATGATACATTTAACTGCAAGCAAGTGTTACTCTTTTTGGGATGCTTGGTATCGCGCACTGACACTAACGCTAAAGAAAATATTGGGACGACTAGCGGTTAAGTACAGAAGACTACCTATTATGGTCCTATAAAGGGTTTGCTCTACGTCCTTGTCTAAAGTGTCTTCATTAAGGTTAGTTGATGTACTCCTAGGGGTGAGCGGGTGCTTAACAGAGCCTAAAAAAAATTTATACACTAGGACCTTAACATATTTTATTGACGCACTTGGAGACCTAAGCAGAACGAAAGCTCACCAACCATGCTCATCTCAAACTATCTTTTCATCTCCTCATCAAAAGTGTTAGAATGTCGGGAGCACGTGGATCAAAATACTATGTCGTTCACATAGACTTGGGCAACCAAGATAGCATCACTCTCTCTCCTATCAAATAACATTTTATACATTCTCCCTCTCTTGAAGCTACGAGCTCATAAATAGGAAGTGAGCCTCTCATACTAGGCATGGGGTGCATGTTTTAAACTATATAGGTTCTTTTTAAGATAAAATATGTTTCTCGAGTGCTTTGGGTCTTCAAACCCCTTTGGTCATTCAACGTAAACTTCCTCCTATAAAATTTCATTGAGGAAGGAACTTTTGACATCAATTTTATATAAATTTAAGCGCATATAACATACTATGGCGAGTAGTAAGCAGACAGACTCCAGCCTAGCAATAGGAGTGAAAGTCTCATCAAAGTTTACCCCCTTAATTTGTGTGTAGTCTTGAGCGACCAACCTATCCTTGTTGTGAACTAGGGTACCATTCTCATCAATCTTATTCTTGTAAATACACTTGGTACTAATCATATCCAATGTCCGTCCTTGAGTGCTTATTAGGGGGTGCATCATCGTTAATTAAACTTGGGGCTATGGTTAATAGAAGCCGACGTCTTGTCGTATTTAATAGTTATATTTATTGACTCCATAACCTTAGAGCTCGCAAGGTTAAATTCCCTACAAGCCTACTCGATGATGAATAACAAAAAATACCTCTCGTCTCTATGGGAGTCAAACTTTCCTAAGTGGTCTCTATCTCTCAAGATGTTACAACCACTCCCAAACACGAAAATACGATAGGTCGGGCATGTTAACTATCCACAACTCATATAGTGTGTGTAGAGTGTGCGGATGAAGATATACCCTATTCACCATATGGCATGCGGTACACACCTCATTTGCCTAAAAATGTCTAGGCACATTTCTACCAACAAGTATGGATCTTGCCATCCCTTGTATCGTCCAGTTCTTCCTCTCAACTAACAAATTTTGTTGAGGAGTACGAATGGATGAAAATTCATGTTTGATTCCCACTCCATCACAATAGATATCTGCTACAGCTTCTTGTCGTTGTCACAATGCATACGATTAATAGTGACACCGTGTTGGTTTTGTAGGACACGACACTTGATTGTTATGAACTCAGGCGTATTGGACCTTTCTTTATAAAGTCCCACGATAGAGTATCTAGAAAAGTTATCAACCATTACGAGAACATATCTCTTACCACCTAAACTCTCCTTGCAAGTAGGACCCCTTAGATGCATGTAAATCAACTCCAAAACACATGCGATGGAAATGGTATTCAACTTTCGATGGATACTCCGAATTTTTCCCAGTCTCTCAAGATCTCTAAAGTCTACATGACCTAGTCATTCATACCAAAGGTCCATAGAGGAGACCATGGCACTATTGCACACAAAGGAGTACTTTAGAATGATCCCATAACATTTATATTTAATCCTCACTCCTTCTAGTGAAAGTTCAAGAGATTAATCATATAAGTGACATTTTTACCGGTCAACTTTACCGTAAAGTTTGCATCGCAGAGTTAGATTATACCAATTAAGTTTGCTTCCAAACCTTTTAATTACAACACATTGTCTAATTTAGGAAATTCAATTATCTCAACACATCAATGTCCTAAAATATTAGACTTACTATTATCTCCAAAAATGACTTTGCCTTTCTTACGACCCTCAAGGTTGGTAAAAAATGACGTGTCACCGGTCATGTGCCTAGAGTACCTACTATCAAAATACCATTGGGAAGTATTTTGAACCTTGATGGAAACATGAAAAATAAGTGATTTATTGTCTTTCTTAGGTACCTAAATGGAGGTTGCCATTCGTTTGCCCTTGTCGTTGTTGGCTCCAGCTGGAGCATTATAAGCGTCCTCAACTGGCACCGACATCCATTAAGTTCTTTCATTAATCTTTGTGAAGTCACGACTAGGAACTTAACTTGCTCTCTATTACTAGTAATGTCGCTATAGAGGTGCATGGGAGTTTGTGTATGTCTAGTTCTACATAACTTGTAGAAAATTCCTTAAAGTGACCTCTCCTCTTGCAATAGGTGCAAACATATACTTGTTTGGGTTTACCTTGGTTCGCTTTCTTAGATTGAACTCTCTTTTATGGTTTAGATCGAGGACCATATGGATATACCACAAATTTTGGAGTTGGTTCCATAACGGTATATGAAGTGGATGCACCAACATAACTTATTCATTTCCTCTCCCAAAATCCTAAAGCGGGACTGAGAAGCATCTTCCCAGCCTTCTTTAATATATCCCTTGTAATAACCTTGACGTCCCGAGCATGTTCGAGATCTTTCTCAAGTTGAGACAAAAGAGCTTTAATTTTCTCATGAGTCTCCACGGATACTTGTAGATTTTTTTCATAACTCAAGCCACTATGTTGGTCAAGCCACCATTTTCCCTCTTTACTAAAATGACTCTCTCTCCCAAAAAAATCTCACCGAGGACTCACTCATTCTCACCTATTTTAACTCCTTCTTTAAAGATAAAACTCTAAGCACTCAACCTTTTATTTTTTTTGTTCGTTTGAAAAGACTCAGCGTAAAACTCAACATAAGCACGTTGAAGGACACTTCGCTCTCACTCAAAACAAGTTCTCCCTCACTCTCTTCTGAATGATTAGACTCACTATCGAAGTCATCATATTTAGCAAATTCTTCATCGGTGTGAGGTGCAATAGATGTACTAACATGACTAGCCATGAACGTGGTGAACTTACATCCATGCATTGATTCATCCCCTGAATCCACTAACTCGACATAGTTGTCACTAAGTATGGTATTGAAGGCATCTTTACGTTTTCCTTGTTTCTTTAATCTCGTAGAACACTTGTGATCTTTATGATCCTTACCCTCACACTCATAAAATATCGCTTCATCTTTCTTTGGATAATCTTTTCTTTACTTTACAAGATTTTTACTACCTCATTTATATTTTTTGTCTTTCTCAAAACTCGTATTTTCAAGTATTTTCTTTTCTGGGTTTGAGAAACTTTTTGAATTTTTTTTTGCAAAAATAGCTAAATTATCCAAACCAAAATCATACTCGAAGTCAGATGAAACTTTGTTCTTCTTTTTATATTAAACTTTTAATGCATTTACTTTTTCCTTAGGTTTAATAGTTTTAGAAAATATATCAATCTCATACGTTTGAAGGTCTCCTAGGATTTCTTATAACCTAAACATATCTAAGATTCCCAATGAATTAAGCACGATAATTTTAGAAATAAAATGGGCTGAAAGGGATCTTAAAATCTTTTCAACTACACGTGTTTCAAAAAATTTCTCTCGTAAATGAAAAATAGAGTTTACGATATCAGACAATTATGAATAAAATTCATTTAATGACTCAGACTCTATCATGGTGACAGTCTCAAACTGTGTGGTGAGATTTTGTAACTTAAAAGCTTTTACAACATTGGTACCTTCTTGAGTTAGCTGGAGGGTATCTCAAGCTTCTTTAGACATTATGCCCTTCATAATGAGGCAAAACTCGTCTGGGGTGATAGCTCCAAAAATGGCATTTAAATCGTGTGAGTAAAAAATTATCCATTTTAAATCATCTTCTGTCAATGAAGAGATTTGTCTTGGACTTTCAACATTGTCGTTGGTTACAGTAAGTGGTGTCCACTCTCTTTCACACACAAGCCAGACTCTTATATATATATGGATTTTAAGGCAGTTATAATTCTATCTTTCCAGTATGCATAATCAGACCCATAAAAAAATAGGCATCCTACTATACAAATTATCCATGAAATCTAAATATTTAAATCTCACGAATTTAAAAAAATGATATCCAATTTTTTTTGTAACAAGAATCACATAATATTTTAGTTCCACTTTCTCTGATACCAATTTGAGAATGCAGTGATTTTATGGAATGATTCGGATCTTAGGTCAATCACACATAAATTCAATTAGCAAATTTTATCTTGAATTAATTTAGTGTGTATAAAGTGATGTAGTCCAAATTAAAAATTGTAAACCAAGAAGGTAAACATGCGAAGAAGGAAAAATATCTTTAAGGCAAAACCTTTATTTCAGCACTGTACAAGATTTGACAAACACAATACAACTTACAAACTACTTAGCTCACTAAGTATGACGCGCGGTTCTTCAAGTCATTTACAGTAATGACACAGTCCTGTAGAGCCCACATGAAGTTGTCTTCTCTTGCTATCCACCGATCAACCTTCTTTTTCAGCAGTAGATCCTTGTCTCCACAATTCAGCCGCAGAGATGAACTCTATAAGGGTTCTTAAATATAAAAGTGTTCTTATTGATTTCATAAAGTGATATCTAATATCCAATACTCTAGCTGACGCACTTCGAGACCTAAGAAGAATGTAAGCTCTCTAGCCATGCTCATCTCAAACTCTGTCTTCATCTCTTTATTAAAAGTGTGAGAATGTCGGGAGCACGTGGATCCAAATACTATGTTTTCCATATAGACTTGGTCAACAAAGATAACGCCACTCTTTCTTTCCTCACAAATAAAATTTTATCTATTCTCCCTCTCTTGAAGCTACGAGCTCAGAGATAGGAAGTGAGCCTCTCATACCAGACACGGGCTTCCTGTTTCAAACCATACAGGTTTTTCTTAATATAAAATACATGTCTCAGGTGCTTTGGGTCTTAAAACCCCTTCGATTGTTCCACGTAAACTTTCTCCTGTTAAATTTCGTTAAGGAAGGAACTTTTGACATTAATTTTAAATAACTTGAAGCGCAGATAACATACTATGGCGAGTAGTAAGCGGACAAACTCAAGCCTAGAAACATGAGTGAAAGTCTCATCAAAGTCTATAACCTCAATTTGTGTGTAGACTTGAGCGACCAACCTAGCCTTATTGTGAACTATGGTACCATTATCATCAATCTTATTCTTGTAAATCCACTTGGTACCAATCATATTTGTCTCCCTGGTTCAGGGGACTAACTTTCAAACATCGTTCTTGTGAAACTGAAGCAACTCATCTTGCATAGAGGATATCTAATGTCCATCCTTGAGTTATTATTTCACATTCTTAGGCTTGACTAAGGAGGTGTAAAAAATATAGCTAACCATATTCTTAAGTTGAGCATGAGTATTAACACCTAGTGTAGGATCACCATGTATAGGAGAAGGCTCACGACTCTTTCGAACCTAAAAAAGTGGATCCTTTAAATCAATAGTGGGGTCCATCGGGGTAATATGAAGAGGGATGGGGTCATAATTAGGGGTGCATCATCGTTAAACTTGGGGCTATAGTTAATAGATACCGGCGTCTCGTCGTATTTAATCGTGACATTTATTGACTCCATAACCTTAGTGATCGTAAGGTTAAATGCCCTACAAGCCCTATTCGATGATGAATAATGTAAAAATACCTCTCGTCTCTATGGGAGTCAAACTTTCCTAAGTGATCTCTATCTCTCAAGATGTAACAAGTACTCCCAAAGACACGAAAATAGGATAAGTCGGGCTTCTTTACTATCGACAACTCATATAGTTTATGTAGCATTTGCGGATGAAGTTATACCCTATTCATCATATGGCATGCGGTACTCACCCCATTTTCCTAAAAAGGTCTAGGCACGTTTTTACCAAGAAGCATGGATTTAGCCATCCCTTGTATCGTCTAGTTCTTCCTTTAAACTATACCATTTTATTGAGGAGTACGAATGGCCGAAAATTTATGTTTAATGCCCACTCCATCAAAATAGCTATCTTCTATGTCTTCTTTAAATTCATTTTCGTTGTCACAATGTATCCGATTAATTGTGGCACCGTGTTGGTTTTGTAGGATACGACACTTGGTTATTAAGAACTCAAGCGTATTGGACTTTTCTTTTAGAAGTCCCACAACAGAGTATCTAGAAAAGTCATCAAACATCTTGAGAACATATCTCTTACCATCTAACATCTCCGAGAAAGTAGGACCCATTAGATTCATGTGAATCACCCATAAAACACATGCGATGGAAATAGTATTCAACTTTCGATGGGGACTTTGAATTTTTCTCCTTGTTAGAAAGGTTGAAAAATAGAGGAAGTTAATTTCCCAAGTGATGGTAAGCTACTAACTTGGTCCTTTTTAAGTAGTCTCTCAAGATCTATAAAGTCTACATGACCTAGTCGTTAATGTCAAAGGTCCATACAAGAGACCGTGGCACTATTGCACATAAAGGAGGACTTTGGAATGATCCCATATCAATTATCTTTAATCCTCACTCCTTGTAGTAAAAGTTCAAGAGATTGATCATATACGTTACATTTGTACCGATTAAATTTTACCTTAAAGTTTGCATCGTAGAGTTGGATTATGCCAATTAAGTTCGCTTTCAATCCTTTTAATTACAACACATTTTCTAGTTTAGGAAATTAGAATATATCAACACATCCATGTCCTAAAATACTAGACTTACTATCATCTTCAAGAATGACTTTTCCTTCCTTACGATCCTCAAGGTTGGTAAAAAATGATGTGTCACCAGTTATGTGCCAAGAGCACCCACTATCAAAATACTAATGGGAAGTATTTTAAACCTTTAGATCAACATGCACAACAAAAGCTTTATCATTTTTCTTAGGTACCTAAGTGGAGGTTACCATTTATTTGCCCATGTCGTTGTTGGCTCCAGTCGAAGCTTATAAACGTTCTCAACTGGCACATACATCCATTGAAGTTCTTCCATTAATCTTTGTGAAGTCGTGACTAGGAACTTAACTTTCTCTCTATTACTAGTAACTTCGCTATAGAGGTGCACGGGAGTTTGTGTATGTCTAGTTCTACATAACTTGTAGAGAAATTCCTTAAAGTGACCTCTCATCTTGCAAAAGGTGCAAACATAGACTTGTTTGGGTCTACCTTAGTTCACTTTCTTATATTGAACTCTCTTTTATGGTTTAGATCGAGGCCCATATGGATATACCACCAATTTTGGAGTTGGTTCCAGAATGGTATATGAAGTGTATGCACCATCACAACTTAGTCCTTTCCTCTCCTTAAATCTTAAGGCAGGACTGAGAAGCATCTTCCCAACCTTCTTCGTTGTATCCCCTATAATAACCTTGACCTCCCGAGCATGTTTGAGATCTTTCTTGAGTTGAGATAGATAGAATTCAAGTTCTCATGAGTTAACACTAATACTTGATGATTTCTCATTAAACAAGCCACTATGTTTGTCAAGTCTCCATTTTCCCTCTCTACTAAAATGACTCTCTCTGCCAAAAAAATCTCACCAAGGACTCACTCCTTCTCGCCTATTTTAACTCCTTCTCTAAATATAAACATTTAAGCACTAAACCTTTATTTTGTTTGTTCGTCTGAAAAGACTCAGCGTAAAGCTCAACATAAGCACGTTGAAGGTCACTATCGCTCTCACTCAAAACATCTTCTCCCTCACTCTCTCCTGAATGACTAGACTCACTATCGAGGTCATCATATTTAGAAGCTTCCTCATCGGTGTGAGGTTCACTAGATGTACTAACATGACTATCCATAAATATGGTGAAGTTACATCCATGCGTTGATTCATCCCTAGAATCCACTTACTCGACATAGTTACCACTAAGTGTGGTATTGAAGGTGACTTTACTTTGCCTTGTCTCTTTAATCTCGTAGAACACTTGTGAGCTTTATGACTCTTACCCTCACACTCATAAAATCTCTCTTCATCTTTCTTTGGGTAATATTTCCTTTCTTTTTCAAGATTTTTATTGCCACATTTATATTTTTTTATCTTTCGTAAAACTCGTATTTCAAGTTTTTTCTTTTCTAAGTTTGAGAAAGTTTTTGAATTTTTTTGCAAAAGGAGCTAAATCATCCAAACCAAAATCATACTCGAAGTCAGACGACACTTCCTCTTTCTTTTTATATTGAAATTTAAATGCAATTCCCTTTTTCTTAAGTTTAACACTTTCCGAAAATATATCAATCTCATATGTTTGAAGGTCTCATAGGATTTCTTCTAACCTAAAAATATCTAATATTCCCAATGAATTAAGAACGATAACTTTAGAAATAAAATGGGGTGAAAGTGATCTCAAAATGTTTTCAACTACATGCATTTCAACAAATTTCTCACTTAAATTAAAAGTAGAGTTTACAATATCACGCAATCATGCATAAAATTCATTAAATGACTCAGACTCTAGCATGGTAATAGTCTCAAACTGTGTGGTGAGATTTTGTAACTTAAAAGATTTCATAACATTGGTAACCTCGTGAGTTAGCTGGAGGGTATCTCAAGCTTCTTTAGACATGATGCAAGTCATAATGAGGTGAAACTCGTCAGGGGTGAAAGCTCCAGAAGTGGTATTTAAACCGCTTGAGTTTAAATTTCTCCATTCAAAATCATTAACTGTCACATTGTCCTTGGTTACAATGAGTGGTGTCCACCCTCTTTAACACACAAGCTAGACTCTTTTTTTTTGGATTTTAAGGAAGATATCATCCTAGCTTTCAAATATGCACAATAGGCCCATAAAATATAGGCATCCTACTATACAAATTATCCATGAGATCCAAATATTTAAATCTCACGAATTTAAAATAATGATATCCAATTTTTTTTTAACAAGGATCACATAATATTTTAGTGCCACTTGCTCTAATACAAATTTGAGAATGCAGGGATTTTAAGGAATGATTTGTATCTTAGGTCAACCACAAACAAATTCAATTAGCAAATTTTATCTTGAATTAATTTAGTGTGTATGAAGTGATTATGTCCAATTCAAAAATTGCAAACCAAGAAGGCAAACATGCGAAGAAGGAAAAATATACTTCAGGCAAAACCTCTGATTCAGGACTGTACAAGATTTGACAAACATAATACAAATTACAAACTAATTAGCTCACTAAGTATGACACGCGGTTCTTCAAGTCTTCTACTACAATGGCACAGTCCAGTTGCGCCCACATGAAGTTGTCTTCCCTTACTATCCACCGATCAGCCTTCTTTTTCAGCAGTAGAGCCTCGTCTCCACAATTTAGCCGTAGAGATGAACTCTACAAGGGTTCTTGAACATAAAAGTGCTCTTATTGATTTGATAAAGTGATCTCTAAATTTCCAAGGGTTTTTGAATAAAATTTGTAGAGTTTGATCACAAAATGAACTCTAAAAAATGTGGAAAAGTGTTAAAAAAAGTTGTTAGCGACTCTAATCCCGCACCTCTATTTATAAATACGTTGGATGTTATAGGATAAACATCAGAGATTTGGATAATATTAATAAAAAATAAAATCTCACACACTCATTCAAATGATCAGGTACCTCGTTCGAATGGCGTACGCTATTTCGCTCGATCAGGTTCCAACGACACTTCGAACAACATTCCGGTGCTTGTAAAATCATTTTGTTCGATCGTGGTAGCCCTCGTTCCAATGAAATACTCTATCTCGTTTGAAAAACTTTCAACGAGCCTTTGAATGACATTCCAGAACTGACGAAAAGGCGTCGTCCCAGATTTCTTTCGAACTTTTGAAATCTCGTTCTAACGACATACCGTAATTTGTTCGAACGACAAGTAAAACTCGTTCTAACGAGTCATCAAAATTTTCTTAAAAAATATTATTAAAACATTTTGAAATACAAACTTTTAAAAAGATGTAATCCCCTAGAAAAGTAAAGGCTTTACCGAACTACAATAACTCTACTGAATATTGTTGAGACGAATGATTCTCCAATCTTTCAAAAGTCTTCAACTTTTTCTTCGAATACGTAGAAGTAGTCATGATGGTGCAATGTATGTGTAATGGGATAAGCCAAATAAAAAATACATTGAGCAATTATAAAACTTTCTCTTACATTATGTTGATTTTACAAATTTAAGGCAAGCTTGTTGAGTTTGGATTGGCCACGACATCTTCATCATCCCAATTAACTTTGGGGAGAAATTTCAAATTATTTAACTCTTATTTTGATGTTGATGAAATATGTTACGAAAATTTAAAATTTTCAATTTTGAGAATTCAAGGATGCTTGGAGATTTTTTTATGAATAAGAACAAAAATTTCATCAACTTTGACGGAATTTTTTTTATATCAAATGTTCGAATATATAATCACTCAAAAATATATCTATGAATTGCAGTTACACCAAACTCCACCTAAATCATTCATATGAATCATTTTCTATAAATATTTTAAAGATCTTCTGAGAGATTTTTTATTTTATGTAATAATCATTTTATGATATTCTAAACGTCCATACATCAAAGCTCAATTCTTACATCCTAGGTGATGATCAATAGATTATGAAGAATAAATTAGTTTATGGTGGATTTTGTGACTGTTAATCTACGATAGATGTCATTTAAGAAATTTGGTGGATTCTAAATTTATGTTGAGGAAAGTCATTGATTGATTGATTTAAAATGAGTAAATTTTGATGAAGATGTTAGTATATTATAATAGTTTTGTGATGAGGTGGGAAAGCGAGAGATCTACAAAGTATTTTTCCCCATTCCCATCAGGGAACCAAAAATAACCTACAATATTACCATATGAGAATAGCTGAAAACAAAGAGTCAGGACCATCTAAACAAAATATAACTAAAGCCTATGTAGACAAAAATAGAAAAAGACGAAAATGAAATAACAATTTATTGTGAAGCCATCTAAATCACGAGAAACCAAAATATAGTAATTAAGACCAGCAATCTAGGAGATCCGTCATCATATTTAACTCTTGCAACAAATGACGAGGGTTCAGTCACTGAAAACCCAAAGGGTGAGACACTCTGAGGAGCCCTATAAACAAAAAAAATATGGTGGCTGATGAAAATTGTGAGCATTAAGTCCACAAGAGGTGTCTCGGGGGCTAAGGTAAATCCTTAGTAAAAAGAAGAAAGGACACAAGTAGTACAATGACCACAATAAATTCAGACCAAGAGAAGAAGTGAAGAAATGTGAGGAACCCCAAACCAAAAAATGACCATTCTCTAACCATGGATCAATTTGGAAAAAAGTAGATGTCGAAAATTGGGCTTCCATGGAGGTAGATAAGTTGAAACTGAAATCTTAGGCGGATCTGGTGGAGGTGGTTCTTGTGGAGCTTGTTTTGGTGGTGGGGATTGGTGGGGGGAGACCACCCTCTTAAATCTAGCAGATTTTAAGATGATATAATCCATGTGCGGTGAGGGAAAGGGGGTTGTGATGAGTGAGATGTCTAAAGAGGCAGCAGAGGCGAAGGAGGGATTGGTAGGAGCCATAGTGGAAGTAGATCTAGGAGGAAACCTAGAGAAAGGAATAGGAGAAACCCTAGAGAGGAGCTATCTACTTAGAAAGAGAAATGAGAAAAAAAATCAACAAAAATGAAAAAAAAAAATCTACAAAGGCTTGAAAAGGTCAAATATAAACTATAAGTTGTGTGAAATTTTGAAATTCTTTTATACAAAGTGCAGATTGATAGATTAGGACATACATCTAGTGTGATTGTAAGATCATTTTATATTTATATTATCTTTCATTAATCTATTGATTAAAAGAAATTACAATAGATTAATTCAAAATTGACGATGAATTTCGATCCAATAATTGATCTCACTAATTGTATGTAAATTTGAGATTTAAATTTGGAACTATTTTTCCTCTAAAATGAACTTTAATTACAACGGTTGCCGGTTAGCATCCATATAAAATATTTTCTTACTAATAACCCTGCAGTTAAGAAGGAGCCTTTTGCACCGGGTATGGCTTTTTTTAATAATTTGGGTGATCCAAACTTGTTAGGCTTTGACTTTAATTGTTTTATGTGTAGATATTGCTTAAAATTAAGTGTAGGGTTCAGATTAAAAAGGTGACATGTGTGAGATGAAATTAAAAGAGTGTTTCTCATAAAATGTAGGGGGTAAACCTAATTATCAATTAGAGAATGTGTTAAAAAAAACTCCAATGTATATTAGATATTAAGGGTATAAGTATACCTTTTTGGACCTTCTATATGTTTAAGTGTAAATATGAAATTATTGGGTGGGTAATGTCAAAATATTCTTAAAAAATTACTTACAATTGATACATTATTTTTTGCTTTATCTCTTAAACTTACTTATAATCAATATATCAGAATCAAACCTCTAGATTGAATATTGTTCATCATATTCTTTAGGGCATACAATTGTTTAATTTGTTATGATAATTCTAGTGTCTAGTTTGATTTGTATCAAGCTATGGTGAAGATTTATTGTATCAAACTTCTATTTTAAACTCTGTATACTAATCAAGATGAGTTTTCTTACATCGGTGAAAGCGACGTTTCCCCATTTGAGTGTATGGATACTACTCATTCGATGAAGGATTCAGAGAAGGGTTTTCTCATGACCAGAATAATCTTCAATAAGGAAGAACATCGTATACTAAATTTACCAAATATCATTTTGAGACATGGATGTAAGCATACAATGTCGACACACATAAATATGGTTGGGTACAATATTCTTAGTTTTTATTGATCTTCATTCAATAATTGATAATTATCTCACAAACTTACTTGTAATACATATTTGAGAATCGAACTTCTAGATTGAACATACTTCATTATATTCATTTGAGATGATGCAATTTTTATTAGATCAAGGTTACTAATGTAATTGGGAGCAAGGTCAATAATGTAATCGTATTGATCAATTAGAATAGTTAGGTTACTGAGAACTATTTAGAACTATTCTTTCATTTTTCTATTATTTAGTTACTAACTAACTAAACTAATTAGTTAGATTAGTTTCCTTAAATAGGTGTGATGTACTTGTATTCAGTCATCTCGATTAAAATGAATTCTCTCTAGTTTCTTTTGAAAAGTTCAAACACTAATCATCTTCTCAATTCTTCCATTCTAAATTCTACATTTTATCAAAATCCTTTATGGTATCAAAGCTTAGATCAAAATAATGTTCTTGATTATGGTTAATATTCTACTATGTATATACAATTAATTTGTTTGTTGATTGGATCCTCTTTTTTCATAAATCAAAATTCTAGGGTTCTTGAGTTACGATTGTTTCAATTTATTAGTCAATGGTGGATTCTTGCAATCTGATGGAGTCATAATTGTGGAATTTTTTAAAGCATGAAGCAAGTGAGTTGTTTCTGGTGAAAGTCGATGCAATCAAATACAAAGTAATCATTTCATTCTTAGTAATTGTTTAAAGCACTAAGCATTGTTGAATAGGTAATGGGATCCATATAAATTACTAGCCTTCTAGACATTTTAACTATTCGATTATAAGAAGAAACTTGTAATATATGGAAATTTCAAATTGAATATAATTTGAAAGGATTTGGATTGTTTAGTCACTTTAATGGATCTTTTCCATGTCCATCAAAGTATTTGGTGAATAAAGAATGTATTTCTAGAGATGTTAATCTTTCTTATACTTCTTGGATCCAAGAAGATATTGCTTTAATAGGAGTTTTGATGGAAACTTTACATGTTGATGTCATGGACTATATTCGTAGGAGTGAAACTTCTCATGAAGCTTGGTTGTAATTTCAATATAAGTTTGCTAATGTTTCTAATGCTAGATTAAACAATCTCAAGGATTATTTTTACAAAATGAAGAAAGGGAGTGATTTAATTGATAAAATTATTTTAAAAGTAAAACTATTGAGGAATCAATTAATTGGTAGTGGCCACATCATTAAAGATTTATATGTAGTTGTGGCCATAATGAATTGAATACTAGATGAATTTGAGGTCATCAAGGATGTAATTATAAAAAGAGAAAAGGCTATAACTCTTAAGGAGTTAAGTCATTAGCTGATTGGTGCAGAAAGATCTTTAGAGAATAAAGTGAACACCCTTAGTCAATCTTTTGCTAGAATGATGGCTTCATATACTTATGAAAATGGATCTAGTTCAAGAACTATATCTTATTAAATCCTTATTCAGACTTATTTAATGTCCTCTCAAGTAACCACACCCTCTCAATTTGTCAACAATAGACAACAAAACTTTTCTGATCAGTTTCATAGAGGTTTTACTGTTGGAAATAATTTTGGTGAATTTCATGGAGGTGGAAACTATAGAGGGGGTAGTAAAATAGTTTTCATGTTAACTATAATGGAGGAAAAGGTGGTAATTATAGAGGTTATAATAAATGATCCAGTTAAACACCTCCATCATTCTCGAGTGTCAAATTTACAGTAAAAGAGGGCACACAGCTGCCAACTGTTTCTATAGAGTTCCTGATTAGAATAACTCAGCTGTTGAGTCTAAAATTTACAAAAATAGGGGACATGTTGCTCTAGATTATTATCATAGAGATAATTTTGTTTATTAATTCACCTCTTCACCTAATATTTGTGGTTTGATCGATCAAACTCAAGGAGCACACGACTTCGGAGATTTGATTTCTAGATTGCTGATAGTGGAGCATCTCAACACATGACTAATGATTTAAACACCATTACTCAAGCAATACCATATGATTACACATAGAAAATTACAATTGGTAATGATAAAGGTTTGAAAATATTATATCCAGGAGAAGCTACTTCATCTAATTTGTTACAGCTAAAACAAGTTCTTTATGTCCCCAGATTAGCTGAAAATTTATTGTCCTTGTATCAATTATGTAAGGATAATAATTATTGTGCGATACTTGATGAACATTCTATTATTGTGAAGGACAAGGTAACTAGAAAGGTAATGTTATAAGGAATAAGTTTTAGAGGATTGTATTTCATTACAAAGACTTTACCTGTTCATAATAAGACTCATACGTCTCATTCTAATCTTCATGTTTCTTTATTGGGTCAAGTAATCAAAGCTTCAGTTTGGCATCAAAGGTTGGGGAATCCCTATAATGAAATTGTGTAAAAAATTCTCAGTGAATCTCAAATAAAGATATCTACTGTACTCGTCATCATGCTTATTCAGCCTGTCTTCAAGGAAAAATGAGTATAATGCCTTTCTATTTGTCTTCTCATAGGTCTCAAGTTCCTTTCAATAAAATTCATGCAGATGTATGGGGTCCTTCTCCTTGTAAATCAATAAAAGGACTTAGATAGTATTTGGCCATTGCTCATGATTGTACAAGATTTCTTTGGTTGTATCCATTAGTGATTAAATTAGGTACTTTTAATGTCTTTCAAAAATTCCTTGCCTTTATTAAAAATCAATTTCATGGTGACATCCAAATCATTCATTTTGATGGAGTGGTGAATTTTGTAGTCATGCTTTTGATTAATTCATCTCTTTTCTAGGTGTTATGCATCAAATTTCTTATCCTTACACTCCTCAACAAAATGAATTGGTGGACAGAAAGAATAGACACATAATTGAAACTTTAATATCCTTATTACCCGTTGCATATCTTCCTTATCAGTTTTGGTATCATGTTGTAGCTCATTCTTCTTTCCTTATTGATATAATACCATGTTATGTATTAAACATAAAATCTCCCGACTATCTATTATATCATCAACTTCCTGATATCAAATATCTTAGAATTTTTGGGACTGTTGTTTACCCATAATTAAGACACTATAATAAAAATAAACTTAAATAAATAACCACTCAGTATACCTTTATTGGATATTCTTTTGGCCATAAGGTAGATATATGTTGTCATATACAAAAAAATAGATTGTACTTATGCAGACATGTTGTTCATCATGAGTCTATTTTTCCGTTTCATAAAGTCTATTCATTATTATCTCGTACTTCCATAAGTACTCCTACCTCTCACTATACTCATCGGCATGTTTTTATCACCTATACAACTTCATTTCATTCATCAACCTCTACTACTACTTCCTCGACAACACAAACTTTGTTGCCTGTCTTGTTTGTAAGGCAATTAAAAGTTGTACTACCTTTATCTCTTACATCAAACTCTTGTAATGAGTCTCTTACTATGACATGAGATATTTAGTAGCCATCAAATTCTGAGAATGTAACTTGTAATGATGACAATGTAACTGATATAGAGGATGTTGTTCAGTCCTCTCATCCTATGATGACAAGATCTAAAGGTGGTATTACAAAAATGAAAATATTTGAATACTTCCCTTGCTATGTTTCGAGTGCAATATTAATGTTTAAAGAGTTAGAATAACCTTCCAATTTTAAGTTTGCTTCTCATTATCCGTAATGGAGAGCTGTTATGGATGAAGAAATGAAGTCTTTACAATTTCAAGGAATATGGAAATTAGTTCCTAAATGACTTAATACAAATGTAATGGGATGTAAGTGGATTTATAAAATCAAGAGACACTCTGATTGCATCATTGCTAGATATAAATAAATAATTATAGCTCAAGATTTAATTCATGGACAAGGGTTTGATTATGATGAAACTTATAGTCTTGTGGTGAAGCATACTACTGCGAGATTTTTCTAAGTTTATCTGCTTCATTCAAGTGGGAGCTAATACAAGTTGATGTCAAGAATGCTCTCTTGCATGGATAATTAGAAAATGAAGTCTTTATGAAGCAACCTCCTATATATGAAGATCTTAAAAAATCCTTATTTATGTGTAGTTTATCAAAATCATTATGTTAGTTAAAACAATCTCCTAGATCTTGGAATGCTAAGTTCACCTCTTATCTACCAACAGTTGGTTAAAAAGTAAGTCCATTATATCCTAGTCTCCTTATTAAAACAATTACTATTGATATTATCATCTTGCTCTTATATGTTGATGACATTTGTGGCCATCCCCGATCCCCGCCGCGGAGGGAAAAGGATCATTCGGGTCCCGCGCATCCCTCTCGGGAGAGCGCTTCGATCGGCGTGGATTTGTGAGGTGTGAAAATGTAGAGAGATACAGAGTCGCCAGTCTATTTTACTCAAAACAGACAAAAGAAAAATGGTAAGCCACCCCGAAGGATGGCATCCAAAGACATACTGGTGCGTGCGAAACCAAAATTATTCGAGAAGGGTTCGGAGGCTTAGCTATGAAACGGGAAGGTGTTAGGCACCCATTCCGCACTTTCGGTCTCTCATGAATATTTGCTATTTCCCTTTATATTTCCCCCTGTGATATGTGTGCATGTGTATATATAGAATGGAGGTTGGAATCCTCGACTTGTATCACGAAAAAGATAAAGCGAGTCATCCGTAGGAATGTGAGATTAATGTAGAAAATAGGATTTGCGCGATTACCCTTGCGTTGATCGTTATAAGGGAACGATAACGCATGTGGAATAATACGCCACTAAGAACGTATATAGAATATAATAGAAAATGAGATAAAGAGAAGATAGAAAATAAGAGAAAAAGTGAGAAAAGGAATCGAGTCTCGGGTTTTACCTCGAGACGCCTACGTAGCCTATAAAGGCATCAAAGTCTACGTAGTTCGCATACAAACGAGGGGTGGGGTTTATCCCATAAATCCAAATGGAGAAATCTCTTATTTGTAAGTGCGTGTGTGTGTGGAAAAAGTGTTTTAGTTGTGAGAAAAGTGTGGAAAAAATGTGAGAATCCCTACTTGGAATTTACGAGCAAACCCTCTTTTTCTTGTTTTTTTTTTGGGTTTTATTTTTATGAAAATAGGAGATGTGCAATAATACTAGATAAAAAATATGTTAGGATATGTGAATTAAGATAATAAAAGTGCTTAAGTAATAAAATAAGTTATTGCAAATTTAGGAAGATTTGAAGAGAAAGGTGAGAAAGATGGACCTTCTTGGAGACTTTGAGCTAGATCTTGAATGTTGAAAATCATCCCTTGCACTTGGATGATGATGGAGAATGGTTAATTCATCAAGTTTGATGAAAGGGATGATGAAAAGTGGAAGTAAAAAAGGTATTTGGAAGTTGAAATCACGCTGCCTTCAAGAGAGGTTTCTGGGGTTTGCTGAGAGTGATTTGATTTTCCCCTTGCAAATGAGTCCAAGGCCTCCTTTTATAGGCCCAGGGGCTTGCTGATTGGATTGCCATGGCACTAACTATCGGCAGGTGCCGATAGGCAGGGTCTGGGACCAGCCATTTGGCAGTGCGCTTCAGGCTTTTTCGAAAAATTAGCCGTCGAGGGCAAACCGTTGGTCAGAATCACACACGGGGCATATCGTTGGAAAGGTATTTCAGAGACCTTCGAAAGTCCTTAGGACCGCTCCCAAGTTCGGGAGTTAACTTTGGGTCAAATGTGGTTCGAAAGCATTTGTCAGTCCGCTGGACGGGGAATTATTCTAACGCAAATGGATCGTTCGTCCGCATGCTAAGTTTGAATTGCACATGGGGCAGACCATTAGAAAGGTTAGGATATTTACTCCGACATTCCAAAGAGTTTGACCTGATTCGGGGAGTTGAATTTTGTCAACCGGGCCCGAGAAGCATTCGATGACCTCTCGGAGTTAAACGGATCGTTCGTCCGCATGGAAAGTTGGAATCGCACACGGGATGGACCATTGGAAAGGGTTTTTAGTGACCTTCAAAGATTCATTCAGCCTCGATTAAGTTAAAGAGTTGACTTAGGTCAAACAGAGCCCGGTGGCCTCTAGGTCGGGTTTCGGACGCAAACGGATCGTTTGTCTGCATGGTAAGTCAGAATCGCACACGGGATGGACTGTTGGAAAGGGTATTCAGTGCCCTTTAAAGATCCATTGAGTCTCGGTCAAGACAAAGAGTTTTAATTTTGGTCAAACCAAGCCTGGGAGTGCCCGATGGCTTCCAGGTTAGTGCTCGGGACATGACCTGGGTTTGCGATGATGAGTGAAGGTACTAGGGACCTAAGGAGAGTCAGGGGGAATAGAATGAGGTGTTTACAGATCCCCTTGATGGGTGAGTTTGGAATAAATGATAGCCGTCGATTAGACACCACATGATGCTTCTGAGAGAGTATGACCAATTTAGAGGATCGAGGCCGATTCTGAGGACCTAAGGAAGCGAGGATGACCAATTCATAGGGTCGAGGTCGATTCTAAGGACCTAAGGAGCATGCTGGGGATGACCAAATCAGAGGGTCGAGGCCGATTCTGAGGAACTAAGGAGGCGAGGATGACCGATTCAGAGGGTCGAGGTCGATTCTGAGGACCTAAGGAGCGTGTTGGGGACGACCAAATCAGAGGGTCGAGGTCGATTCTGAGGACCTAAGGAAGCGAGGGTGACCAATTTAGAGGGTCGAGGTCAGTTCTGAGGACCTAAGGAAACGAGGATGACCAATTTAGAGGGTCGAGGTCAGTTCTGAGGACCTAAGAGTGGTGACGACCGAGGACCGAGGTCAATTCTGACCTAACTCAGGTGATGATCCAAGACCGGGGTCAATTATGACCCAAGAGTGGTGATGACCGAGGATCGAGGTCAATTATGACCTAACTAACTCAGGTGACAATCCAAGATCGGGATCAATTCTGATCCAAGAGTGGTGATGACCGAGGACCGAGGTCAATTCTGACCTAACTCAGGTGACGATCCAAGACCGGGATCAATTCTAACCCAAGAGTGGTGACGATCGAGGACCGTGGTCAATTCTGACCAAACTCAGGTGACGATCCAAGACCGGGGTTAATTTTGACCCAAGAGTGGTGACGATCGAGGACCGAGGTCAATTCTGACCTAACTCAGGTGACGATCCAAGATCGGGGTCAATTCTGACCCAAGAGTGGTGACGAACGAAGATCGAGGTCAATTCTGACCTAACTCAGGTGATGATCTAAGATCGGGGTCAAATCTGACCCAAGAGTGGTGACGACCAAGGATCGAAGTCAATTCTAACCTAACTCAGGTGACGATCGAAGACCGAGGTCAATTCTGACCCAAGAGTGGTGACGACCGAGGACCGAGGTCAATTCTAACCTAACTCAGGTGACGATCCAAGATCGGGGTCAATTCTAACCCAAGAGTGGTGACGACCGAGGATCGAGGTCAATTCTGACCTAACTCAGGTGACGATCCAAGACCGGGGTCAATTCTGACCCAAGAGTGGTGACGACCGAGGATCGAGGTCAATTTTGACCTAACTCAGGTGACGATCCCAGACCGGGGTCAATTCTGAGCCAAGAGTTGTGACGATCGAGGATCGAGGTAAATTCTGACCTAACTTAGGTGACGATCTAAGACCGGGGTCAATTCTGACCAAAGAGTGGTGATGACCACGGACCGAGGTCAATTCTGACCTAAATCAGGTGACGATCCAAGACTAGGGTTAATTCTGACCCAAGAGTGGTGACGACCGAGGTCAATTCTGACCTAACTCAGGTGACGATCCAAGACCGAGGTCAATTCTGACCCAAGAGTGGTGACGACCGAGGACCGAGGTCAATTCTGACCTAACTCGGGTGATGATCCAAGACCGGGGTCAATTCTGACCCAAGATTGGTGACGGCCGAGGGCCGAGGTCAATTCTGACCTAACTCAGGTGACAATCCAAGACCGGGGACAATTCTGACCCAAGAGTGATAGCATTTCCATGGGAAAAGAAAAGAGTTCCATTGGGGGTAAGAATTGGATTTGAGGTTTCGCTGGGGATAAGAATTGGATTTGAGGTTCCGTTGTGGAACGATGAATGAGCTGGGGAATATTTGGATCGTCCTTTGGGAGAGATCGCATGGGGCGAGTGATTCTTCTGAATTCCTCTAGAAAAATACCATGCGATATTGTTTCACACTAGGTAGCCGATGGCTGGGGAGGCTTTGTGTCTTTCATTTGAGTGGAGGAGCTGATTTTTGGGGAGATAACCGGTTAGAGGTTATAAACTCTGCTGAGGATGTGATTAGGTGGTCCGGGCGCATTGCTCGAGAGGTCATTCGCTTGGATTTTGAGGGTTCTGTTGGGGAAAAAGAGGTTTCGCGTGAAGGAGTGCGAATTTTTCTTGATGAAAACGTTCTAAATCCTTCTTGGGATTTTTAGGAATTTTCAGAGGATTTTTCAGGGTTTTTTGGCATTTTCCAGGAATTTATGTACGAACTTTTAAGGGGGGTGCCGACCGGCATAGACCGAGGGGTGCCATTAGGCAGTGGCATGGACTTTTGGACTGCCTTAGGAAGGTGAGGAGTCAGTGTTGATCGGTATGGAAGGGGAGGTGCCGATCAGCATGGCGCTTGGCATCCTATATAAAGGGGGTGAATCCCCTTCATTTTTCACAGCTTATTGCCTTATCTCTTTCTGCAATTTCTCTCTGCGAATTGTTCTAACATTTCGATCTTCAAGAAATGGCCGCCTTTATGAGCACCTCTGTCCACCGGGAGTGGTTGACCGTTGATGACTGGGCGATTGTGGATTGGAGGGATAGGGTGCCCCTTTCTTTGGGGAATGAGAATGCTTTCGATGCATTCGATCCGGTTACGGATGAGCGGACCTTGCTGCGGGAGCCATCGCGTCATCTCTCTTCGAGAGTAATTCCCGGCGGTTATGTAAGTAACCTGACCTTTGGCATTCCTTTCTTTTTGGGTGATTTTTCTTTCCTTCTTGACCTTTGATGAGATTTTTCCTTTTACCAGTCTGATATTTCCTTGAGGAACATGCATGCTCGCGGGATGACGGGGCTTAAGGATGTTTGGGAGCATCTTCCACCCGTGGTGTGCTGGATGGTATCATCAGCGGGTTTTGGGAGGTTGGCGGCTGCGATGGATGAGACGCCTCGTTCGACAGCGGTCCTGTGCGCTTTGGGGGAGAGGTGGTGGGACACTACCCACACTTTCCATTTTGGCTTTGGGAAGATGATGGTGACTCCCATAGATGTGAAGCAACTGCTGGGGCTGCATTGTGATGGGGAGCAGATAGAGGCAGATCGCTCCTTGCAGGTGAGGCCGGAGGCGGTGCATGCGGCACTTGGTGATGTGAGGAGGATAGTTTCTGGAGATTCTATCTGTCTGTCCCTGCTGAAGGATGTTTTGCTGAGCAGGGTGATTGATGTGGAGGATGGGCTCCAAGTGAGGCAGATGGCCCGGTTATTCATCTTGTTGGTGCTGGGAGGTTTCATGGTGGCGTCGAGCGGTGAAATCATCCATTTGTGGTTTCTGCCGTACTTGAGGATGTTTTCAAACATCCCTTTCTATGATTGGGGGAGTCTGACCTTGGCGACCCTTTACTCTTCTTTGGATGCATTCAGCCGGTGCTGTCGGCAGACTTTTACTAGAGCCACGTATCTCCTTGAGGTATTCTTTACTTTGCGCATTTTCATTTCATGCATTCGCATTTTCCTTTCATGCATTCGCATTTTCCTTATGCGTCTCTTTTTGCTTATGAATTCAGACGTGGTTCTATGAGGTGATTGGGTGCAACACCCCGCTGATTTCTTTGAAGGATGACACTGTTGGGGGCTTATGCCGACTGTATCGATGGCGTAAGGCCAACCGACAGTCGAAGGGATCTCTCTCCCTGGAGGCGGTGCGTCTGGTCTTGAATGAACTGACCAGTGATCGGGTAAGGTCCTTTCCTTTTTAGTCTTAGTTTTTGCACCTTCTGATCTTGTATTGACTCAGGCCTGCTTGGGTATTTTCAAGTGACCTTTTATCCTTGGGGGACAGCCATTCAGGATACGAGGATGACCGGGGTGAACGCGCAGATGAGGCATTTGTTGGCGCATGAGTTCCGTCATTCCTGGTGTCTCAAGGAGAGGGTGGTTTGACAAATTACTGAGGAGGAGGTGGTTGTGCCGTCCGCGCAGCCCCCCACATCTTTGAGGAGGGAGCGACAACTGTTGGAGGATGAGAGGATCGCGGTGATGATCAGCGAGTCCTATTCGTTGTACATTGATACGGCTGCGCCGTATGACTACATGGACTTTGTGACTAGCTGGTTGATGGAGCCCAGCATGCATGACGCCTTGACTTTCCCTCCTACGGGTGCGAGTCGACCAGTGGGGTCCTCCCATAGTGGCGTCGGTCCATCGACATCTGCGGTGGCGACTTCAAAAGTTCCTTTCGTGCGGTTGCACACTCCTTCGTATAACATCCGGCGGGTTGATGGAGGAATAGTGCCAATGATGCACCCTCCTCTTGCAATGGATCCGTAGGAGCTGGGTTTAATAGAGGAGGTCCTTCGTCATGCGGCAAACCTTTCAGTCCTTTTCCTCTTTTTGATTTCTTTTGCTTGATCACTGATTCTACCTTTTCCTTGTAGCAAGTCCGGGTATCGACCACTTGGCTTAGAGACATCAGAGACTGGATATCATCGGCGACTACCCACATTGGGGATGCTGTCCCTGTTCCTTCTTGCTTGGTGCCATCAGCCTTGTCCGGAGGAGACTCTAGCTCGGATAGTGGGGGCACGTCGTCTCGTCGTAGGGGAAAGAGAGCGCGTCGTAGGGGTGGAAGCTCTTGAGAGAGAGAGTGAGAGAATGTGGGTTGGGGCTGAGTCCCGTTGTTTTTGTCTTTTCTTTCTATTTTCTGCAAAATGATGTAACACAGAAAACATATATATGCAATGCAATGAAGTTTTTTGACTATCTTTTATTTTAATGATGAATGAATGCATGCACATGCGCTTTTTAATTTGCTACTGAGACCGTAAAACAGGTGTATTTTTGGAATTTTTCGAAGGAAAGTTTTAATTAAAAGGGGAAATTATATAGGGAGGAAAAGGGATTTTTGAAATTCTGTCGAGAATATCAATTTATTTTTATTGAGTTTCCTGATTTGATAAAAGAGAAAAAAAGGAAAATTTCCAAAAATAGGGGGTTGCCGATTGGCAAGCACCATGGCCTGCCTATTGGCAGTTCAGTCCAGTCCTATCAATTAAAAGCTTTGATTGGTACCCTTTTCCGCCTTTAGTACCTTCTGGGGTAGGATTCCCTCTGATTACTTTAGGGATTATGTCTTTTGTGAGAGTTCTCAAGTATAAAAAGGGTGGAAGGGTGGAGTATTTTCATCACACCTTTGCATCCTCACCTGCCTACCCATTATCTCTTAGTCTTGTAAGATGGCTCTTCCTGGTAGCGTTGAGTTTGCCAATTACCTCGAAGCCTTGGAAGCTATGTGTTCTTATAATGTCGACTATGATGCCTTCAACATGCGTCGAGTCTCCTTATGGCGCAATCGGAATTTTGAGTGGAATATGCTGATAGCGGCGGTACAATTCTGGTACCCTGAAGACCATGTATTCTGCTTTGGGTTGGAGGAAGTTTGTTCTACGTTCGAGAAATTTTCTACCATACTGGGTGTGAATCCCAGTGTTGCCGCGGTTTTACCCGAATTTTCCCGCTCTCCTAGGGATTTGTTGGCCGGGCTTCTTCATATCTTGCCTTCGGCGGCTAGATCTTTAGTTACTGGAGGAATGATCTCCCTCCCAGCGGTGTTGTAGTCCATGCATTTGCGGGAAGTAGGTGATGCTGGCTATGCTGGAGCCGTTGTTCTGGGCCTGGTTTCAAAATTGCTGTTGGTGACTGGAGAGATGCAAGTGGGCCCACAACTTGCAGCCATTACTTCATGGATGTCATACCATTGCAATCCTGTGGTGGTGATATTGGCGGAGACTCTGAATGGCCTGGATGCCTGGAGAGAAGGTCGTTCTGACTTTTTGAGGGGTAGCCCTGTGATACTGTTCATGTGGTTGTCTGAAAGATTCCTTTTGGCGACTCCTCTAGAGTATCCCTTATCGGTTGTACCTAACTTTTTTTTGCGCTACTTCATCCGCATTGGCTTGCATGTTGAGAATTGGGAGAATTGGCTTGTGGAGCATGGGGCTCATGGGCTGTATTGGTCAGTGCCTTGGTGGGTACAGTTACAGCCAGTTCTAGAGCTATGAGAGTATTCATATGTGCGGCTGGTTGGTCTCAGACAGACCTCTTTTTATTTCCTTTGGCGTCTTTTGTGACAATTTGGCTGGGCGCGGGTCGTTCCCCCTCGGACCTCAAATTTCTTTCCGGTAGAAGATTTGACTGAGCGATTGTGTCTGTTGCTTGGATCTCTGTGGGAAAATCGGCGTCCATCGACCCGTCCCTCTCAGTCTGTCGGGAAGGTTTGCCATGTCCCCAAAGATTATATGAAGTGGTTGTGGAGGAAAGTAGTCAGCAAGATGTTGGCAGTAGAGACTGGTCATAGGTGGTTTATTTTATCTGACTCCATGGAAGGGGGTGTTGTGGTCTTTTCGAAGATGGTTAAGCCTCATCGATCCATGGAATGTTTGCGACATTCTATTCAGGTAGGGGGAACTTGGGGTCCTCAGGATGTAGATGATGAGGGTGCAGGCTCTTCTGGTATCTGTGGGTAGGACTCCTGGGGAGTTTATTTGTGTAACAAATGTGGGGGATTTTATCTGGATTTTTATGGTAATAGGGGGAAGGGAGTTATTCATTCCTTTTTCTTATGTAATCCGTACTGTAATTTCCCATTAATGAAATAAACAAGTTTCTGATCATCCAGCTGTGCCTTTCGATGAATTTTGTATTTTGAATTATCTATACCGATCGCTAAGGCATACATAATCCTTTTGTTCAAGTAAATGTTTAGAATGAATTATCATTCTTAGAGATAAGAAAAGAATATATTTTTGTGAAAAAGAAGGGGCCGTGCTCATGTGGGATGTATGAGCTGCCTACGTACCTCTGGGGTTTTTTTAAAAAAATTTTGTTTAAAAATGGTTTTTTGTAGAGGATCAGGCCCACGTAGTTCTGGGTAGAGGGAAATGAAGAGTTTTTTTTTTTAATAGAAGGGGGATGAGAAGAGTCATAGCGCGACGATATTTCGGACTACGGGTAGAATTTCTCGAGACGGTCCAGACTGACTGAACGAGCCATCTCTTCCCCATCCAGGTCAGTGAGTATGGCAGCACCACCAGACAAGATTTTCTTCACAATGTAAGGGCCGCTCCAATTGGGCTTGAATTTTCCTCTAGGGTCCCAAATGGGTTCTATCATCTCCTTGAGGGCTAAATCCCCCTCCCGGACACCCCGGTCCTTGACTCTCTTATTGAATGATGGCGCTATTCGGCGATGGTATACCTTTATGTGATAAAGAGCTTTTAATCTTCTTTCATCTAGGAGGGCTAGCTCATTAAGACGGCTTTCGCACCAGTCTTCTTCACTAACCTTGCTTTCGAGCATGACGCATAACAAGGGTATTTCCAGCTCCACAGGTAGGACTGCTTCCATACTGTAGACCAGGGAGTAAGGGGTAGCCCCAGTAGAGGTTTGGATTAAGGTTCGATAACCCTAGAGGGCGTATGGGATCCGATCGGCCCAATCCCTACAACTTTCGATCATCTTGCTGATGATGGCTTTGAGGTTTTTGTTGGCGGCTTCAACTGCAACATTGGTCTGAGGTCGGTAGGGAGAAGATTTATGTCTCTGAATCCTATACTCGTTGACTATTTCTGTGACTTCTACCTCGAAGTGAAAACCGTTATCTGACATTAGCTTGTACGGGACCCCATATCGACAGATGATATTTTTCTTGATGAATTTTTCCACCTTCTTGGCATTTAATACTGTGTATGACTCAGCTTCGACCCATTTGGTGAAGTAATCAATAGCAACTAGGATGAACTCATGCCCATTTGACGCCTTTGGCATAACCTTCCCTATGATGTCGATACCCCAGGTGGAGAATGGCCAGGGAGAAGTCATGGTTGTATAATTCCCGTGGAGGTAGATGTTGGAGATTGGAGAACTGTTGGTATTTAGGGCATCTCTGAACATAGGCGGTGCAATCCTGGGTCATGGTGGTCCAGTAGTAGCCCTGTCGGATGATCTTCTTGGCAAGCATGTGACGGTTCATGTGGGGCCCGCATTCCCCACTGTGGATTTTCTGCATTATCTTTTCAATGTCAGCCCCTGTGATACAGTGCAAATGAGTTCCATCGAAATTCCTCTTAAGTAGTGCTTTATGACAGATGATGTAATGGGCGGCCATCCTTCGGAGGGTAACTCGGTCGTTCTTGTTGGAACCCTCGGCATAACTACCATACCTGAGGAGGCACCAAATATCATAGTACCAGTAGTTGACTAGCTTAGGATCTTCTGTGGTGATGAGCTCAATGTGGTAGCAATGGGTTGGTTTATCTTGCTTTCAAACTAGGACGGGGGTCATTGTTATTCCCTCGGGCATGTCGACTATGGAGGCCAAGGTAGCGAGAGCATCGGCTAGGTTATTCTTTGCTCGGGGTAGCTAATGGAAGGTGATATCTCATAATTGGGAGGCTAACTCTTCTAATTGGGCATGAAAGGGTTGGAGCTTTTCTTCCTTGACTTTCCACTTTCTGAGCACTTGATCGATGATGAGGGCAGAATCCCCATATACATCAAGATATTGAATACTTTTCTTGAGAGCGACCATGAGGCCGACTGTGCATGCTTCGTATTCCGTCATGTTATTGGTGCAGGGGAAATTCAACTTGATGGCGATGGGAGTATGAGAGTCATCTGGGGCAACCAGGAGTATCCCAATCCCATATCCCTTTTTATTGGCAGCGCCGTCAAAGAACATTTTCCATCGGAGGTTGTCTTGGGTAGTGCAAAGGATATTATCATCTGGGAATTCGGAGATCCAACCATTATCTTCTTCAATGGGGTAATCCGTGAGGTAGTCAGAAATGGCTCTTCCTTTAATGACTTTCGGTGTGACGTAAATGATATCAAACTCGGTTAGGAGCATCAACCATCGGGACATTCGACTGGATAAGGCGGGTTTCTCAAGCAGGTATTTGATGGTATCCATTCGGGATACAAGTTTGATGGGGAAGACGAGCATGTAGTGTCGCAACTTTTGGGTGACCCAGACAAGTGCGACACATGCCTTTTCTAAAGCAGTGTAGTTGACCTTGTACTCGGCCAATTTACGACTAGCATAATAGATGGCTCTTTCTTTGTGGGAGTCTTCAAGGTATTGGGCTAGTAAAGCCCCAACTGCAGTGTCGGTTATGGTTAGGTATAGGAGTAAAGGGAGACCAGTCTGTGGTGGCATGAGAACTGGAGGTTGGGTCAAATATTATTTGATGCGATCAAAAGCTTCTTGGCAGGCCTCATTCCAAACCTTGGTTGAATACTTTCGGAGGAGCTTGAAGATTGGTTCACAGATGGAGGTTAGCTGGCTGATGAATCGACTGATATATTGTAATTTCCTAAGAAAACCTCGAACTTCTTTCTCTGTTCGGGGCGGTGGTATCTCGAGTATGGCCTTCAGCTTGGCAGGATCTGTTTCTATCCCCTTCTCACTGACCATGAATCCTAAGAGTTTTCCCTTTGTAATGCCGAAGACGCATTTTTATGGGTTGAGTCTCATCTGATAATGCCGCAATCGTTCGAAGAACTTTCGAAGAGAATGAACATGACCTTCTCTAGTTTTGGATTTGATAATCATATCATCCACTTAAACCTCGACCTCTTTGTGAATCAGATCGTGCAGGATGGTTATAGCGGCCCTCTGGTAGGTAGCCCCATCATTCTTGAGATCGAATGGCATGATGGTGTAGCATAAGGTTCCCCATGGGGTGATGAATGCGGTTTTTTCTTGGTGGTCAGGGTGCATCTTGATTTGGTTGTATCCGACAAACCCATCGACGAATGACTTGAGAGCATGACTGGCTGTGTTGTCCACGATCATGTCGATATTAGGTAGCGGATAATCATCCTTCGGATAAGCTTTGTTTAAATCTCGGTAATCCACACACATTCAAACCTTTCCTCCTAATTTTGGTACAGGTACAATGTTGGTTAGCCATGTGGGATATTCGATTACTCGAATGAAACATACGTTCAACTGTTTGACCACCTCTTCTTTTACCTTGAGCGACCATTCGGTGCGGAGCTTTCTCAATTTTTGTTTAATTGGCTTGTAATCTGGGAGAGTGGGGATCTCATGCTGAGCTATTTCAGGATCAATACTGGGCATATCGTCGTAGGACCATGCGAAGACATCCACGAACTCCTTTAGCAATTCTTCGAGTTGTACGCGCTCATGCTCGTCAAGGGTGGCCCCTATCCTAATCTCGCGCAGTTGGATACTAGAACCGAGATTAATAACAACAGTCTCTTCTTCATTAACTTGAACGCGGTTATGTTGTTTGATATTAACCTTATTTAAATAAGTTAAGAATTGTTCATTTGCAAAATCATCATCATCAAAAGTTTGATTAGAATCTAAACAATTAATGTAAGGCATATCAAGATACTCAAAATCTTCGTTTATTTCATTGATAGGAAAAAGAGCATTGAGAACCTCATCAAAAGAGGTATCGATTACATTTGAACAAGGATAGACAATAGTAGAAGAAACAGGGTAAACATTGGGGTTAGGGGAGATTTCAAGAGGTAGAACTGGCGCAGCATGCCAGTCGAGGATAGATGTATCAGTAGCTTTAATCAGACGGGATGGGTCCATTGATGTAGTGCCTGAATGAACCATGCAGAGTGCCAGCCCCAGTATCTGTAAGTTAAAGGATTCTTCGGAATCCCTTTCCTCAGCTTTTTCGGTATCTTTGATGAGTGGTGGCATTTGGTGTTGGAAACTTTCGGCCCATGGGTAGCTATCTTGGAAAAATATCTCCATTCCAGGCTTCATCTTCTTATCGGTGTGGTCGTACCATGGTTCTGGAAAACCGCAAAAGGAGAAATCGTCGCCTTCTTTGATGAATCGTCCATTTAAGGAATCTCCTGAGATAGTTCGGACGCAGTCTAGCCCTCTCTTTGATCGAGTCTGGTGGATCATTATGAGCTCTTGTTCTGATGGTTGATACCCCAAGCCGCAAGGAGGGAAATCTTTCTTCAGTTCGATGGGATCAAGTATCCCTTATTGCCTTTGCCCTAGCCCCAGTCCGAGCATGAAGTGCATGTTTCTGAACATCTGAATCACATTGACATTGCCATGAGGGTCATATTCTGGACAAACCCTTTCTTTGAAATCTTCCCCTATCAGGAGTAGGGATGGCTCAACTTGGAATCCTGATAGGAGCATATCATTTGACCCATGATGTATCTCAAGAATTGGACTGCTGGTGCTTGCACCCTCGGCATTGTCATCGTCACCCAAAATGGTGATGACTCTCCCATCGACGAAGAACTTCAATTTCTTATGGAATGAGGAAGAGACACCCTTTAAACTGTGGAGCCAGGGTCGTCCGAGCAACAGGTTGAAATAGGCCGGGATATTGATGACTTGGAATTCGACGACAGGGTTTATAGGTCCAACCCCTATTGAAAGTTTTATGGATCCCATCACCTCTCGGCGGGTGTTATTGTAGGAACGCACAGCGGTGGAGGTTGGAGCGAGGTCATTTTCTTTCAGACCTAAATACTTGAAGGTTCTCAACGGGCAAACATTCAAGGCGGATCCGTTATCGACAAGAGATAGTGGCACGACCTTTCCCATAACTTTGATGGAGATGTTGAGTGCATGATTGTGGTTCGACCCAATTCTGGGGATTTCTTCTTCAGAAAATGACAGCATTCGGGTGGAGGTCAAGGATCCGACCAAATTTACCACTTCTTCTGGTGTGGTAGAAGGAGGAACTGTGGGTCCTATGAGCAACTTGATTAAAGCATTTCTGTGCAGCTGGGAACACATGAAAAGCCCCCATAGAGTGATGTTATCTTGAGTTTTCTTTAGTTGATCGAGGATCTTGCTCTCCTCGATGGTCATTTTTGGCATAAGAAGGTTTTCAACACCCTTCCCTTTGTCATTTGCTGGTAGCGAGCTTGGAACTTGGTAATGTCTCCCAGATCTGGTTATGTGATTTACTGAAGAAGGGAAAAACTTAAATCTTATTTCCTCGTCAATCTCAGGTTGCTCTGTCGCCCTGTCTCTTTCTCCGAGGAGTTCTTCAAATGATATCATCCCACATAAGTCGGCTACTGGGAAAGTTCTTCCTGAAGCTTGTTTTTCATTTGAATCTTCGAATTCTTCCCCCCATCCGGTGGCAACGATTATGTTTTCCCCCGTGAAGTCAATGCATTCCACAACTTCAACGGCTTTCTCATATAGGTCTTCCCATTCTGTGGGGATGTGTAAGGGTGAAGGGACCAGGTGCCCTTGTAGCTTCAAAGCACCAAATAACTCGGTGATACTGCAAATGTTATTGGTTTGCCTGAATGCTTCCACCATGATCTGGACAACATCATCTAAGCTGACTTCATCGGTTGGTATCACCCAACTATCTGATTCTCGGTGCCATTTTCGCGCTTCCAAAAACAGCGCACTGAACCTCTGGCAATCGATAATCATCTGTAAGGGTAATTTCATCCCGAACTCTAGGAGTTGATTTAATACCTCTGACAATTCCATACTTCCAATTTTAGAACGGGTCCGAACAACGATGCATGCTTTAGTAAGGAGTGATAGTGCCCGATCAACAGGGCTAATAGGGTGTAGGAGGGAATATGGGCATATTTGAAGAGGTTTAGAAGAGTACATGGGTGTGATTTGAGTTGAGGGATCGAAATTTGGGTTTTCTTCCAAGTAGATGACATTGGTGTGATTTGGGAGTGGGTTGTGAGTAGTGTTTGGCTTAGGATTAGCTGGTGGTGCGATGGTACCCCGATCGATGAGATCTTGGATTATGTTTCGAAGGTGGAAGCAGTGGTCGGTGGTATGGCCATCTTTTTGGTGAAAGGCGCAATGAGCATCGATCTTGAAATTTTTGGGAAGTGGATTTGGTAATGGACATGGATCCAGGGGTTTAATGAGGTTTCGGCTTAACAGGGCTTGGTAAACGTTGGAGAGGGGAGCATGAAGCTCAGTGTATTCCCTTTGGACAGGAGCAGGACGGCTTTCTGGTGCCTATGATGTGGTTGGTTGAGAGATGTTGTTGATGGTTGAGACTGTAGCATTGGCAGACTTGTCATACTTTCTAGGGGTGAACTGTCCGGACACCTTCTTTGGTTCAACTTCTGTTTTGACGAGACCTTCCTCGATTTTTACTCCTGCTTATCTGAGAGCTCGAAAGTGGGGGTAGTACTGTCCTCCCATGGTTTCTCGGACATGGGGCAAGAAATTCTTCTTCACTATGTTGACTTGTTCTTCCTTAGATGGCCGATTGGTCATGGTAGCTTCTTTTTCCCTCCATCGGGTTATGAAGTTACTGAATGATTCTCCAGAGTTTTATTTGAGCATCTCTAAATCACGGCTAGTGACCTCGAGCTCTTCGTTGTATTTGTACTGCGACATGAATTCTTGGGCTACATCCTCCCAACTACGGATTCGGGATTCCTCGAGAGATAAAAACCATCGGAGGGCGCTATCCTTCAAAGTTTGTTGAAACAGTTGGGCCATTACTTCTTCGGAAGCCCCTAGGAGAGTCATGGACCGGTGATAATTGCGAAGATGGACAATCGGGGGTCCTCTCCCCCCGAACTTCTCGATATTTGTCATCTTGAACTTCTCGGGTAACCTCGCTTTAGGATAAGGAGACATGCTGGTGTAGTCCATGTAATTCCCCGAGATCCTGACCTAGTCAAACTTCTTGGTGAGCACCTTGAGATCCTCTTTGACTTTATTCAACCCCTCCTCTTTTGGATCAGCGACCACATGCAAGTTAGCCATAGGCTGGGCAATGGTTGACATTGGAAGCTGGGCAGGCGACGGCCCATTAGTAAGAGGGGCACGTGGAGCGTACTGATATTCTTCTGGGACCCAAATAGGCTTGGGTGGACCCATAGCACGAGGTAACAGGGCCTCGGGCTCTTGAGGAACAGGAACTTGGTTTCGTTTCATTTCTCGAACCTCAGCTTGGAGGTTGCCAATCTTGGCCACAAGCTGAGCTAGGACTGTCGGCAGATCTGATTGTATGACTGGTGCTTGATCTGCATTCTCCATGGAATATGGATGGTTTTTGGACTCGGAAGAAGTAGTAGAGGAGCGGATGAAACTTCAGGGTGATTTAACTGAAGATCAAAGACAATAAGGAGCCATGCCAAGGGCGTGCAATCGACCTGAGAATGCAGATCAATTTTTTGAGAAAAAAGGGAAGAAACTATTTTTGGATTTTTGATAGAAAGCGAGAAATGTTTTTGGATTTTTGATAAAGAAGGGAGAAATGTTTTTGGATTTTTGATAAAAAGGGAGAAATGTTTTTGGATTTTTAATAAAGAAGGGAGAAATGTTTTTGGATTTTTGATAAAGAGGGAGAAATGTTTTTGGAGACGGAACTCAGCATGATTATTATGATTATTATGTTCTCACTTGTATTTAATTCTCCTAAATGCAATGCCGGACGGGACCCGAGCCTGGAAAAGTGGGGGTCTTAATATATGCAAAGCTACGTTTGGACTTATAACTAGGCTCGTGGACAGGGTCCCGTTTTAAAAAATGCGCAAAAATTAGGTGGCAGGCCGACCCGGAATTTCGACAGAGTTTCGAGTTGAAACCGGCAATCTAAAGTGCGTGTCCTAGGTTTGACACCTATATACGGGTATGCAGTTGGTTGGGTGAATCGGCATGGGTTCCCCCCCTTTGGCGTGACTTCCACGATATACGTCTTGCTCTTGCGGGCAATCAGTACGTGACACAAGCCATTTGATATACGTGAGTGTACGTAAATTGCCTCACCATATACCTCGTGGGGACGGTACGTGTGAGAGCGAATTTGATATGGTCGATGTACGTGAACGAATTACCTGCGATATACCTCCCGTCATGACTTCGGTCAAGCGGTACAATGCGGGGGAACCGTTCGATATACGTCGAAGGTACTTGGCCAATGGAAGGTGAGAGTCATATCCCTTAGGCTAACTGTGACCTGCTGGACCAGCGCCCATCACAAAGTGACCCTCCAGTTACTGGGTAAAATTTGGTAAATAGCAATTCTCTTTGGTGATATCGTGTGAATCATGCACGATTCTCTTATTAGTATCTTATGATGAGAATGCCTTTCTTGATTATGCCAAACAGGGAACAAAGTACAAGTACCTCTATACATGTGATCCTAGGTGCACGTGGTGTGAAGTGTACATGGAGAATTTTCTACAAGTGTGTGAATATAAGCATAAGCATGGGATACACATGTGCGAAAGGGGGATAGGCAGATATGGGGGGAAACATAAACAAATATAGCATCCATGTAAATAGAGTCAAGCCCTCAAAAAATATAGCCTCCCCAGCGGAGTCGCCACTGTGGCCATCCTCGATCCCCGCCGCGGAGGGAAAAGGATCCTTCGGGTCCCACGCGTCCCTCTTGGGAGAGCTCTTCGGTCGGCGTGGATTTGTGAGGTGTGAAAATGTAGAGAGATTCAAAGTCGCCAGTCTATTTTACTTAAAACAGACAAAAGAAAAAGGGGAAGCCACCCCGAAGGATGGCATCCAAAGACATACTGGTGCGTGCGAAACCAAAATGATTCGAGAAGGGTTCGGAGGCTTAGTTACGAAATGGGAAGGTGTTAGGCACCCATTCCTCCCTTTCGGTCTCTCATGAATATTTGCTATTTTCCTTTATATTCCCCCCCGTGATATGTGTGCATGTGTATATATAGAATGGAGGTATGAATCCTCGACTTGTATCATGGAAAAGATAAAGCGAGTCATCCGTAAGAATGTGAGATTAATGTAGAAAATAGGATTTGCGCGATTACCCTTGCGTTGATAGTTATAAGGGAACGATAATGCATGTGGAATAATACGCCACTAAGAACGAATATATAGAATATAATAGAAAATGAGATAATGAGAAGATAGAAAATAAGAGAAAAAGTGAGAAAAGGACTCGAGTCTCGGGTTTTAACCCGAGACGCCTACGTAGCCTATAAAGGCATCAAAGTCCACGTAGTTCGCATACAAACGAGGGGTGGGGTTGATCCCATAAATCTAAATGGAGAAATCTCTTATTTGTAAGTGCATGTGTGTGTGTGGAAAAAGTGTTTTAGTTGTGAGAAAAGTGTGGAAAAAATGTGAGAATCCCTACTTGGAATTTATGAGCAAACCTTTTTTTTCTTTTTTTTTTTGGGTTTTGTTTTTATGAAATAGGAGATGTGCAATAATACTAGATAAAAAATATGTTAGGATATGTGAAATAAGATAATAAAAGTGCTTAAGTAATAAAACAAGCTATTGCAAATTTAGGAAGATTTGAAGAGAAAGGTGAGAAAGATGGACCTTCTTGGAGACTTTGAGCTTGATATTGAATGTTAAAAAGCATCCCTTTCACTTGGATGATGATGGAGAATGGTTAATTCATTAAGTTTGATGAAAGGGATGATGAAAAGTGGAAGTGAAAAAGGGATTTGGAAGTTGAAATCACGCTGCTTCGAGAGAGGTTTCTGGGGTTTGCTGAGAGTGATTTGCTTCTGATCTAAGCTCCCCTTGCAAATGAGTCCAAGGCCTAATTTTATAGTCCCAGGGTCCTGCCGATCGTCATTTCCATGGCACTACCTATCGGTAGGTGCCGATAGGCAGGGTCTGGGACCTGTCATTTGGCAGTGCGCTTCAGGCTTTTTTGAAAAATTGGCCGCCGAGGGCAAACCGTTGGTCAGAATCGTGCACGGGGCATACCGTTGGAAAGGTATTTCAGAGACCTTAGAAAGTCCTTTGTACCGCTCCCGAGTTCGGGAGTTGACTTTGGGTCAAATGTGGTTCAGAAGTATTTGTTAGTCCGTTGGACGGGGAATTGTTCAGACACAAATGGATCGCTCGTCCGCATGGTAAGTCCGAATCACGCATGGGGTGGACCGTTAGAAAGGTTAGGAGATGTACTCTGACATTCCAAAGAGTTTGACCCGGTTTGGGTTGTTGACTTTGGTCAACCGGGCCCGAGAAGCATTCGGTGACCTCTCGGAGTCAAATTAATCGTTCGTCCGCATGGAAAGTCAGAATCGCGCACGGGACGGACCGTTGGAAAGGGTTTTTAGTACCCTTCGTAGATTCATTCAGCATTGGTCAAGCTAAAGAGTTGAATTAGGTCAAACATAGCTCGGGAGCTCCCGGTGGCCTCTAGGTCGGATTTCGAACGCAAACAGATCGTTCGTCCGCATGGTAAATCAGAATCGCACACGGGACAGACCGTTGTAAAGGGTATTCAGTGCCCTTCGAAGATTCACTGAGTATCAGTCGAGATGAAGAGTTTGAATTTTGGTCAAACCAAGCCGAGGAGTGCCCGATGGCTTCCAGGTCAGTGCTCGGGACATGACCTGGGTTTGCGGTGATAAGTGAAGGTACTAGGGACTTAAGGAGAGTCAGGGGGGAACAAAATAAGGTGTCTACAAGATTATATTAATAGGGTCTAATAATGAGTTAATGTAACAAGTTATGGATAATCTAAGTTCAGTATTGGAGATGAACGACATGGGGAAGCTAACATACTTTCTAGGATTACGAATTACTTACAATACTAATGGAAGTTTGTTTATTAGTCGGGAAAATTATGCTAAGGATTTGTTTACTAAATTAGCAATAAAAATTATACCTTATACACTACTACTTGTAGACCTAATCACTATGCAATGAAGAATGATGGTATTATGCTAAGAGAGCCTTCATTTTATATGAGTATTTTGGGAGCATTATATTATTTGACCTCTACTAGGCCAGATATTGCATATGCTGTGAACACAACTTGTTAATTTTTTACTCAGTCTATAAATTAACATTTTAATCTTGTAAGGAGAATATTGAGGTATGTTAAAGGGATTGCTAAGATGGGGTTTCATTACACAGCGGATGCTCTAGACATTCAAGCCCATAGTGATGCTAATTGGGGATCAGATATAAATGGAATAAGATCAACTTCAGGCATGTTGTATTTTGGGGGAATAATCCTATTTATTGGTAATCGAATAAGCAAAGTTCAGTAGATAGAAGTTCTTGTGAAGCTAAATATAGAGCTTTAGTTAATGCTGCAATAGTTTAAATTTGGGTAAAAAATATCCTTAAAGACTATGTTTTTACCAAAACATCCATTACTTCATTGTGATAATCTTGGAGCTCTTAGATCCAATCCAGTGTTCCATTCCAGATTAAAAAATCTTTAATAGACTTCCATTTTGTTAGATAAAGAGTTTAAAGAAAAGAATTAAGTGTTTAGTACATTTCTTCAGAAGATCAATCTGTAGATATTCTCACCAATGGATTGTTTAATGCTTTATTTCACAAACATTATACAAACGACTACGACTCCCTAGCTAGGTTTAAGGGGTTGTATTAGAGTAGGGTTATTAATGTAATTGTGAGAAAGTTCAATAATGTGATTGTATTAATCAGTTAGAATAGTTAGGTTAGTTAGAACTATTTAGAGTTGTTCTTTCCTTTTTTCTGTTAGTTAGTTAGTAACTAACTAAACTAATTAGTTAGATTAGTTTCTATAAATAAGTGTGATTTACTTGTATTCAGTCATCTCGATTGAAATGAATTCTCTCTAGTTTCTTTTTAAAAGTTCCAACATTAATTCTCTTCTCATTTCTTCTATTCTAAATTCTACATTTTACCAAAATCCTTCAATTTTATATGATAATTATATTATGTACTTTAATTGGTATCTAGCGAAACTGAATAGATTTATATCAAAATTCTTTTATGTCAAACACATTTGACTAAGCAAGAGGCTTCTTCTTGAATCAGTGAAAGGCACGTCTCAATTTGAGTGTATGGATATTGCATATTTCATGCAGGTTTTAGAGATGGAGTTTTCAATGACCAATTTGATCTTCAATAAGGAAGAAGATTGTATACTCAATTTTGTCAAATATAATTTTAAGATATGGATGTAAGCATATAGTTGAGGCACATAATGATGGTTGGGCTTAATATCCTAAGTCTATTGATCTCCATTCAGTAGTTGATAATTTATCTCTCAAACTTACATAAGACACATAGAATTAGAAATTGAAAACTAAAGAAAAAACTAATCAAAATTAAGTTGTATTGATTATTCTTCAATCTTACACATTATAATAAGTATGAGTCAATATATATACTTGAGACTCATAACAACTCTAAAACATAATTAGTTGCTACAGTTCGACTGAACTAACTATGTATTACTCCCCCTCAAGCGGGACGAAGGAGACTCTAAGGAGATATTAGAGCAAAGATACAAAAAGGGTGAAAGTGGTAGTGCCTTAGTAAATATGTCTGCTATTTGATCTTCTGTAGGAACATATCTAATGTCAACTTTCTTGTTCTCAACCTTTTCTTGAACAAAATGTACATAAATTTAGATATGCTTAGTCTTAGCATAAAAATAGGATTAGAGGCAAGTGAACCTACACCAAAACTATTACACCAGATAATGGGTGGCTTCTCAATTAACACACCAAGTTTTATGAAAAAAGATTACAACCATAGCAATTAAGCCTTTAGTAGAACTCTTTGCTACAACATGTTGTTTCTAAGATGACTAATTAATCATATTACCACCCAGAAACACACAATAGCCACTTGTGGATCTACGATCTTCCAAATATCTTCCTTAATCATCATCAGTATAAAACTCTAAAATAAGAAGTTGACCGGGTTTGTACTGAAGACCAAGATCTGATGTACCTTTTAGATATCTAAGATGTATTTTGTAGGTTGCCTAATGCTTTTTAGTAGTACTTTCCAAATATTGACTAAGTTTATTTACAATATATGAAATGTCAGGTCTGGTCATAGCCATATATTGAAAAGCACCTATAATGATTCAATACAATGTGGGCTGAGAGAAAAGAGTGTAAAAAGAAGCAGTATTCATAATAGAAAGTTTATCTCCTAAACACATTGGTGTAGAACTCCCTTTTTACTCTACCATATTAGTTTTTACTAGAAGATCATGAAAATAGTTTCTTTGTGTCAAAAGTAATTGACTAACCCATGGTTTAAAAGCAAATTGGATTTATAAATTAGTAATGGTAGTATGCACTATGCTAGAATTGATATGCCCAAAGTAAACCTGGGAGACCAGAGACCTCAGCCTCAGCCTGGATTGGAGCCGGGGTAATAGAAGCCCAAGGATGCCTATCAGCAGCGTCTTCCTATATGGGTCGACCATAGTCGTGGTCGTCTTGAAGCTGAGAACTCAGCATTCACGGGGTCAGCCATAGCCAATATTGTCGCTACCTTGTACATCTACCTCGGCCCTTCATCAGCCGAGGTCAGCAAAAGCCTCGCAGGCTCAATCAACAAGCATCATGTCATCATCGGCCCTAGCCGACATTTCACCTCATATCCAACCTCGGCCCTTCATCCTGTCCGAGGTCTTCATGGAACAATGATCTCAGACAAAGCAAGGGTCGTACTCCACCAGCCTCGTACTCATCTAGGTCGAGGTTGGTACCAATTGAAGACATCCGAGCACTCCACTCATATGGATGCCCTAGAACACGTGGATAGGTTTGTTATAACTAAATCATTTCCTAGTTGAGATCAGCCAGGTGTCACCCTTGCACTGGGTAGATCTTCATGCACATGCACATTGCATGCTTGGGGGGTACATTACACCCCTCAAACACTATATATAGGGATCGTCCCTAACCTTGTAGAGGACCTAAAAATACAACCCTAGCTAAAACACTGCCCAAATATACAGAAGAGGGAGAAAGATTGAGAGTTTGTATCCATGGCCATTAGTACCTTATTTCAGTGAGATTACACACACACACACATAGTGGACGTTGGCCAATTTGGGCTGAACCACTCATATTTTGGTGTTCATCCTCTTCTCCTCATCTCATTATCTTATATTTGATACACTTGTGCTGCCATTGTTACACACTGGTTAGAGCTCACAAACACCTTACCTGGTGGTGCTAATCCTAGCATCATCATTTTGGCACCATCTGTGGGAACGAGAAGCTGTCTCTTACTCTTTTTTTGCTTAACCACATCGGAAACTCTGGTGGGGAACCAGGCCTCACCCCTTACATGGAGCTGTTTCTTCATTGAAAGAGGTCCTTTAAGGTATTAATGTCATCTACTACTCAAGCTCTTTAGTGTTAACATATGGCAGCGGAAGGCACCACCTCAGTCCAAATGGCGGAGGTGGCTACATCTTTGAGGTCTTTGGCTGCAACGCAATAAGAAATGAAGGAGAAATTTTCACAAGTCAGCCAAAACATCATGAGACCACCGGGGGTCTCACCGGAGATGATTACTCCGGCAGCGGTTCAACCCCATCTTGAAGCCAGGGGACCACCCAGGGCACCACAAAAAGACCAACCTACACCCCAGTGGAGGAGGGATGTTGCTGACCCTAGGCATTTATGTCTGGGGAGGCAAGGACACCCTTGCCCTGAGGATAGGTATGACGATATGGAGGCAAAAGATGTTCTGAAAGATTGTTGGGAACCGTACGAGGTTTCAAATAACACAGTTCGTCTTATCCTGTAGAGCTGAGGTTGTGAAGGCAGAAGAGGTGGAGAAGCTCAACAAAGAGGATCGTCTTTTGATCGATTGAGCAGAGGGTCGGCCTTTGAAAGGCTCGATCCAGTAAATGACCTGAGATAGAGGTTGTCAAGGTCGTGAAGTGCAGCCGGCTCATAAAAGGAAAAGGGTCAACGTCGACCTCATTAAGGCCGACCCTACATAGGACGAGGTAGAGATCAGGAAGAGGTCAACAACCGACGTTATGATGCGAATGGGGAACTCTCAGTCCACCCCTTGGAGGTGGATGGGGATAACCTCGGCCAGGCCGACGTTGCGAGGCCCTAGAACGACTCCATCCAACGTCTTGAAGAAAAGATAGGAGATCTCATCAGAAGTCGATACCCATTGCAAAGAGGTTTCTCAGAAGGCTCCCCATTCGTGGCCAGGATAGTGAGTTTTCCAACCCCTGCTAAGTTCAAACCGCCCACGGTGTCTCCCAAGTATGACAGTAGCACCAACCCTGTACATCACATTGAGATGTACCAATCAACGACTGACATTTATTCAATACCAGATGAGATGAAGTGTCGGGCCTTCTTCGGGACTTTGACGGGATCAGCAAACATATGGTTTACTTCTCTTCCCAAGAATTCAATTGAGAACTTCAAGGGCTTGGCTGAACGATTCGTTCACAACTTCTGTTTTGGGGTTAAACCTCAAAAGAAGACCACCCATCTATTGTATGTCAAACAAGGTAAGAACGAGAGCCTAGGAGACTACATTGACAGATTGAACAAAGAGAAACTTGAGGTTGAAGAATAAAAAGAGAATATAGCCATAATCGCCCTCATAGGAGGTCTTTAAAAAGGTAAGTTGTTGTGGAAACTTACGAAAGACCCTCCCAAGTCCATAGCGGAGCTATTGGCAACTGCGGGTAAGGTCATGAACGCTGAAGAGGCCATGGACGCAAAGTATGAGGATGAGAACGGCGGTAGCAGCGGGATGTTCTAAAGAAAGAAGGACGGAAAGAAGAGGTCAGTTGACGATAAGTTCGCACACTATACCCCTCTGACTGTGAGATGTGAACACATCCTCAATGAGATCAAGAATGACCGATCTATGAGATGGCCAGAGAAACTGAAGGCTCCTTCGCATAGGATGAACAAGAACTTGTGGTTCGAGTTCCATCAAAACTAAGGCCATGTTATAGACAAGTGCTTCGCATTAAAGGATGAGATTGAGAAGATGCTAAAATTCGGTAAGTTGAGGAAGTATGTTGATGGTAAGGCTCTTAAGAGGGGAAGAGATGACCCTAAAAAGAAGAGAAATGACAGATGTCGTGATGATACCCCAGTAAGAAAAGACGATGACTGAGATGGTGATTATGAAGACGATCCAGACCTACTACCAAAATATGACAACGCCCCAGTGAAGAGGTTAGTATGATCTCCTTTAGTGTTAACACCATATGCGGAGGACTCGCAGGGGTGGTTCTGAAGTGGCTGACCGAAAAGCTCATGTGGCGGAGGCTAAGTCAGTGGCCAAACTTGAAGTAGTAGATCTAAAGTCTTCCAAAATCAAGCATAAGAGAAAGAAGGTGGATATGGACACCCTTATAGTCGAGTTCTCCCGACTCAACTTTAAAGGCATCCTAGCTCCACATGATGACCCTTTGGTAATGACAACAAGAGTGCATGGATGCGAGGTATAGAGAATTCTTATAGATGGAGGAAGTTCAGCAGATATGATGTCCTGGCCCTGCTTCAAAAGCCTAGGCCTTAGCAGAGTTAGGCTAGTACCCTATCATCATCCGTTAATGGGCTTCAACGGTGAAAAGGTCCATCTGTTGGGCATCTATGAAATGGATGTGCGAATGGGCGATGAGTGGCCTAAGAGGTTGACCCGGAGGATCAATTTTTTTTATCATGGATGAAAACGTCTTCTCGGCCTATAACCTCATCATAGGAAGAGTAGGCCTTAAGGAGTTTGAGGCCATGCCATCGACGGTCCACTAGATGCTAAAATTCCCAACTCCATATGGGGTAGAGGAAGTGTAGGGTGACCAGAACGTAGCACGAGAATGATACTTTAACTCGGCTGAAGAGAGAGAGGCATATAAAAAAGCGACTACCACGTATAACATTGATACACTTGACCCTAGAGATGAAACGAAGTTAAAAAAAGGAGAGGTCGCGGAAGTGGTAGAATCCATCGTCCTCAATGAGGATGAACCGGAAAAAGCCATCCAGATCAGCAAAGCCTTAAAAGCAGAAATTAAGGAAGAGCTGATAAACTTCTTGAGGAAGAGGCAGAGTGTCTTCGCTTGGAGTCACGCGGACATGCCTAGCATCAACCCTGAGGCTATGTGCCACAAACTCAACGTGACCAAGGATGCTAGGTCAATCAAACAAAGATGAAGAGTTTACTATAGGGAGAAGTACGACGTCATCCGGGAAGAAGTCAGATAGTTAGAAGAGGCTAAGTTTATCAGGGAAGTTATATATCCAGAGTGACTATCAAACGCAGTCATTGTGCCCAAAGCCAACGAAAAATGGAGAATGTGCGTAGATTTTACCGACCTGAACAAGTCTTACCCATAAGACAACTATCCCTTACCCCGAATCGACCAGATGGTAGATGCCACTACAGGGCATGAGCTCATGAGCTTCATGGACGCGTATTCAGGTTAGAACCAGATCTTCATGGATGCCGAAGACTCAGAGAAGACAACCTTCATCACTGACAAAGGGAAATATGGCTATAAGGTTATGCCCTTCGGCTTGAAAAATGCGGGGGCAACATACCAACGTCTTATGAATAAGATAGTTGAAAATCAAATAGGCAAGACTATATAGGTGTATGTAGATGATATGTTGACAAAGAGTTTAAAGGCCTGCACTCACGTGGCAGACCTAGAAAAGACCTTCGATACCATTGACTTATACAGAATGAAACTTAACCCCGCAAAGTGTGTCTTCGGGGTAGGAGCTGGGAAATTTCTTGGATTCATCATCAATCAGAGAGAAATAGAGGCGAACCATCAGAAAATCAAGGTTTTTCTTGACATGAAGACACCAAGAAGTATCAAGGACGTTCAGAGGCTCACTAGAAGAGTAGCTGCACTCAACAGATTTGTTTCCAGAGCGACGGACAAGTGTCTTCCATTCTTTAAGGTGCTCAGAAAGGCTTCCGAATGGGACAAAGAGTGTGATGAGGCTTTTAACCAACTCAAGTTCTACCTCGGATCTCCCTTACTCTTATCTCAGCCCATATTGGGAGAAAAGTTGTATGTTTATCTAGTAGTCTCTGAATCAGCTATAAGTGCAGCCGTAGTACGGGAAGACATTGGGGTCCAAAAGCGTGTATATTTCAACAGTAAGGACCTTCAAGGGTCTGAACAGAATTATCCTCGGATGGAAAAGTTAACCTATGCCTTAATACATGCTTCAAGGAATATGAAGCCTTACTTTCAAGCCCATTCTATGGTCATCCTCACCGACTCCTTACTAAGACAGGTTCTCCATAAACGTGAGAAGTCGGGTAGATTGATGACATGGTCTATTGAGTTGGGAGAGTATGACCTTACTTATCAGTCCAGGGTGTCCATCAAGGGGCAGGCACTTGCAAATTTTATTTTTGAGTTCACATGGGAAGAGGCCGAGGTTGAGAATAACCTAGAGACTACAGAGGGGTCAAACAACGTCTTCTGAGACTCAGAAGAGGGTGTATCCAAGAGAGATAAAAATGGAATAGCCGAGAATGAGGAAGACCGGTACCTCTTCAAGAACGGAATCATGTTAAAGGGAGCTTCGCATCAGATAAAGATATCTGAAACCTATTTATCGACGGGTCTTCTTACGAAAGTCGAAGCGGTGCAGGACTAATACTTTTAGCTCCGAATGGTACCAATGTTGAATACGCCCTAAGGTTTAACTTCAAGGTATCAAACAACGAGTCAAAATATGAGGCTATGACAGCAGGCCTCTCCTTGTCAAAGACCCTTAGGGTAAGATTACTCCTACTTCATAGTGACTCGAGGTTAGTTGTTAATCAAGTGTTGGGGGTTTATGAGGCCATGGATGAAAGGATGGCCAAATACCTGAAGAGGGTGAGAATGATACTGGAAGGTTTTGAAGAGATAAAGATTAAGAGAATACCTCGTCAAAACAACAGCTACGCAGATGCATTAGCAAGGTTGGCTTCGACAACAAGGATAGATATCAGAAGGACAGTCCCAGTTGAGATCCTACCCAAGGTAACCATTAAAGAAGAAGAGGTTAGTAACCCTTGCCTCAATTTGAACCTAGGGGACTCATGGATGAACCCTCTTATCAGATATATCAGAGAGGGAGAACTACCGGAATCAAAGCTAGAGAGGAGGAAACTGAGGTACAGAGCTGCAAAGTTCTCAATAATAGGAGATGTCCTATATAAGAAAGGATTCTTGTTACCTCTCCTCAAATGTGTCCATCCCACAAAAATTCCTCGCATCCTACAGGAGGTACACGAGGGTTCTTGCTCCAGTCATATAGGAGGAAGACCTTTGGCTAAGAGAATTATTACGTAAGGATACTGGTGGCCGACCTTAGCCAAGGATGCTGCAGCCTACGTGAAGAGGTGCGATAAATGTCAGAGATTATCCACTATCACCCATCAACCTCATCATCATATGACATCAATCAGTTCTCCTTGGCCATTCGTAGTATGGGGAATTGACTTAGTGGGTCCCCTTCCAAGGGAAGCAAATAACTACCGATTTTTTATAGTTTCCATTGATTACTTCTCCAAGTGGGTAGAGGCTGAGCCGATGATCACGATTACAGAGCAGAAGACCTTCCAATTTATTTGGAAGAACATCATATGCACACATGGCCTCCCAAACACCCTCATCTTAGATAACGGAACCCAGTTCAAGAATTCTTCCTTGGAAAAATATTGCGAAAGAATTGGGATAAAGCAATTTTTCTCTTATCTTGGCCAACCTCAGGCAAACGGTCAGATCGATGTCACAAACAGAACAATCCTCGACGGGATCAAGAAGAGGTTAGAAGAATCTAAGGGAAAACGGACTGAAGAGGTTTATGTTGGGTTATGGGCCTACATAACAACGGCCAAGACACCAATGGGCAAAATTTTATTTATGTTAGCACATGGCTCAGAGGTCGTTATACCCACAGAAGTAGGACTCCCTACTCATAGGGTTCAGACCTATGATCCTGAGAAGAATGGGGAGGAGAGAAGACTTGACCTAAATTTGATTGAAGAGAGAAGGGAAGATGCAAAAATCAGGCAGGCAGCTTACCAGCAGAGAATAGCAAAGTTCTACGATCAAAGGGTAAAATCAAGACCCATAATCGTGGGAGATCTAGTGCTGAAGAAGACGTTATAGAAGGCAAACAAGCTTCACCCGAATTGGCATGGTCCATATAAAGTGATTGAGGAGGTTGTACCCGGGACCTACAGGCTAGAAAACCTTGAAGGAGAACCTTTTTCTAATCCTTGGAATGCTGATCATCTAAAAAAGTATTACATATGATGTTGCAAGAGTTTTTATGTAAATGTATCATCTTATGAAGAGATTATTAATGAGAAGATCAGTTATCGTGTCAGTTCTTGGTTCATTATGCTCAAGTGGTAGAATTCATGAGGATAACATCTTAGCTGATGACCTCAGACCTTATAACATCATAATTTGGTGACAAGGTCTGAGGTGAGACATCATGCCTGGATGACCTCAGACCTCAGACATAATTAATTTGGTGAAAAATTATTTATGAGGATAACATCTTAGATGATGACCTCAAACCTTAAACATTATTAATCTGGTGAAAAATTATTTATGAGGACAACATCTTAGTTGATGACCTCAGACCTTATAACATCATAATTTTGTGATAAGGTCTGAGGTGAGACATCATCCTTGGATGACCTCAGACCTTAAACATCATTAATTGGGTGAAAAAATATTTATGAGGATAACATCTTAGCTGATGACCTTGGACCTTATAACATCATAATTTGGTGACAAGGTCTGAGGTGAGACATCATCCTTGGATAACCTCAGACCTTAAACATCATTAATTTGGTGAAATTTTTTTATGAGGATAACATCTTAGCTGATGGCCTCAAACCTTAGACATCATTAATTTGGTGAAAAATTATTTATGAGGTTAACATCTTAGTTGATGACCTCAAACCTTATAACATCATAATTTGGTGACAAGGTTTGAGGTGAGACATCATGCCTAGATGAACTCAGACATTAGACATCATTAATTTGGTGAAAAATTGTTTATGAGGATAACATCTTAGCTGATGCCCTCCGACCTTAGATATCATTAATTTGGTGAAAAATTATTTATGAGGATAACATCTTAGTTGATGACCTCAGACCTTATAACATCATAATTTGGTGACAAGGTCCGAGATGAGACATCATCCTTAGATGACCTCAGACCTTAGACATCATTAATTTGGTGAAAAATTGATTATGAGGATAACATCTTAGCGAATGACCTCAGACCTTATAACATCATAATTTGGTGACAAGGTCTGAGGTGAGACATCATGCCTGGATGACCTCAGACCTTAGACATCATTAATTTGGTGAAAAATTATTTATGAGGATAACATCTTAGCTGATGACCTCAGACCTTAGACATCATTAATTTAGTGAAAAATTATTTATGAGGATAACATCTTAGCTGATGACCTCAGACCTTATAACATCATTAGAAGAAAGAATCAACAAAGCAAGCAAAATCCTCTGAAGAGGGTAACATAACATTGAGAAATAAGTTGCAAATTAAGATTATTTCAGAGAAGTTATCAGAGTTACAAACAAATTGTGAGAGGAAACAACAAAAGTAAAAGCTTCACAAAAGATGGCCTAGGCGTCTGCAGCTACAATGTTGGTATCCTCGGCCTCATTTCCTTAGCTGATGTTGGTCACCTCGACCCCATCATCTCGAAGGTTGGTACCCTCAGTCTCTGTAACCTCCAATGGTGCAGTCTCTGCAGGAGCAACATCTTCCTCTTCAACCTCTTGTAAGGCCTGAGAAAACTGAGGGTTAGCAAAGCCCAGACCAATGAATACAGAGGCTACCAAGCTCCCTAACTCCTTCTCTTTAGCGACTACCCATTTACCAGTTTCCTTAACACCTCTTTAAAGGCATTCAAAGCCAAAGCTAATAAATTTGTCAGAAACTTTATAATAAGCCAATATGCCCTCTAAAGCATCCTCAAGGGAAGCTTTTACTGCAGCATCAACCTTCTACTGAAGAACGTCATCCTTGGCCTTCAGGGCAGAGGTGTGTTCCTTCTTAAGCTTGGAGATCTCTTTCTCTAACTACTTAAACTTTTTGTCAAACCATTCAAAGGCAGACTTCAGACAATCCACTTCTGCATTCAGAGAGTCTTGCACTTTCTCAGCCTCTTTGCCTTTCTCGATAAGAGGAACTTCTTCAGAGTCCAGTTGATAAACTGGTGCATAGTAATGAAGCCCTGCAAATCAAGAATCAGATGTATAAGTTCAAATTCAAATCAGAGGTTACACTTCAGATTCAAATTGAAATTCAAATCTTACCTGGATAGACCTGTGAAGGCAAAACTCAGCCAGTAGGGGAGTATCCATTGAGCGACATAAGCATTTGTCAGCATCGGTCATAGCAGAGCCTATGGCATCCAACACCTGGACACTGTGGCCTATCAGGCTTTCACTGATTTTCAGCTGCTTCAGACGAGCAGCCAATGCATCATCAGAAGATATGGGGATAGCCTTTTGGGCTTTACTTTGCCTCTAATCCTCAGGGGCAGAAGGTGTAGTTTTCCTCTTCCTTGTAGTATCGGCCTTAGAGGTGCCGACACTCTACTTCGGTGGGGGAGGAGGAGGTGCATTCAGGCCTGCTTTCTTTACCAACTTTGTGAGGTTGGGGGTTGCCATCTCCCAGAGGTCGTCAAAAATTCCTTTAGGGCGCTCTACAAACAGAAAGGCCCGAGTTAGAAAATCAGAGACATAAAAAAGTCAGAGGTATAACTCGTTAAAATAATAAAATAACTTATGGAGCTCGATCAGAGGACTCCCCCCAAGGCCAGTCTCAGAGAGATAGTAGGGGATCATCAGATGTTCGAAATTGACCAACAGACCATGCTCCCCCTGATATTGAAGGTCTTTTACCTTTTGAAGATTATTTTGGCTTAACCCAGGGTCATCCCTGGCAGCCATTGGCATCTTTCCCCATCTCAGGGGTATCCTCGGCTCTAAGGATGAAGAGGGGGCACAGGGGCTAAATTCCCATGACCCTGAGGTGAAGAAGTATCGCTGTTTCTAATTATGATTTGAAGTTTGGGTAACCTGCAACATCTTCTTATTTGACTTCCGAGCTAAAAAGTGGTAATATCTCGGATGATTCCTAGCAGAGGAAGGGACATAGCACCCAGTGAAGACCTGGACAGGAAGGTCTGAATGGTGGACTGCCCTCCATAAAACTATTGCTCCAATTATCACCCTCTAGGCATTGGGGGATAACTGGGAAGGGGCTAAGTTAATATAGGACAATATGGCCCTAATAATTGGGTGGATGGGAAGACGAAATCATAACTTGAACATCTGCTCATACAAACAGATCTCACCATCTCGGCCTCCTGAAGACCTCTTGTCCCTTAGAGGTCTCCTAAGTTTTATGGAGGGACCTATGGAATACAGGTGTCTGAAGGCAAGAAGGTTGAGTTCGCTGACAGTGCTCTCTATCTCGGCTACCTCCGCGGTGTCAACATCGCTCTCACTATCATCATCCTCATCTCGGTCAACGGCGACTGGAGAGGATGAGGGATTACCATCAGGGAACCTCTGAGAAAACTCAGCCCCTGTAGCAGCCGACAGGGGGACATCATTAATAGGATGAGGAAAATCTACGTTTGGCCCAAAAACTTCAACGTCTGAAGAAGATCTGGATGTGCTAGACTCGTTATGGGATGAGACGCGACTCTAAACCTCGGCTTGGTCAAGGACCTGATCCTGCCTAATGGAAAAGTTCATGGTCTCTTGAAAAGAGTCCACATAGATAGGGTCTGGAGTGGACGACTCAGACTCAGACATCGGAGTAGGTTCTATTGGGACCTCTGCTGACTTAACTGGTTCGGATGGCTCGGGGTATATGACCTTCAGAGAGGGTGGAAAGATAGTTCTGAGGGGGAAGGCCTCAACCCTACGAGCTTCCTCTTGAACTCGCTCTATTTGCCTAATCTTTTCTAAAGTCCTCTCTCTAAGAGATGGGAATTCTTCTAAAAGCTGATAAAGAGGTCTGAGCATAGGAGGAAAACCTCACACTTGGGACATTAAACCAAGAACAAATAACTTGACTCAACTTGACTAAGGATCAATCTATTAATTTTGAGTAAAAATAACCAAGAACAACAAGAACCAGTACCACCAAAAAACACAAGCAGTGGCCGAAAAACTCAAAATACTCTCCAGAAAGTGAAAAAAGCAGAATTAAAGGCTGAAAGTGAGTGGAGAAAAGAGGAAGATGGTACCTGAAAGAAACCTTAGCGAAGGAGAAGACGATTGGGAATGAGAAGACCCTTGAGAAGCCCAACCTAGCTCTGGTAGAGAGAGAGTTGCAAAGAAGACAAAAAGCGGGAAAATGAAGGAGAAAGAAAGAAAATGAGGATTTAACCCTCAACCAACACCACACGCGTCCTAAGGCCCATCATTGCCTTGGGAGACCAAGGGACATTTGACATTATTACACATGTCAGGAACGCTGCCCACTTCAGTCATTGACACTTGTCAAAAGAATATTGGCACAAGGGAGAAAGACCTCGGACTTGTACACCCCATAGTCACCCGTTCCCACATGTAACTAAGGGCTGGGGTGATTGATATGCCCAAAGTACACCTGGGATACCAGATACCTCATCCTCGGCCTGGATTGGAGCCGAGGTAATAGAAGCCCAAGGATGCCTATCAGCAGCGTCTTCCTACATGGGTCGGCCACAGCCGACGTCCTAACATCGTCTCGTCTTGGAAGTAGCCGTGGTCAGCTTGAAGCTGAGAACTTAGCATTAGCGGGGTCAACCATAGCCAATGTTGCCGCTACCTTGTACATCTACCTTGACCCTTCATCAGTCGAGGTCAGTAAAAGCCTCGCAGGCTCAATCAATAAGCATCATGTCATCATCGCCCCTGGCTGACATTTCACCTCATATCCAACCTCGGCCGACCATCCTGGTCGAGGTCTTCGTGGAACATTGATCTCAAACAAAGAAAGGGTCGTACTCCACCAGCCTCGTACTCATCTAGGCCCATGTTGGTACCAATTGAAGACATCCGAGCACGCACATTCATATGGATGCCCTAAAACACGTGGATAAGTATGTTATAATTGAATCATTCCCTCACCGTGAGGGAATATTGAGGTCATCATTAATTAGTTGAGATCAACCAGGTGTCACCCTTGCACTGAGTAAATATTCATGCACATGCACATTGCATGCTTGGGGGGTACATTACACCCCTCAAACACTATATATAGGGATAATCCCTAACCTTGTAGAGGACATAAAAATACAACCCTAGTTGAAACTCTGCCCAAATATATAGAAGAGGGAGAAAGCTTGGGAGTTTGTATCCATGTCCATTAGTGCCTTATTTCAGTGAGATTACACACACACACACAGTGAACGTAGGCCAATTTGGGCTGAACCACTCATATTCTGGTGTTCATCCTTTTCTCCTCACCTCATTCTCTTATATTTGATACACTTGTGCTGCCATTATTACACACTGGTTAGATCTCACAAACACCTTACCTGGTGGTGCTAATCCTAGCATCATCAAGAATATTCTCCTAAAATGAGAATATCATCCACATAAACTAAAATAAAAAGCATTTTACCATGCTTATTTTTTAAGAACAAAGAAGAATTCGAAGTAGAACTAGTGAAACCCTAAGTGCAAAGTACAACATATAATTTGGCAAACTAGACTCGTGGATCATGTTTAAATCCATAAAGAGCCTTTTATATATTTATCACATGATGAGATTTGTTTGGATCCTCAAAATCATAAGGCTGAACCATGTACATGGTCTCTTTATGATCCCCATTCAGAAAAGCATAATTGATATAAATTTTTTTAATTTCCCAATTATAGGTGATAGCCAAACTGAGAATAACTCTAATGGCGGAAGGCTTGATAACATGACTAAAACTGTCAAAATATTTAATTCCAGGCTGTTTTTAAAATCTTTAGTAACCAAACAAGCCTTATACTTATCAAAGGTACCATCAACTTTGAGCTTAACCCTTAATACCCACTTCTTATGAACCAGTTGCATTTGATTAGAATAGGGAACTAAAGTCTAGGTATGATTAGACATAAGAGCATTGTATTTATTATCCATAACAAGTTTCCAATTAGGATTTGATAAAGCTTCCTCAACTGTTGTTGGTTCAGAAATAACATCACATATTGTCTTTTGTGAAAAAGAAAGTTTTGGTTTAAAAATGTCTTCTTTAGCTCTAGTGGAGGAAGAGGATGAGGGGGGAAGAAGAAGAAGAAGAAGAAGAAGAAGAAGAAGAATAAGAATTGCCAAAGGACTGAGCTAAACTAGTAAAAGAATACTTTAAAGAAATAGAAGGACCTGGATCATGAGTGACACGAGGAGGACAAAGAATGGATTGAAGAGGAAAAAGAGTTGTGATAGTGGGTTATTGAACATTGTAAGAGGAAGAAAATAATGACACATAAGGAAATTTAGATTCGTCAAATTCAACAGTATGAAAATTTTACAATATGCCAGATGGATACAAATACCTATATCCTTTATGATAGGGACTGTATCCTAAAAAAAAACACTTGGATGTTCTAAGTTTAAAATTATGTCTATTATAAGGATGAAGATAAGGATAACAAGAGCACACAAATACTCTAAAAAAAGGAATAATCTTGTTTTTGTCCAAAAAAAATCTGAAATGGACTAGAATTATTAATCACATGTGTAGGCAACCTATTCATAATATACACAGATGACACAAAAAAGTCCCACCAATATTTGAGGGGCATTTAAGCCTGAGCAAGTAATGTGAGGCCTAACTCAACAATATGAAGGTGTTTTATTTCATCTTTACCATTTTACTGACGCACATGAGGACAAGTGTGTCTAAATACAATGCCTAACTTATCAAGAAGAGGTAAAAGGGTTATATTTTCTCTCCCCCCCCACCTAATCAGTTTGTAAGAACTTGATCTTAGTACTAACGTTTCTTTCAACATATGAATTAAAACTATTTAACACCATAAAAGATTTGGACTTGGTTTTTAAAGGATAAATCTAAGTGAACCGACTGAAATCATCCATAAAATGTATATAATATTGATAGCTATCACCAGAAACATAACAAGATGTCCCACACACATCAGAATGAGCTATTGCAAAGGAATGATTAGTTTTGTGTAAAGAAGGAGGAAAAGAATTATGATATAACTTTCCCACTTTGCAAATAGAACAAAAAGTCATTTTATTTATATCACAAGACACTTGTACAAACTCTAAATTGGTTTGAAGTACATGAGGATTTGGATGACCAAATCATTGGTGCCACAAGTTCATAGAAACAGACTTGGGAATAGAAACAATATGTTTAGCAGAAGTTTTAGACACACTTTTATTACTAATAAAAGTAGCTGGAAGTGGCAAATTTAACACTAGATGAGACTGAAGTGGCGGAGTAAAAGAAGAATCAAGATTGTATATTTCATCTTCAATCTTTCCCTCCAAAAGAACTTGCTTCATGCTCATATCCTTGATAAGACAATTATGAACAAAAAATTTAATAAGAACATGATTATCTTTACTAAACTGAGAAATACTAAGAATATTTTTTGTAATGGAAGGAACATGAAGAATATTATTGAATTATAAGGACTTTAAAGAGTAAGGTATAGAACAATAACCAATATGTGAAATTTGAAGTTTGGAACCATTACCAACAACAAGCTTTTCCTTTCCATTGTAAATAGAATGAATAGACAAATTATTCGTATCAGCTGTGATATGGTTGGTGGCTCTATTATCATATATCAAGATGAATCAGTTATAGTATTAGGTGTTGCAATACATGCTTGAGTAGACTGAACCACGTGAGCTTATGGTATGGAAGAGGAACCATGCTAATCATAAGAATGGACAACACCTTGAAAACTAATATCAAATCAATGATAACATTTCACAGCAAGATGACTAGCTTTACCACATAAGAAACAAATTGACTTATTGCCTCTTTCATAACCACGATGTTGACTAAAATTATTAGGACCACGACCTATGCCTCTTGAATAATTTCTTCGACCACTATTGAAATTATTTGGTTGATTAAAAGCATAATTAACAACTAGTGGAATAGAAAAATATGAAGGAATTGAAGCAGTTTGATGATCAATTCTCATTTCTTGAGTCTATAACACAAATTGAATTTCTTGCAGAGTCAAAACCACACTTCGAGAAGTAAGATTCACAACAACAGACTCATATTCAGAACCAAGACTAGAAATAATATACATCACCAAGCCATCATCATAAATGGACTAACTAATAGAATTGAAATTTCTAGGTAACATCCTCATCTTCAGAATATATTCTTAAATGATAAGTTCAACTTTCTTAGTTATTTGAAGCATGAAATGAAATTGCTGAAACCTAGATTTAGAGGTAGTATGAAATAAGCATTCCAGAGTATACCAAACCTCTTAAGCATGAACAGATTGACTCATATGGCCAAGCATAGATTCTAAAAAATAAGAGAAAAACTAACTCATAAGGAAATAATCATGGCGAATCCATGTAGTCTAATCCGAATTTGGATCTTGAACAATAGTAACAAAATCTATAAAACTTGGAACAGAGACAAACTGAGATGGAATTAAAGTTAAGCCAAGAAGAAAACCATAAAGACTATAAGCTCGAGCAATTAAAATAATCAAAGAATGCTAATATAGATAATTATTACGATTAAGTTTCAGACTAAGTGGAGAAAGACTAGTAGGAAAGGCAAAGGTTTGAGAAGATGAACCCTGGAGATTGAAACTGCCATTGATGACTTCAAAACAATCTTTAGAATCTTTATCTCTAATACCAAGACAAAGAGAAATAGAAACTGAAAATTAGAGAGAAAATGAATCAAAGTTAAATTGTATTGATTTTGCTTTAATCTTACACAGTTGAATAATTATGAGTCAATATATATACTTCAAACTCATAACAAACTCTAAAGCAGAATTAGTTGGTACAACTGGATGACAACAAACTCCTAACAATAATCATCAACTAACTTGACACATCAGCACAAACAAATTAAGTATGTACTAACATGTAATCAATATTTAAGTCTCAAACCTCTAGATTCAACACGGTACGTCATAATCATTAGAGCCAAGATTATTTAATATGATGTGGTAATTCTAGATACACTAAAGATTTTTTTTGGTATGAATTGTAATCCCAGGACAGCTTACGTTTACATCCCCAAACTAGGCTTGCCAAAACAGATATTTAATTCCTACAGTCCATGCCCCCAAGTCACGATTATCAAGTTTCGAATTTGGAGTGCCTAGGTTTAGAGCTACACCTGATTCCACTAACTTGGAAAAACTTTGGAGTATAAACCACATTTTAGGACCCCCTAACTCTCTCCTTAGGTTCCTAGCACATCCCCATTTCACTACAAGACCTAGGTTAAACTCTGAGTACCGATTTAGAGGCCATCGAACACTCTCAGCCCCCGTTTGACTCCGATCAACTCTATCATCAGAGTGAAAGATCAATGAATATTTGAAGGGATATAAATCTCCTTTCTAACGGTCTACCCTATGCATGAATCTGCATAATGCTTCGGATAAACGGACCATTTTACTACCGAAATTGATTTGGAGGCCACCGAGCACTCTCGGGCCCCGATTTGACCACAATAAAAATCAACGTCAAAGATAAAGCTCAATGAAACACCAAAGGTAATTAAAGCCCCTTTCGAACGGTCCAACCTATGCACAAAATGGCATAACCATTCGGATGAACGATCTGTTTTCCCCTGAACATTGATTCAGAGGATAGTGGGCATTCCTGGGCACCGTTTGACCAAAGTTAACTCTTCAGATCGAATGATACTGAAAGAATTTTTGAAGGTCACTGAATACCCTTTCCAATGGTTCACCTTCTGTGCGAATAAGACTTACGATACGAACAATGACCTATTTTACTTCGAAAGGTCACCGGACGCTTTCGAGCCCCTATTGACCAAAGTCAACTCTCCGAACCAAGCAAAGCTCTTTGGAATATTGAAGTACCTCATATAAAATTTCCAATGGTCCACCCCATGTGCAATTCTAACTTACATTTTGGATGAACGATCCATTACCATCCGAAGATCTCGCATCCAAAGGACCAACAATCACTTTCGAGCCCCGTTTGACCCAAAGTAAACTACCGGACTCGGGTGCGGCCCAAAGGACTCTTGAAGGTCTCTGAATTACCTTTCTAATGGCATAACCTGTGCATAACTTGGATTTAAGTATTGCATTCTATGGTAATTTTTGTAGGAAAATCTGTACGAGACTACCGATTGGAAGGTCCATTTCCCTGCCTAATGGCAGTGTGTCCAGGGTTACCTGCCGATTGGCAAGGATAGAGTTATGTCGATCGGCACACACTACCCTATAAATATAGGGCATAATCTCACTCTCAAGGAAAACCTCAGATCCATAAATATTAGTGATCTCAACAATATTCTCTTGCATTCAGTGAAATTTCCTTGTGTGAAATTCCTTTCCATCTTTCATTCCCATCATTTTCATACCCAATTTAGAAAATCTCATTCTCTCTCATCCAGCATTCATCTCAACATTCAAGGGAGCTCATCAAGGATCAAGATTAAGCCTCCAATCTCCAAAAATCCTCCTCTCTCTTTAAATTATTTATTTTCTCATTAGTTACATAAATGATTAATCTAGCATTTACTTTAGTTCATACACATTAATACCTCATCCTCAATTAGTTATATTTCGCATACTCTATTTTCTATAAAAAAAAGAAGAGGGTTACACGTATAAATTTTGATGAGATTACTCATCACATTTTCCACACACACATATATAATAAGTGTATGTTCGAATCTATAAGATAAAACCCACCCTTATGTTGGACTTTGATGCCTTTATAGGCTACATAGGCATCTTAGGCTAAAAATCGAGACTCGAGTCCAATTTCCCAATTTTCTAATTTCTCAATTTTCCCATTTTTCGCATCAGCATCCTTTTTATCTATACATTATTTAATATATATTATATTGGTGATCCATATTGGCATTTTATCTAACATATATTATCATTTCATCATAATGATCAATATCTCGATAAACGCATACATCGTATTTTCTAAATATTATTTTGAGAACATTCCTATGGATGACATCACTCTATCTTTTCCATGTATGAGTTGAGTGATTCCAACCTCCATTTATATACACACGTACAAACTTTACGGAGAGATTAAGTAAAATATTAACACAAGCTCATCAGGAAGTAAGTCTTTTGTCTTGTATTTTGTAATACCGTTTTTAGTGGATTTGAGGCTAGGGCCGTCCCGAGGTTTTTTTCCCGTTAGTGGGTTTTTCCTCGTATATCGCGGTGTTGTGTGACTGTTGATTTTATCTTGCTCTATATCACTTAGAACGCATGCTAGATTAATTTCAAGATAAAATTTGGTTTTACAATCACACTCATTTAATTTGGGACTTAAATTAAATATTGGGTAAATTTGGTTTATTCAAGTCAGTTGCTAAAATTGGTTTCGCCTAACTTTGTTTAATTGTTAATTATGACTTATGCAAATTCTAGGACTTGAATTATGTTTTAATTTGTTTCTTATGATATTAAAACTCTGCCTTGTTTATTTGTTGAACCATCACTTATTATACGCTTCCGCATTTATTTAAAAAGGAAATTATATATTTTAATTTTGACATTATTAAAATCCTTGCTCTTACAAATTGGTATCAGAGCCAAAAACGATAAATTATTTCGTTAAGATCCTTTAATTTTTTGCTAAAATGGATTTTTCTCCATTTTCAAAATTTCCTATTTTCGATGGTTCAAACTACGCGTATTGGAAAGCGCGAATGAAATCGGCACTTAAATCTATCGATGAACGTGTTTGGATGTCTGTTGCTACCGGATACTCTCCACCAACTCATCTAATTGAAAATGAACGTGTTCCCAAACCCATCGATAGATGGACCGAAAATGAGTTTAAGCTTGCAAATTTTAATTCCCGTGGTTTAAATGCCTTATTTAGCGCTATCGCACCGGATGAATTCCGACGTATTATGACGTGTGAAACCGCTAAAGAAGCTTGGGATATTTTACAATTAACTCATGAAGGAACGAGTGTCGTTAAAGCTTCTAAACTCCAAAACCTGACCACTCAATTTGAAACTATCAAAATGGATGAAAAAGAAACTTTTGATAAATTTTATGCTAGACTTTTTGATATTGTTAATTCATCCTTTAACTTGGGAGAGAAAATACCTGACGACCGTGATGTAAAGAAAATTTTGAGGTCCCTACCCGATAGATTTATTCCTAAAGTGACCGTTTTAAATTCTTTACCCACTTTAGCCTCTAAGAAATTAGAAGAGCTTGTAGGTGATTTACAAACCTATGAACTAGATATGTTTCCCTCTAAAACTGAAAAGAAAATTGAAAAGGGCGTTGCTTTAAAAGCCCGAAAAGAGGTCAAACAAGTAGTAGAGAGCGATAGTGATAGTGACTCGGAAGACATGGCTTTGTTTGCTCGTAAATTTAGAAAATTTCTTAAATTTAACAAAGATAAAGTTAAAAATGATTTTAAGAAATTTGAATCTTCTAAACATGATAAAAACGAGAAGATTTCTAAAGCCGATAAGATCCTTAAACCTAGTAATGAAAATGTTGATAGGGACGAGTCTAATAAATGTTTTGGTTGTGAAGGTTATGGCCATAGGGCTTTTGAGTGCCCCACTAAACTAAGGAAAGAGGGTAAACGACCCGTTTCATATAATGCGACCCTTAGTGATAGTGATAAGGAAGAGAAGCCCGATTCCCCCACGAAGAAAAATTTTGTGGCTTTTATGGCTAAACATGTGAGTGATAATGAGAACTCATCGAATGATGAAATAATAGCACATGCCACTTCCAAGGTCATTGTACACGATTCTCTTATTTTTGATGATAGTGAGAGTGAAGAAGAAAGAGAGAGTGAAAATGAAGAAGAGGTTCATGAGAGTGAACTTCAAAATGCTTTCCATGAATTATATAAAGAATCTATTAAATTGAAAAGAGCGAATTTGAAGTTAGAAGCGAGTTTGAGAGAGAGTGTCAAGGTCATTGATGAAAGTGCCTTAATAGAAGACCTTAGGACACGTGAGAGGACTCTTCAAGAGAAGCTTAACTATGTAGAAGGCGAGAGAGATAGCCTTAGGGGTTTAATGGAATCCTTGAAAAAGGAGCTTCTTGCTTTTGAAGAGCGAAATGTTTTACTAGAATCTAAAATTTTAGAATTGGAAAATAAATTAATAGATTCTAGTAATGTCAAATTTGATTTGGAGTGTCGTTCGGAAAAACTAGATAAAATGTTAGGAACGGTCCAAATTAAAAATGACACTTGTGGTTTAGGCTTCAATCCCTGTAATGAATTTACTCATAATGCCCAAACCAATGTTTTAGGAGAATCAACTAGGAATACATTTAAAGATCACTCCTTAAGTAAATCTTGTCAACATTTTCTCTCTTGTACTCATTGTGGTCTACAAGGTCATCTTAGGAAATTTTGTTTAGATCTTAAACGAATTCCTAGAAAATCCCATAGTAAAGTAACCACGATAGCTAACGTTCCTACACCCCAAGATAGTAATTCTTCATTAATTTGGGTTAGGAAATCCGACTTGGTTGCCTTACAAAATAGGGATTTTGATTCTCATTTACTTTCACATCCTTCCTCCCTTGCTAAATCTAAAGGATGAATGTGTAAGTGTTTGCATACTTTAGCGTTTGTACTTCATGCTATATTCATATGCTAAATGTATGCTTGTTTAGTCATTTTCTAGTCTTTGCCTCATGTATATCATATGCTAGAAATTATGACTTGTTTATCTTTTTGTATTATTTTTTGTGTTTGATTTACCTGAAAAATATAAAAAGATTTTTGTTTATCATTTGTGTTTTATTTATTTCATTTAAGCTTAATGAAAAATACAAATGATTTTTATTTAGTCTTTTGAGTATATATCCTTATTTTTGATTAAAATGTTAAAAAACTCAAAAAGATTTTGTTTTGTGTGTATTTTAGTTTGACACACTTTATGTGGCATATATTTGTGTTTGAATCCCATCATTTACGCTCCCACGTGGCTAGAACTTTTGGTTTAGATTTTCAAACCTTATTATGTTCTTTACCATATTTTATGGAGTAGTTGGATTTTGTATTGTTTAAATGGATTCTATTTCTATATGCCTCTATTCACACATGCACGAGTTCTTTTGAAATCTTAATGTCACATGTTATATTTGAGCTTTTTGAGGTGTTCTCCTATCAATCTAGTCATCTACATATCTATGACCTAAGAGGACTAATGCATGTCAAAATCCGTTACATGTGAGATTTGTGTGAAAAATGAAAACATGATAAATTAATATATGCACGGGGAAGGGCTCCGAAAGGATGAATCAAATCCTTTGCGATAGTAAGCCACCGTTGATTGGATCTAAAAGAAATACGTGATCCAAAGGCCTAAAAACAGAATATTTAGCATAAACAGAAAGCAATTGCCACGGCCTATGTTTGTATGATATATTCATTCAAAAACAAAAGAATATATATGCTCATTGAGGGAGAATTGGATGGTATATCAACGGTTTGCACAATGTCTGTTTATCCTAGTTATCTTTAATGTCATGACTCTATTTGGTTTGTAGAATCATCATCATGCTAGGCTTGTATGCATTGTGTATATTTGTTCATTGAGTTCAATCTTTATATTGTCACATGAGGTTATATTTAACTGTGATGAAGTTTGCAATCAAATGAGAACTCCGTGAACGTTTCTTAAGTGTTTGGGTCTAAATTTAATTGTTGCTAGTTCACGCCCCTACACTTCCGTTTCCATATGACACATTTTTTGCCATACGAGTGTGCAAACTTATTGTATTTTGTGTCATGTGTGTGTTCATATCTATATATATATGCAAGTGCTTCATTGATATATTTCTAGTATATATATATATATGATATTTGTTTGTCTTTGCCTTGCTTTTATTGCCCATATGCTTTTACATCGTATCACCTTAAGCTTTCACATGCTGTTTGTTAGTTCTTTATCCTTTGCCTATTCCCGAACAAAAAGGGGGAGAATGATGATAGGGGGAGAAATGGTATCTAATCCTATTATTATCGTATCTTCGTTTGGGGGAGATTTATCTTAGGGGGAGACGTCTTTCTAAGTAGGTCATATGTTTAAAGGGAGAATTAATTTAGGGGGAGTAATTAATTAATTGCATTTAATATTTTGATATTCCCTATGCATTTTATGAGTTTGCTTAAGTGTGCAGGAATTATTCTAAAGCGGCATCTTTCTATGGCAAAGCGTTTGATCCTTGGGTTGAGTCAAGATTGGACGGGTTATGTTTTGAGTCTAGTAGAGCTTGACGGCCCTTTAGGATTTTTGTTTGGTTTTTGTCCCGGAATAGCCAAAGGGGGATATTTGTAAGGACACAAATTTCCAATTGAGTCCATATATAGTTTTGGCTCAATTCCGGACAAAAACATTTTTTCATAGGATAATATTTATTTGTAATATTCTCAAGCCTATGAATTATGTATTGAAGACGTAGCGGCAAAGAATTTAAAGCTTCATCAAAGTACCGGTTTGCGTGCCTCGTTTCTACGTCATCAACTAAGGTTCCATGCTCCCAAGGTATGAATGTAATTATATGTATATAGGAGCTTGGAACAATTTGTATTGGGTGTTAAGTGAAATAAAAACTGCATTTTATTTTCAGAAAGAATCAATTAAGAACTTTAAAATAAGTATATAAAAGTTTCTGGGCCAAAATCGAATTTTTCAATCTTTCTGGTCGTTCGTTAGAAATGTCGTTCGAACGAGTTTTTTCGTTCGAACCAGATTTCGTTCGAACGAGTTTTGTCGTTCGAACCTGTTTCGTTCGAACGAGTTTTGTCGTTTGAACCAGGTTCGTTCGAACGAGTTTTGCCAATGACCCTAACTGGACAGTTGTTCGATATGTCGTTCGATATGTCGTTCGAACGAATGTTCATTCTAACGAGGTATCTAACGAACTTCTAACGAGCCCAGGCTGGTCACTCGTTAGAAGTCTCGTTCGAACGAGAATCACGTTCGTTCGAACGAACTTCCAGCGGGAACAGTTATTTGGCAGTTTTTTACAGTTTTTCCCCACTCCTCCACTTGGTTTTCAACCAAATTTTTTCATGCATTATTATGTGCGGGAAACACATTTTCCAAGACAACTTTTCCAACTTAGTTTATCTCCTAGAGAGAGTTTGAGAGAAAAAATAGTTTTAGGAAAATGTTCATGTTTTGAGTGTAATTCTTTCAAGAAAAATTTCATACACACTCTAGTTTACACCCAATTGTTTATCCAAGCTTCTATATAAATATCAATTGCTTGGAGATTGTTTTGGCACCGGTTTTTCTCTACACCGAATTGAAGAGAAGTTTGTTTCATTTCTACCCATCTGGAGAAAGGCTCCATGTTAGGGTGACAGTGTGCCTAATTGCCCGATCGGTGAATTTCGAGACCACGGTGGAGCTCCGTTGGTTATCCGCTAATTGGAGGTCGATACAAGAAGAAGCATCACGGCTTGAGAGGGTTCGAGTTTAGGAAGTAAGTCTTTTGTCTTGTATTTTGTAATATCGTTTTTAGTGGATTTGAGGCTAGGTTCGTCCCGAGGTTTTTTTCCCGTTAGTGGGTTTTTCCTCGTACATCGCGGTGTTGTGTGACTGTTGATTTTATCTTGCTCTATATCACTTAGAACGCATGCTAGATTAATTTCAAGATAAAATTTGGTTTTACAATCACACTCATTTAATTTGGGACTTAAATTAAATATTGGGTAAATTTGGTTTATTCAAGTCAGTTGCTAAAATTGGTTTCGCCTAACTTTGTTTAATTGTTAATTATGACTTATGCAAATTCTAGGACTTGAATTATGTTTTAATTTGTTTCTTATGATATTAAAACTCTGCCTTGTTTATTTGTTGAACCATCACTTATTATACGCTTCCGCATTTATTTAAAAAGGAAATTATATATTTTAATTTTGACATTATTAAAATCCTTGCTCTTACATAAATAATTTGAAAAATTGCCAAAAGGTAAATAGGTATTTTGAACCTTTCGTACTTTGAAGCCGTCAGAATGTTAATCATCGATACAGAGTAATCATATCTTGCATTATTTCCTAGGTAAGCTATAAAAGGTGAGATTTTTCTGGATTTTCTTTACCAAACTTGTTTCAAGCTTTCGAACTCTACTTCTTCCCTGAGTTCGCTATTTCTGATCATTTCTTTGCATCCTTCCTTTGCTTCACTCTTCCATTTTCTATAAATTTTCTTCTCTTCTTTTATTTTTCTTTCATTCTTTATTTTATTATAAGCATGGTTTTATATCATACATAGGGATTCCTTGGAGGAATTTAGTTGGGAACAAAATATTCCTAACTGGGTTGATTTAGAGATGCATATACCACCTGTAGATGTGTTTTCGCTATTTCAAGGTCACTGACTTCCCTCTCTCTTCATTGTTGAGTGTGGCTTCACATTTCCCCTAATAGGTTTTATTTAGAATTTTTCCAGTATTTTGACATTGTCCTAGCTAGGATAGCCCCTAATACTTAGAGGGTAGTAAATGGGATTGATAGGCTAAATCAAATTCATGGAACTCGTATTGTGATTCCTGAACTGATGTTCTGCTACAAATGGGTTTCCAGTGACAATACTTATTATTTAAAGATTAGGTTTGTTAATAGGGCCTTAGTTGTCAATTTTCCTGACCCTAATAAGGATTATTTTGATTATGGAGTCATTGCTAAAAATTGGCAACATGCTCCTTTACAAACTAAAGAAGTGTGTGATGGACCCAGGTAATCTCAAGTGGGTCACGACACATGTTGTCAATCTCTATAACTGTATTATTTATTCATTGTTTACCAAATGTTTGATGGTATGCTAGTCAATAATTTCTTATCTTGTTTGTGTTCTTTCATAGTTGAGAGCAAGAAAAATTGTCCTAAAGAAGAGGACTTGAACATCTGAGAATTAAAATTCATTTGGAACATCCACCAGAGGGTTAACAAAGAATATCCTAGAGCTGCCTCTTATCTGTTGCAATATAGGAGCTCTATAACTTCGTTTGTTTCTCGAACCACCACTTCAACAGTTTTTAATCCTATTAATCTTGAGGAAGAGTCAATCCCCACTTCCTCTGCTGAAGAATATACTGGTGCAGAGAACGATTTGGGATATTATTCATCTTTTGAGTCTTTGGACATTTCAGCCATTCTCTCTTCTCCACTTGCTGCCATGGGAAAGAGAAAAAATCTTGACTTGATTAATCGAGCCTTGCATCCTCTTGACAAGAAATCTATTGGGAATATTAAGAAACCATAGAAAGTGCCCAGGGCCTCTAAGAAAGAGAAGGTTCCTCAGGTCATTATTTTTTAGGAAGTAAATGCTGCTGTTCCTCAATTTAGGAAGTTGAAGAAAGTCTTGCTTCAGAAGCTAGTTTAAAAAAGATCTACTACCAACCAAGAGTTGGTCAAGAAGATTTAGGAGAACTTAACTGTTTCTAATTCATCCTCTATTACTATCCATTTTGGTATTTCCCAAAAATTGATCAAGACTAGTACTCGCTCTATTGACAGAGAAACTTTTACCCCTTTGCCAAGACTAAAATTAGCAAAAAATTATTGCCAAAGTTTAGTAATAGTAATCATTTCTCCTCTATTAATTTCCTCTCAATTTCTTTTTCTTTTGATGATCTCTCTAATCTAATATTGTTCTTTGTGAATTTTTTAGAAAACTTCAATCAGATGCTTGAGAAGGACGAGCAAGTCCGTTCTTCTGGTGGAGAAGTTGATAAGGCCCTTGAGGGTCTGAAGAAGTCTGTTGAGGCTTCTAGGAAACTGCTAAAATCCAAGCAGAAGACTTAGGATGAGGAGATGCAGAAGGATATTAATAGAGCCACTTTAGCTGAGGGAAAATTAGTCACTATCATGACCAATTTAACAGTTGTTGAAGACAAGTTGGACACTATTGAGGCCGATGTATTATCTGTTGAAAATAAGGCCAAGTCGGCTGAGGAGAAATTAGCTGCAAGTGAGGGTCTCCTGAAAGCTGCCGAGGAAAAAGATGATGGTTTGTCTCCTGAGTTTGTCATAGCGAAGGCTAAAAATAAGAATCTTAAGGAGGAATCCTTCAATAAGGGTTGGGTTAAGGCCTTTTTGTCAGCCTCTACTCAGATAGAGTTTGTGAGGAAGAAGTCTTTCAAGGATGGATGGTCAGAGGCACTTAAGAAGGCTGGCACCCCAACCGAGATTGAGAAATTTTTGAAGAATGATTTAGGTTCTCTTCCTAACTTGGAGGAAGAATTTAATGATGAGGAAGGATCTGGGTAATTTTCCCTTCATCGTGTTGGGTTTACTTTAAAGACCATTAATGAAGCTACCCTTTCTATCAACCAGCCTTCTAGAAGCAATGCACAGGACAAGGAGAAGGTTTAACTCCTTGTTCTTTTTCTTTTCATATATTTTTGACTATGTAATAGGACTAGCAATTTCAACAAGTTTTAACACCTTTATGTTTATCAATGAAATCATTTGATTTTTCCTACTATCTGTGTTGTACTTATCATATTTTCTCCTATTCTTGCTTGGTTAAATGGATTCTCATATTTGTGTTATTGTTGCTCAGTAATCATACTTATTTACTTACACTTGCAATTTTTAGTTTGATGTTATGAATCAGGCTATAGTTTTCGCTGAATACAACCTACTCAGGCGGAGTAGAACCCTTTGGGAGCTGACCATATGATTTATTTGAAGAAGACTTGATCAGCATACTTAGTCCAGATGTGTTCGAGCAAGCTAAAAATGCATACGTTTATGTCTATGGTTTGCTGAGTAGGGCTATAGAAAATAATGTCGCTTATTAAGATATGAATGAAGACTTGCAAGAAGACTATAATGAAACCAAAGCTTTACTGCTTGCCGATTATGAAGCCAAGTACAAGGTATTGAGTGAAGAGTCCTTGATGAAACATAAAGTTGATGAAGCCAGGGATATCTCCAAGCTCTTGGAAGAGGAGAATAATAAACTCGGGAATGAGTTGGACACTTTGAAACAATCTTCTTCCAGTGGTGCCGATGAAGGGGCATCTTTTTTAGAGAATGAGAATGTCAGGCTAATGAAATAACTTGAAGCTTTGAAGAAATCCAAACCTGGGTAATCTTCTAGACAAAAAAAGACAAGTCGACCAAATTTTGAAGAGGCCAGGACCAAGAAAACCTTATTTGACCAGGTTGGCCAGTTGAAAGAAAAGAGTCAAGCTATTACCGATTTGTCTACAAAATTAGAAGCTAAAGATAAGGCCATTTCCGACCAATCTGTTCACTTGAAGGTGAAAGATAATGTTTTAAAGAAACTTCAACACCAAGTTGAAAGGTTAACCTTTCAATTTCATAAACAACCTAGAGATGTGTGGATGGAAGGCTACAATGAAGCTCTTAGCCATGTTGATGATCACCTTTCTTAGACCCATCATGAAGGCTATAAATGGGGGTGGAATAACTACTTCAATTTGCTGAAACATGATCATAATAGCCAACTGTGGTACTAGAATGAACCTGGTCTATTAGATTGTGATGATCGTCTTTCAAGTTGGATGTATATTGGATTCCTATTGACGTTATTCATCACTGTCTGATTACTAAATATTTGGGAGACTACGGCTTGCATGATGTTCATGAAATAGTTCGTCCACTACATCTGATCAATGCGCCGAGCAACAATAGAAGAATATTAAGAGATTTTAATTTTATTAATTATCCCTATACTTTGGATGATCACCCTTCTAGAATGGAAAGAGTGTAGCCAGCTCAGCCAACTTCCAAAGCTCAAGGGAAACGTCCTGTTGAATAGTTATTCTGTATTTTGTTATTCATTCAGTCTTGAATGTAATACAGTTATATGAATAAAAATCCACACTTTTGTGTTATTAACTCTTTATTATTTAGTCAATTAGTCAATTTGTGATTGTATTACCATAGATTCTACTAATGCACTTAGATTCATTGATCCAAATTTAGCATTAGTTATCAGTGGTAACCAAGTGTATGAGGAATATATGTTTTTATTTCAATGATTTGGAATGTTTACATGTCTTCCTGCATTTAACTTAGTTCGGTCAAACTTGTTTGTAACGTTTTTAGTTGTATACGAAGTTTTACATACTTTTTGTTCTTGACTTCCTAATGACGAAGTCATACATGAAGTAGATTATTATGGCCGACCAAGTGTTTAGGATTGCATTCATGTAATTAACTTAGTCAGATAATACTTCTTGTTCGTGACTTATTAATACAGAGTCATACATGAAGTAATGATTACTTCTTATTCGTGACTTATAAATTCGAAGTCATACATGAAGTTTTAACTTGGGCGAACAACGATTGTGCCTTAAGTTGTTTATGCATCAAGTTGTTGGTGCATCTAGAATTTGATAATTTCAACCTGACTAGGTATGTTTTATTGATCGAAAGATAAATTCAACCTGATTAAGTATGTTCTTCTACTGATCGGCAAGAGATGAAGACCAAGAAATATTTTTACTTGTTGTTTTGGGGGGAAGTATATCGCTGTACTCCAAAAAAAATCAAAAAATATTAAAGAGACTGAAATCAAAATTTTATTGAAAATTAAACAATAGGTATTTTAAACATAAAGAAATACAATTATTGCAATCCCTTGAATCATTGATAATACTTTTGGAGGTGCTCGGCATTCCAGGGGTTTTTCAACTCTTCCCCTTCCAAAGTCTATAGCCGATAAGTTCCTGGTTAGATGACTGCTGAAATGGAATATGGGTCATGCCAGTTAAAATCAAGCATGTTGTTCTTTTAGATAACGTTCTTAAGGACATAATCTCCCTCTTTTACATTGGTCGGCTTGACCCTTTTGTTGTAGAAATGAGTCGTCTTGTGTTGATACACAACATTTCGCATAACAACATCTTCTCAAACTTCCTCCAACATATATATATCCCTTCGCCTCATCAAGTTACTTATTGGAGAACTAAAATTTGGGACCCTGTGAGTTAGTAGCCCTATATCGATTAGTACCATGGCTTCAGTCCCAAATACTAGCATGTAAGGTGTCTCACCAATTGTTATTCTTGGCGTTGTTATGTAAGACCAAAGAACATAATGCAATTCATTAATCTAGTTTTCTTTAGCAGAATTAAGCCTCTTCTTAAATTCATTGAGCAAAGTTCTATTGGTTACTTTTGTTTGACCATTGCTTTATGGATGGCCTCGTGAAAAATGGAATTTTTGGATCTTGGATTGGACACAATATGCTACAAACTCATTGTTATCAAATTGGGTGCCATGATCTGTAATAAAGGCATATGACTGCCCATATTTGCATATGATATTCTTCCAAATGAACTGATAAACTTTTTCATAGGGAATCTTAATCAGGGACTCTACCTCCACCTATTTTATGAATTAATCCACAGTAATAACGAAATACTTGAACATGTCTTTGATGGTCGAGAATGGGACGACTAGGTCAATTCCCAAAATAGCGAAGGGCCAAGGCAAACCGATTGGTTCTAGAGCAGTATTGGGTGCTTTATGAATAGTAGAGAACCTCTAGCACTTGTCACACTTTCTCTCAAAGGCTTTACAATCCGCCCTCATAGCCGGTCGATAATATCCTTGAGTATTAATTCTCTGAAGCAATGATCGTCCAGCTAAATGAGCTCCACAAGAACCTATGTGCACTTATTTAATCAAGTCTTCCACTTCCATTGGATGAACACAGTGCATCAAGGAGATTGTTAATCCCCTTTTATATGAAACCCCTTTACCCAACATATATCTTGTTTCTTTATATCGAAGATTTTTGGCCTCTTTAGGATCAGGTAGTATAATTCCATCTTCGATATAGGCTTTGAACGGGTCTATTCTGGAAGGTCCCAAATCTACAGTAATTAAATTAACCATTAAGTCCTCGTCAATGCTCCGATTGGATAGGATCTCTATTGGGATGCTCCACTTGAGTTTAGTTCTGATTGCTGAAGCTAGCCAAGCAAGTGCATCTGCTAGAGCATTAGCTATTTTAGGGATCTTATTCATTTGTACGGCTGGAAACTTGGAAATAACTTCCATGGTTTTGGAAAATTATTATGTGATCAATTCTCCCTTGACTCCATATAAATGAAGCTCCTGGTTAACCACTAGCTATGAATCATTGTGCGCCATTACTTGCTCGATGCCTAATGAATATTCCAAATCTAGTCCAACTTCCTAAGCTTCGTATTCTTCTTCGTTGTTTGATGCTTTGAATTGAAACCTAAATTCATATTCAACATCAAGATCACTAGGAGTAGTGAGTATTATACCTTCTCCACTTCTAGACGCACATGAAGAACCATCGACATACAAATTTCACAATGGGATATCATTATTAAAGCTTTCTTCAGACAAAACTCCATGATGGAATATTTTCTTTCTCTCCTCAACGTATTTCTGAGCCATTTCCTGAGTTCTAGATGATTCAAGTTGATCGACACTAATTTCATCTTGCTTTTGAGCTTAGCTCTCTTCTTTAGAAGTCTGCTCGACAAGTAAGTTTTATTGGTTAGGAACCTCTGTATAGGTGAATTCAACAATAAAATCTACCAAAACTTGGCCTTTCAATGAAGACCTTGGTTCATAGACAATGGTGTATTCCCCCAGCTCTACTTCTCAGTACATCAATCTACCTGACTTCTCAGGCTTATGGAGCCCTTGCCAAAGAGGAAAACCACTATACACCACTATAGAGTGTACTTTGAAATATTGCTTCATACACATAGAAGCTTTAATAAGTCCTAAAGACAAATTTTCCAGGCGTGGATACCTAATCTTATCTCCTATGAATGCTTTGCTGGTGTAGTAAACTAGATTTTGGATTCCATTATCCAATCTAACCAAGGCCGAGCTAACTTCAAATTCAGAAACAATTAAATATAAGTACAGTTTCTATCCCAAAACTGGTCGGGATAACAAAGGTAGTGATCCCAGATACTTCTTTAATTCTTGGAACGCTTCTTCACATTCTGCATTCCACTCAAAGTCTTTCTCAACTCCTTAAAAAATAGCAAACACCTGCCTGTTGACTAAGAAACAAATCTTTTTAAAGTTACCACTCTACCATTGAGGCTTTGCATGTCTTTCTTACAAGTTGGTGATTACATTTCGATCAAAGCTTTTATGTTTCTTATATTAGCTTTAATTCCCCTTTGATTAACTATGAAGTCGACAAACATCTCTTCATATACCCCGAACACACATTTGGTAGGATTCAATTTTATCTAAGGCTTTTCTAACTAGTCAAACGTCTGACTGAGATCGCTGATACTTTATTCAAATTAGTAAAATCCATCCACACATATCCTCCACTTATCAGTTTTCTTTTTGGCCATTAAAACATTGATGGTACAGCTTCAAACTTCTTCAATCCTACTCTGCCGAGGATCACCATTGATGCAAAAAACTAGAATAGGCTTAATTGACTGATCACAGATAAAATAAACAAAAACAAATAAGACAAAGTGGTTTTTAAAGTGGTTTGGCTCAATAGAAAAGCATATGTCCACTGTTATTTATTGACTGCCTTGACTTGTTTTCTGATCCCTTACAATGAGGGTGATATAATGTATTAATAGCCTAAGAGGGGTACTGATAGTTATCGTGTGAAAAGATGGAATGCCTTTATTTGTTAGGAATTTTCATTAATACATAATTAGAATTAAATATATTATTGTTTTCGCTTCGATGGTTACACAAGTTGTATGAGTGTTGTTGCTTTGTTGGTTGTACAGGCTGGATTTTCGGCAGTTGGTCGGTCTTCCTAATTGGTTGGGCTTCATTGTTGGTCGGGCTACCATGTTGGCCGGGCTTCCTTGTTGGTCGAGCTTTTGCATCATGCGGACTTGGATTTGAGCCACACTAGATGATATGTGTTAGTTTATAATTGGTCCACGTAAGGTGGTAAATTTTGGTATCAATAAAAGCCCCCGATGTTTCATACTTGGAGCTGATGTCAAAGTGTGGAATATTATGCTTTAACAGTAGCTTAGGCTGCTTGATCAGCTGCAAACCTTCCAGACTAGTGAAATTTATCCACTTGACTGACAATTTTTTAGTGCGAATGGCAATTTTGTAAATATTTTAAATTTTAGCGAACTTTTATGGGGTATCTTCGTCTTTTCCCTCGTTAGTCACCGTAAACTGAACTTTCGTTCACTTTAATCATTACTTTTCTCAGTTTTCGACGCGAATGATATGCCCAAAGAGTACCTGACAACTCAAAAGCACTAACCTCGGTATCATGACGACCGAGGTAGCAGGAGCTTGATACTGATAATCAGTGATCTCGTCCAACATAAGGTCTGCTACGGCCGCCGTTACTAGTTACCCCTCCCTCGGGCCACATCCGAGGTCTTATATAAATCATAGGGTCAGTTATCCATCAAGTCGTCCGCAGTAGGCATCACATCTACCATATACATCAACCTCGACTGGGAGACGATCGGGGTCAACAGGGACTCATGGGTTCAACTACCCTTCATCGTCATCATCGGCCCAGGCTGAAGATGTTTCAGCTATACCTACCTAATCCCGGCCTAGGTCGATGTTAGGACTCCTCCTGTCTTACCTCGGCTAGCCTACCTAGCTGAAAATCAAGAATAACCTCGGGAAGAGCAACAGTCAAACTTCACTAACCTCGTACTCATCCAGGCCGAGGCTGATACCAATCAAAGGCAGTCGAGCATTTCCACGTAGATATGCCTTGGAACACGTGGACAAGCTTGTTATAATTAAATCATTCCCTCTATGTAAAGGAATATTGAGGTCATCATTACTTAGTTAAGATCAGACAGGTGTCACCCTTACACTGGCTAGATCTTCATGCACATACACATTGCATGCTTGGGGAGTACATTACACCCCACAAGCACTATATATAGAGGTCATCCTCTACCTTGTAAAGGGATCAATAATTTACAACCCTAGATGAAACTCTGTTATTTTCCACAGTAGAGAGAGAAAGCTTGAGAGATTGTATCCATGGCCATTAGTGTCATCATTCTGTGATATTACTCACACACACTCACAGTGGACGTAGGCCAGATTGGCTGAACCACTTATATTCAAGTGTTCATCCTCTTCTCCTCACCTCCTTCTCTCTCTCTCTCTCTCTCTTTATATATATATATATATATTCTCACGTGCTGCCATTGTTATCACTTGCTTGAGCTTGTCAACACCTTACCTGATGGTGCTATTTCCAGCATCATTATTTTGGCGTCGTCTGTGGGAACGAGAAGTTGTTTCTTCCTCTTTTTCTGCTTAACCTCACCGAAGACTCTGGTGGTGATCCGAGCCTCACCCCTTGCGTGGAGCTGTTTCACCATTAAAAGAGGTCCTTAAGGTATTAAGCTCATCTTCTTCACAGTCTCTTTAGTTTTAACATATGGCACTAGAGATACCACCACCTCCCCCACCATTTGGTGTTGGAGGACCTAGTTCTAGCCAGGCACCACCCCAGTATGAAATGGATGAGGTGGCTGCAGCCTTGAAGTCCTTATCTGTAATGCAACAAGAAATGAAGGAGCAATTTGCATAACTCAGTCAATATATGATGAGGCCACCTGGGGTCTTATAGGAGATGATTACTCTGACGGCTGCTCAGCCCCATCCTGAAGCCAGGGGACCACCTCAGGCACTGCGGAAAGACTAACCTACACCTCAACGGATGAGGGATGTTGCTGACCCTAGGCGATTGTGTTTGAGGAGGCAAGGACACCCTTTCCCTGAGGATAGGTATGATGATATGGAGGCAAAAGATGCTCCAAAGGGCTGCTGGGAGTCGTATGAGGTTTCAAACAACATTGTACGTCCTATCCACAAAAGCCGAGGTTATGGGGACAGAAGAGATGGTGGTGCCCAACAGAGGGGATTAGCTTTTGATATTTTGAGCAGAGGGTCGGCCTTTGAAAGGATTGGCCCAGTAAATGACTTGAGGCAGAGGTTATCCAGGTCAAGAAGTGCAGCAGGGTAATAAAGGGAAGATGGGGAACATCGACCTCACCATGGCCGACCCCATCAAGGACGAGATAGGGATCAAGAGGAGGTCAATAGCCAACATTGTGCTGCAGCTGGGGAACCCTCAGTCCACCCCTTGGAGGTGGCTGGGGATAACCTCGTGCAGGCCGACGTTGCAAGGCTATGGAATGACTCCATTCAACTCCTTGAAGAGAAGATAGGAGATCTCATCAAAAGCCGAGACCCACTACAAAGAGGTTTCTCAGAAGGCTCTCCATTCGCGGCTAAGATAGTGAGCTTCCCAACCCCTGCTAAGTTCAAACCACCTATGGTGTCTCCCAAGTATGATGGTAGCAGCAACCCTGTACATCATATTGAGATGTACCAGTTTGCGGCGGACATTTATTCAATACCAGATGAGATGAAGTGTCGGGCCTTCTCCGGGACTTTAACGGGAGCTGCACACATCTAGTTTACCTCTCTTTCGAAGAACTCAATTGAGAAATTTAAGGGCTTGGTTGAACGTTTCATTCACAATTTTTATTTTGGGGTAAGACCTCAAAACAAGACCACCCATCTGTTGTATGCCAAGCAAGGCAAGAACGAGAGCCTAAGAGACTACATTGCTAGATTTAATAAAGAAAAATTGGAGATTGAAGATTATAAAGAGAATATAGTCATGACAACCCTCATTGGAGGACTCCAGAAGGGGAAGTTGCTATGGAAGCTTACGAAAGACCCTCCAAAGTCTATGGCAGAGCTATTAGAAACTACAAGAAAGGTCATGAACGCCGAAAAGGCTATGGATGCGAAGTATGAAGATGAGAATGGAAGTAGTCAGCGGGAAGTTCCAAATAAAATAAAGATAGAAAAAAGAGGTCAGCCGATGACAAGTTTACACGCTATACTCCTCTAACTGTGAGCTGCGAACACATCATGAACGAGATCAAGAATGACCTGTATCTGAGATGGCCGAAGAAGCTAAAGGATCCTCCGCATAAGAGGAACAAGAACTTGTGGTGTGAGTTCCACTAAGACCACGACCATGTGACAGACAAGTGCTTCACCTTAAAGGATGAGATCGAGAAGATGTTGAAATTCGGTAAGTTGAGGAAGTATGTTGATGGTAAGGCTCCTAAAAGGGGAAGAGATGACTCTAAAAAGAAGATAAACGAAAGATGTCGAGATGATACCCTAGCAAGAAGAGACGATGACTCATATGGGGATGATGAAGATGATCAAGACCTCCCACCAAAAGACGATAATGCCCTAGTGAAGAGGGTTAGAATAATCTCCTTTGGAGTCAGCACCATCTGTGGAGGACTTGCTCGGGGTGGCTCTAAAGTAGCTGACCGGAAAGTTTATGTGGCAGAGGCCAAGTCAGTGACCAAAGTAGAGGTTGTGAATCTAGCATCTTCAGACGCAAAGTGGAAGAGGAAGAAGGTAGATATGGAAACTCTTATAATTGGATTCTCCCGACTCGACTTCAAAGGTATCCTATCCCCACATGATGACCCTTTGGTAATAACAACAAGAGTGCATGGATGTGAGGTACAGAGAATCCTTATAAATGGAGGAAGTTCAATGAGCGTGATGTTCTAGCCCTGTTTTAAGAGCCTAGGACTTAGCAGAGCTAGGTTAGTACCCTATCATCATCCGTTGATGGGCTTCAGCGGGGAGAAGGTCCATTCGTTGGGCATGTATGAGATGGATGTGCGAATGGGGGACGAGTGGCCTAAGAGGTTGACCCAAAAGATAAATTGTTTTGTTATGGATGAAAACGTCTTCTCGGCATACAACCTCATCATAGGATGAATTTCCCTTAAGGAGTTTGAATCCGTGTCTTCAATGGTCCACGAAATGCTAAAATTCCCGACCCCCTATGGGGTAGGGGAAGTGTAGGGGGACCAGACCTCTGTGCGAGAATGATACTTCAACTCGGTGGAAGAGAGGGAGGCCCATAAGAGGGCAACAACAACATATATCATTGATATACTTGATGCTAGAGATGAAACAAACTTGAAGAAGGGAGAGGTCGCAGAAGAGGTAGAATCCATCGTCCTCAATGAGGACGAACCGAAAAAAACCCTCCAAATCAGTAAGGCCTTAAAACCAGAGATTAAGGAACAACTGATAAGATTCTTGAAGAAGAGGCAGAGTGTCTTCGGTTGGAGCCACGCAGACATGCTCGGCATTGACCCGGAGGTTATGTGCCACAAACTCAATGTGGTAGAAGGTGCTAAGCCAATCAAATAAAGACGAAGAGTTTACTCCAGGGAAAAGTATGACGTCATCAGGGAAGAGGTCAGAAAGTTAGAAGAGGCAAAATTCATCAGGGAGGTCATATACCTAGAGTGGTTATCAAACGCCGTCATTGTGCCCAAAGCCAATGGAAAATGGAGGATGTGCGTAGATTTCACCAACCTGAATAAGTCTTACCCAAACGATAGTTATCCCTTACCTCGGATTGATCACATGGTAGATGCCATGGCAGGGCATGAGCTCATGATCTTCATGGATGCGTATTCAGCTTACAATCATATCTTCATAGATGCTGAAGACTCAGAGAAGACATCCTTCATCACAAATAAAGGGACTTATTACTATAATTTCATGCCCTTCGGCTTGAAGAATGCAGGGGCCACGTATCAACGTCTTGTAAATAAGATGTTGAAGATCAAATTGACAATACCATGGAGGTATATGTAGATGATATATTGACAAAAATCTTGAAGTCCTACACTCACGTGGCAGACCTGGGGAGGAATTTTGGCACCATGGACTTGTACAGGATGAAACACAATCCTGCAAAGTGTGTCTTCGGAGTAGGAGCTAGAAAATTTATTTGATTCATTGTCAATGAGACGGGAATAGAGGCCAATATTGAGAGGATCAAGGCCTTACTTGATATGAAGACACTAAGAAGTATAAAAGACGTTCAGAGGCTCACTGGAAGAGTAGTTTCACTCAACAGATTTGGTTTCGGAGCCACGGACAAGTGTCTTCCATTTTTTAAGGTTCTTAGAAAGGCCTTCAAGTGGGATAAAGAGTGTGACAAGGCCTTTAAGCAGCTCAAGTCCTACCTCGGATCCCCTCTGCTCTTATCTCGGTCCATCATGGGGGAGAAATTGTATGTTTATCTAGCAGTCTCAGAGTCAGCTATAAGTGCACCCATAGTACGGGAAGACGCTGGGGTCCAAAGACATGTATAATTCAATAGTAAGGCCCTTCAAGGGTCTGAACATAACTATCCTCGAGTGGAGAAGTTGGCCTATGATTTGATACACGCTTACAAGAAGATAAAGCCCTATTTATAAGCCCACTCTATGGTCATCCTCACTCACTCCACACTAAGGCAAGTCCTCCACAAGCCTGAGAAGTCAGGAAAGTAGATTAATGACCCGGGCCATTGAGTTAGGAGAGTATGACCTTATTTATCAACCCAGGGTGGCAATTAAAGGGCAGGCACTTGCAGACTTTGTTGCTGAGTTCACATGGGAAGAGGTTGAGGTTGAGAACAATCTAGTGCCCACAGAGGGATTAAATAGTAATGTCTTCCAATACCCGAAAGAGGTTGTGTCCAACAGAGCCAGAAACGAAATAATTGAGAATAACGAAGACAGGTACCTCTTCAAATAAGGAACTCTGTCAGAGGATGGATTTTCTTCAAATGAAGACGTTTGGAACCTCTTCATTGACGGGTCTTCTTATGAAAGTGGAAGCGGTGCAGGGCTTATACTTTCAACTCCGGATGGTAACAACGTTGAATATGCACTAAGGTTCAACTTCAAAGCATCAAATAACGAGTCAGAATATGAGGCCATGATAGTAGGCCTCTCCTTATCAAAGACCCTTAGGGTTGGTCGACTACTATTTTATAGCGACTCGAGGTTAGTTATCAACTAAGTGTTTGGAGTTTATGAGGCCAAGGATGAAAGGATGGACTGATACCTAAAGAGGGTAAGAATGATTCTAGAAGGATTCGAAGAGGTGAATATGAAGAGGGTACCTCGACAAAATAATAGCCATGCAGATGCACTAGAAAGGTTGGCTCCAGCAATAAGGACAGGCATCAGAAGGATAGTACCAGTCAAGGTCCTACTCAGACCGACCATTAAGGAAGAAGAGGTTGCCAGCTCTTGCCTCAACTTGAACCTAGGAGACTCATGGATGGACCCCCTCATCAGATATATCAGAGAGGGAGAGCTGCCGAAAATAAAGCTAGAGAGGAGGAAACTGAGGTATAGAGCTGGAAAGTTCTCAATAATAGGAGATGTCCTATATAAGAAAGGATTTTTGTTACCTCTCCTCAGATGTGTTCATCCCACAGAGGTCCCCCACATCCTATAGGAGGTACACGAGGGTTCTTGCTCCAGTCACATAGGAGGAAGACCTTTGTCCAAGAGGATAATCACACAAGGATACTGGTGGTTGACCTTGGCCAAGGATGCTGCAGCCTACGTGAAGAGGTGTGACAAATGCCAAAGATTCTCCACTATCCCCCATCAACCTCATCAACCTATGACGTCAATCAGTTCCTCTTGGCCATTCGCATTATGGGGGATTGACTTGGTGGGTCCCTTGCCAAGGGTTGTAAACAATAATCGATTTCTAATAGTAGCGATTGACTACTTCTCCAAGTGGGTGGAGGCTGAGACGATGATCATGATTGTAGAGCAGAAGACTTTCCAATTTATCTGGAAGAGGATCATATACAGATATAGCCTTCCAAAAACCCTCATCTCGAACAACAGAACCCAGTTCAAGAATTCTTCCTTGGCGAACTAATGCGAGAGAGTTGGGATCATGCAATTTTTCTCTTCTCCTGACCGACCACGGGCAAACGGTCAGACCGAAGTCACGAACAGAACAATCCTCGACGGGATTAAGAAGAGGTTAGAAGAAGCTAAGGGGAGATGGACTGAAGATCTTTATGTTGTGTTATGGGCCTAGAGAACAACGGCTAGGACACCAACGGGGGAGACCCCATTTATGTTAGCATATGACTCAGAAGCCATCATACCAACAGAGGTAGGAATCCCCACTCACAGAGTTCAAACCTATGACCCTGAAAAGAATAGGGAAGAGAGAAAACTTAACCTATATTTGATAGAGGAGAGAAGGGAAGACGTCGAGATCAGACAGGAAGCCTACCAGAAGAGAACAGAAAAATTCTACAATGAAAGGGTGAAATCGAGACCCATAGCTGTAGGAGACCTAGTGTTGAAGAAGACGTTGTAGAAGGAAAACAAGCTTCACCCAAATTGGCACGGCCCTTACAAAGTGATCGAAGAGGTTGTACTCGGTACCTACCGGCTAGAAAATCTCGAAGGGGATCCTTTCTCCAATCTATGGAATACTGATCATCTGACGAAGTATTACATATGATGTAGCAATTGTTTCTATATAAATGTATCACTTTATGAAGAGAATATTAATGAGAAGATAAGTTCTTGTGTCAATTCTTTGTTCACTATGCTTAAAACATCATAATTTGGTGATAAGGTATGAGGTGAAACATCATAGTGGGATGACCTCAGACCTTAAACATCATTAATTTGGTGAAATTTATAGGGGTAACATCTTAGTTTGATGACCTCAGACCTTAAAACATCATAATTTGGTGACAAGGTCTGAGGTGTAACATCATAATGGGATGACCTTAGACCTTAAACATCATTAATTTGGTGAAATTTATGGGGGTGAAACATCATAGTTGGAACCCCTCAGACCTTAAACATCATTAATTTGGTGAAATTTATGGGGGTAAGATCTTAGTTTGATGACCTCAAACCTTAAAACATTATAATTTGGTGACAATGTCTGAGGTGAAACATCATAGTTGGATGACCTCAGACCTTAAACATCATAATTTGGTGACAAGGTCTGAGGTGAAACATCATATTTGGATGACCTCAGACCTTAAACTTCATTAATTTAATGAAATTTATGGGGGTAACGTCTAAGTTTGATGACCTCAGACCTTAAAACATCATAATTTGGTGACAAGGTCTGAGGTGAAACATCATAGTTGGATGACCTCAGACCTTAAACATCATAATTTGGTGACAAGGTCTGAGGTGCAACATCATATTTGGATGACCTTAGAACTTAAACATCATTAATTTGGTGAAGGTAACATCTTAGTTTGAGGACCTCAGACATTAAAACATCATAATTTGGTGATAAGATCTGAGGTGAAACATCATAGTTGGATGACCTCAGACCTTAAACATCATTAATTTGGTGATAAGTTACAAGGGTAACATCATAGTATAGTAATAAAAGACACTATTACATTGAGGCTTCAGATCTTAATACAAACACCATTGCACGACATATAAAAATATTCGAGGTGAAAAGAGGCAAAGTTCTCCTCAGAGAATGATATAGCACATAAGTTAGAATTACAAGTCAAAATGTAATAGAAAATGTTAAAAGAGGTTACAGACTAATATAAATCAGAAACAAAAATTACAAATAAGAGCTTCACAAGATACGACCTAAGAGTCTGCAATCTCAGGGTTGGTGGCCACAGCCCCACCTCCTTGTCCAATGTTGGTCACTTCCACCCCATCGTCTTGAAGGTTCACGTCCCCAGTCCCCGTAGCCTCCAAAGGTGTGGTCTCTGTAGGAGCAGCAACTTCTTCCTCCACCTCTCGTAAAGTCTGGGCAAATTGAGGATTAGCAAAGACCAGACCAACAAAGTCAGAGGCTGCCAAGCTCCCTGACTCCTTCTCTTTCATGGCATCCCATTTAACAGTGGCCTTAACACCTCTTTTGAGGTATTCAAAGCCAAAGCTGATGTATTCGTTAGAGACCTTGTAGTCCTCCGAGATCTTCTCTGAGGCTTCCTCCACCACATCTTTAACAGAAGCATCTACCTTTTGTTGAAGGGATTAATCCTTTGCCTTCATAGTAGAGTTGTGATCCTTCTGAAGTTTGGAAATGTCTTTCTCCAGCTGTGTAGCCCTAGCCTCAGACCCCTCAAAGGCAGTCTTCAGACGTTCCACTTTAGCATTTAGAGTGGCCTCTATCTTCTGGGCCTCTCTTCCCTTTTCAATCAGGGGCATCTTCCTCAGAGTCCAGTTGACAAACTGGTGCATGGTGAGGATACCCTGCAAAACATATTCAGACACATAAGTTCAAGAGTCAATAAAATTCAACGTCGATGTTACACTTGAAATATAAAAGCAAAAGTCTTACTTGGATAGATCGATGAAGACAAAACTTGGCAAGCAAAGGGGTGTCCAAAGAACGATAGAAGCGTTTATCGTCATCGATCATCACAGAGTCGATGGAGTCCAGGTCCTTCATGCTTTGCCCTATAAGGATGTCGCCGATCTTTAGCTGCTCCAGATGAGCTGCAAGTGCATCATCGATGGAAATAGGGATGGCGAGATCCCACTTTGGGGCCTTCTTCTACCTCTAATTCTCAGGGGAAGGGACAGTGGATTTCCTTTTTCTTGAGGCATCGAACATTGAAGAGGTTGGAGGAGGAGGAGGTGAATTCAGACCCGCTTTCTTAACCAGCTTGACGAGGCTAGGAGCTGCCATTTCCCAAAAGTCGTCTGATATCCCTTCCGGACGTTCTGTAAAAAGAAAGGTCTGAGTTAAAATATTAGAGGAATAGAAAAAACAGAGGTTATAAAAAATCACAATAACTTACGAAGCTCGGTTAGAGGACTCCCCCCAAGACTAGTCTCAGAGAGATAGTAGGGGGTCATCAAGTGCTTATACTTGACCAGCCAACCAAGCTCTCCCTGATCTTGAAGTTCCTTGACCTTCTGAAGGTTATCCTGACTCAATCCGGGGTCGGCCTTAGAGGCCAATGACACTTTTCCCCATCTCAGGGGTACTCTCGGATCTAAGGATGAAGAGGTGGCATAAGAGATAAACTCCCAAGGCCCTGAGGCAAAGAAATATATAGGCTTCTAATTATGGTTGGAGGTCTACGTGACCAGCAATATTTTCTTATCAGACTTCTTGGACAGGGAGTGATAATATCTTGGATGGTTTCTGGCAGAGAAAGACACATAACACCCTATAAAGATCTGGATAAGAAGGTCTAAATGATGTACTCACCTCCATAGGATGATGGACCTAATCATCACACTCCAAGCATTGGGAGATAATTGGTAGGGGGCTAAGTCAATATGGGACAATATGGCCCTGATTATTAGATGAAAGGGGAGGCAAAATCCTAACTTAAACATCTGCTCGTATAAGCAGACTTCACCGTCTCGGCCACCATAGGCCCTCTTATTTTTCTGAGGTCTCCTAAGCGTGATAGAGGGGCCTATGGAATAAAGATGCCTAAAAGTGAGGAGGTTAAATTCTCTGACAGTGGTCTCTATCTTGACTGCCTTCGAGGTGTCAACATTACTTTTGTGACCATCATCCTCATCCCTAGCAACGTCGGCCTGAGCAGGTGTGGGAACACCAGTGGGAAATCTCTGAGCGAACTCATCCCCTGTGGCGGACGATAAGGGGATAGCATTAATAGGTGATGGAAAGGCCACGTTGGGCTCTACAACCTCAACATCAAAGGAAGGGCGAGAGGTGTTAACATCGTTTTGTGATGAGTCTCGACTTTGGACCTTGGACTGATCAGGGACCTGATCTTTCCTGAGAGGGAAGTCCATCGTCTCTTGGTATAAGTCTACAGACATAGGGTCTGAGGTGGATGACTCAGACTCAGACATAGGAATGGGTCCCGATGGAGTCTTCATTGGCTCAGCTGGATCTGTTGGCTTAGGGTATAACACCCTCCGATGAGGTGGAAAGATTGGCCTTAGAGGTAAGGCCTCATCCCTATGAGCTTCCTCTTGGGCTCGTTCTATTTGCCTAATCTTATCTAAAGTTTTCTCCCTAAGAGAAGGGAATTCCTCTAAGAGCTAATAAATAGGTCTGAGCATAGGAGGATGACCTTACACTTGAGACTTTAAATAAAAAACAAACAACTTGACTCAACCTAACTAAGGATCAAACTGAGATTTTAGAGCCAGAACAAGCAAGAACATACAAGAACAGTCATCGAAAAACTCAAAAATCTCACCGGAAAACTCAAACAGTCATCGAAAAACTCAAAAAATTTGCCAGAAAATGAAGAAATAAGAATAAAAGGGGCTAAAAATGGCAGAGTGAGGTGGAGACGTTACCTGTAGACTCGTAAAATGAAGGAGATGTGAAGAAATGAAGAGACCCCTAAAAACCCAGCAGCCAATCCCTTGTAAGAGAGAGAGAATTGAAGAGATGGACAAGGAGGGAAAGAGACAAATGAAGAAGAAAGAGAAAGAAATGAGGTTTAAACCTTTAAGTGGGTTGGCACAACTACCAAGGCCCATTATTTCCCTGGGAGCCCAAAAGATAATGAAAATCATTGCACTTGTCAGGCACGCTACCCACTCCAATAGGTGACATTTGTCAAAGAGATGGTGGTACACAAGGAAAATATAGCCTCGGACATGTATACCCCTTAATAACCTACTCACATAGGTAAATAAGGTCTAGGGGTGATTGATATGCCCAAAGAGTACTTGACAACTCGGAATCACTAACCTCGGTAGCATGACGGCCGAGGTAGCAGGGGCTCGATACTAACAATCAGTGATCTCGTCCAACATAAGGTCAGCTACGGTCGATGTTACTAGTTACCCCTCCCTATGGCCACAGTAGAGGTCTTATATAACTCATGGGGTCAGTTATCCATCAAGTCATCCGCAGCAGGCATCACATCTACCACATTCATCAACCTCGGCTAGGAGTCAGCAGGGGTCAACAGGGAGTCATGGGTTCAACTACCCTTCATCATCATTATCGACCCAGGCCGATGTTTCATCTATACCTACCTAATCCTGCCCCAGGCCTACGTTAGGACTCCACCTGTCTTACCTCAGCTAGCCTAACTGGCTGAAAATCAAGAATAACCTCGGGAAGAGCAATAGTCAGACTTCACCAACCTCGTACTCATCCAGGCCGAGGATGATATCAATCAAAAGCAGTCGAGCATTTCCACGTAGATATGACTTGGAACATGTGGACAAGCCTTTTATAACTGAATCATTTCCTCCACGTGAGGGAATATTGAGGTCCTTATTACTTAGTTAAGATCAGCCATGTGCCATCCTTACACTGGTTAGATCTTCATGCACATGCACATTTCATGCTTGGGGGGTACATTACACCCCACAAGAACTATATAAAGAGTTCATACTCTACCTTATAAAGGGATCGATAATTTACAACCCTAGCTGAAACTCTGTCATTTTACACAGTAGAGAGAGAAATCTTGAGAGATTGTATCCATGGCCATTAGTGTCAGGGGTGGGCACCTCCACAGGCACCCAAAAAATTATGAGTATCACGAACACCTCGTGCGCGTCCAACGTAACACATAGAAACCATCCACATTGCGACGGGACTCCCGATTTGACGATAGGACATGAATTAAAAAATAGGCAAACTTAATCTTGAAAACTTATCGCGGGGGGTGGGCACCCCCAGCAGCACCCAAACAACATTGCGAGTGGTATGAAGTTATATTTAAAAAAATTATTCTATCGAGTCACTTGATAAGTTCAGGGTTGAGTTTAAAATTCCATTTTGATTTTTACTGGAACATCCCACTTTTCCTTCTAATTTTTTCTCTCTTGCTGAAATCCATTGGTTCCCTTCCATCTTTATTGCTAAATGTGGATTCACATTTCGTCCCAATCCCCTGTGTTTGGAGTTTTGTCAATATTTTGACATTGTTCCTGTAAGAGTGGCTCCTAACACATGGGGAGTAGTGATTGGAGTACATAGGTTAAATCAAATCTATGGAACCCATCTAGGGATTCCAGAAATAATGTTTTGTTATAAATGGGTAACTAGTGATACACTTTTTATTTAAAAACTAGGGCAGTTAGTAAAGCTTTAGTAGTTAACCTCCCTGATTCTAATAGGGATTATTTTGATCATGGGGTAGTTGTGAAAAATTGGCAGCATGCCCCTTTAGTTGGAGGTGTTAAATATCAAGGACCTAGATGTCCGCTCTTTGGCAACATAATAGGTTGTTTTGTGTTTTAGTAATTTTTCTCTGTTTATATTTGATAAAATGCCATATGGACTATTGTTTTGTAAATTGAATTGCAGTTGACCTGAAAAGAAAATCCCCCCAAAGAGAGTGAAGTAAATTTAAAAGAATTAAAGTTTATCTGGGGGCTTCATAAGATAGTTACTGAGGAGCACGTTACGTCCGCCTCCTATTTGCTTCAATACATAAACACCGTTTCTTCCTTTATTTCCAGACCTGCTGCTTTTCCTGCTCTGGTGATTTATCTTGATCAAGAAGTTGCTGCTAATTCAGACACTCCTCTATCTGAAATCATGAAGAAGAGATAGTTTCTTGACCTTATCAGTGGTAGAACTTCTGGATCCCAAGAACCTTCTAAAGTATCCCAGAAGAAAATATGGGATGTTATAAAGCCCCCATTTCCCAAAGACCCAGCCCCCAAAGACCTATCTCCCAAGGATGTATCTCCCAAAGATGTTGAAGTTCCTTTGAGGAGGCTTAGGAGAGGGCTTGTAGAGAAGCAGGTCGACTAGGTGACTGATCAATTGTCCTTGGTTGAATTGCCTTATTCTGATGATGTTCCTTTGAAAGTCATTACTCCTGGTTTGTCTAGGAAGTTGATCAAGTCTGGTACTCTTCCAGACCACAAGGGGTGGATGTCATGCTCCCTCAAGCGAAGGTTTTTGAATTGGCTGCTTAGAGCCTTGCATCAGTAAGTGGTTTCTGTTTTCTTGGTTTGGTTGTCTATTACATTTCTCATATACTCATCTTTCTCTTCATTTCTTGTAGTTCTTAGTACACATCAATAATATATTGTAAAAAGATGATGCAATTAGGGCTTCTTCTTCAAAAAATATGGAGGAAGCCTTGGCTGGTTTGAAGAAGTCTCTGCTCGAATTCCATCAAGCCTTGGAAACTAAGAATAGTACTTAGGCAGATAAACTGAAGACAGCTAAAACTACTCGGCAGACGTCTGATGAGAATGCCCTTGAAGTTGAGCGCGGGGCTAAGGAAGTTGAGCCCAAGGGAACGGAAGATGAGAGTAAGGTAGAGGAAGCTGAGCGCAAGGCTAAGACTGCTAAGGAGCTTGTATCCTCTGCCAGATCTAAGAGAAAGTCTGCTGAAAAGGAATCCTTCAGTGTTGAATGTGATAAGGGATGGAACAAAGCCATTTCAGGTGCCTCTACTCAGATTAAGCATGCAAAGAAAAAATATTTTAGAGATTTTTAGGTTAATTCCCTTCAGGAGTTGAAAATAGTTTAAGGCTCTAAACTTTTTTAGAGATATATTCATGGTCCTCCTCTAGTCATTGAGGATGAGGTTGAAGATGAAGATGGTTCTGGAGAGTCTTATCTAGTGGTTGAATTTTCTACCAATTAACCTAAAATCACTGACTCTTCTTTTCCTCCAATAGAGTAAATCGAGCAACTCTAGTCTGTAGTCCCTTCATCTGAGCATGATAAGAAGGTCGAGAATGATAGGGAGAAGGTGTAAAGTTGTTCTACATTTTCCCTTTTTCTTTTTTATTTCTATTCCTTTATTTTTATTGTACTTGAACTCTTTGTTATCCATAAAAGAACCTGTTGTTCCTTTTTGTCTCTTGTTGATTAGATTTCTTCCCCATTTTTGTTGTTGATTGGTGGTCATTTCTTCTTTCTAGTTTATAGCCAAGATGGAACAACTGTCTTACAATGATACCGCGCTACTGAGGAAGTGCAACGTTTTTTTCAAAGAAGGGTATACAGACTTGTCCGAAGAAGAAATTATTCAGTTGCTCGGTGATGATGCATCAGAACAGGCTAAATAAGCCTGCAAGTATTTGAAGGACTTACTTGATCGGGCGGTAGCAAACAATGTTTCCTTTTATGAGATTATTGAAGAACTTAAATAACAACATAAAGAATCTACCGCGCTGTTGTACTAGAGCTACGAGCAGAAGTATAGAAGCTTGAGTGTAGGTCGGGGCTTTAATAAATTTATCTCTGTTTACAAGAAAAAGGAAGCTCTACTTAAGCTTGAAATTGAAGAAACTAGAGCTGTTGCAAAACTACTGGATGAGGAGAATAATAATTTGAGGGATGAACTGAATCTTTTGAAGTCTGCTTCTGGAGATGTTGTTGCTACTACTAATAAGGGATACTCCTTTTTATAGGTAGAGAATGCAACATTAAGGATGAGTTGGAAGCCTTAAAAAGATTAAGCCTGCATCTTCCTCCCGAGTAAGAAATAAGCCTGGCCGAGGAACCACAGAAGAAGTTAGGACTCAATAGGCCCTTGCCAATCAAGCTGTTTAGTTAAAAGCTAAATATCGAGCTATTGCTGAGATGTCCTAGAAGTTGCAGACCTTGTCTGAACAATTATCCACTCAATCTTCCCAATTACAGGTTAAGTATGGAATACTGAAGAAGCTGTAGTCACAGGTTGATAAATTAACCTTTCAATTCCACAAGCGACCAAGAGAGGTTTGGATAGATTGGTATAATGAAGATCTGGGTCATCTTGATGATAGACTTCAACAAGATAATAATGAGTCCTATAAATGGGGTTGGATAAACTCTTTAACCGTGATGAAGGTGGATCAGAACAACTCTTTGTGGGATTGGTATGACCCATGCCTGCTAGAGCTTGATAGTCCTCCATTAAAGTTAGATGTTAATTGGATTCCTGTTCCTCATATTCCTTAATGTTTGATCTTGAGATACTTAGGACATTACTAGCTATATGATGAACTAGAGATCATCCAACCACCTCATCTTCTTTATTGTCCTAGTGGAAGCAATACCAGGATGCTTCAGAATTTTAACTTTATCAACTCTCCTCATACTTTGGATGATCCTCCATCTGGCATGCATCCTGTTTGTAAGGCTGGAGGAAAACGTCCTATAGAATAAGACTTTGTATTTTTTTCTGCATATTGGAGCAACAATATCCAATCATTCGATTTAAGGAAAAGCTTATTTATGAATGGATCAAATTTTAGTCAATTTCTACATATATGAATGTCTCCTTAGTCTTTGACTATGAATGGATCGAATTTTAGTTAATCTCTAGTTTTTCACTGGTTCTATTGATATCCTTAGGATTATCCTAAGTATCATACCAATTACCAATGCTTCACCATGGTTTTACTAATGTACCTAAATTTTTAGGTAATTGCATTTGTTACCTTAGTTCCCAGGCGTTAGTGGAACATTTGTCCATCTTTTAGCCCAGTTTAGATGAAAATAATTCATCCGAGTCTTCGTTAACCAAGCATTTGGGACTTATAAATTTTCCTTGCATGGCTTTTTTATGTCTTTGACAACCAACTTTGTTGGTGATTTTATTGACATCAACCAACCTTGTTCTTGGTTTATGCTGACAACCAACATTATTGTTGGCTTTATTGATACCAACCAACATTGTTGATAGTTTATTCTGACAACCAACACTGTTGGTGCCTTTAATAATACCAACCAACATTGTTGGTGGCCTTTATTGATATCGACCAACATTGTGGTGGCCTTCCTTTATTGATACTAACCAATATTGTTGGTGGTTTATGCTGACAATCAACATTGTTGGTGCCTTTAATGATACCGACCAACATTGTTAGTGGCTTTGCAATGTTTACAATGTAGTGCATAACACTAGTACTCCGAAAAAAATAACAATTTTGGGGAAATCATATTCTCATTGATATTGAAATGAACTCAGTACAACATGACTACATCACTGAAAATACTTCCTCAGTTGTTCTAAATTCCAGCGATTCTTAAATTCTTCACCTTCCAAAGTCTCAATTCGATATGTGTCTGGTCTGACGACTGCTATAATATGATAGGGCCCATGTAAATTTTCTTCAAGCTTATTATTCTTATGAATCACCTTCTTCAAAACATAATCACCTTCTTTTAAGTTGCTTGGCATGACCCTCTTGTTCTAGAAACGTGCAGTCTGTTCTTGATAGGCCTCATTTCTTAAAGATGCATCTTCACAGACGTCTTCCAACATGTCTAAATCCATCCTTCTCATTAAATCACTGACTGGGGTATTAAAGTTAAGAACTCTATGTGTAGGAAAACCTATCTCAACAAGTATTACGAATTCAGCTCTAAACTCTAACAGGTAGGGAGTTTCTCCAGTAGCTATTTCAGTGGTTGTTCCATATGCCCACAAGACAGAATACAGTTCATTGATCCAATTACATTTAGCATTTTCCAGCCTTTTTTTCAACCCATTAAACAAAGTTCTATTAATTACCTCTGTTTGGCCATTTCTTTGAGGATGGCTAGGAGTAGAGTGGATTTTTTGGACATTGGATTGAACGCAATAGTCAGTAAAATTCATTGTTGTCAAATTATGTGCCATGATTTAAAGGCATAACATATCGATCAGTGGTTCAGCTTCCACCCATTTAGTAAAGTAATCAACAACTACAACCAGATACTTAAACCTTCCTCGGGTGGTCGGCAGAGGCCCGACTAAGTCAATTACCCACATAGCAAAGGGCCAAGGTGAAGTGATTGGTGTTAGGAGATCTTGTGGAGTCTTGCGTATGCTGGAAAACCTCTGGCACTTGTCACACTTCTTGGCAAAAGTTGCACAATCTGCTCACATAGTTGGCTAGTACTACACCTGTGTGTGGATTCTTCGTGATAGACAAAAAATTATTTCTCTTATGTGTATTTTTGTGTCATTGTTGCAATTTCTTTTTCCATAAAAAATCCCTTGAACCTACAAATAAACTCAAAATATGTATATGAGTAAGTAAGGGAGTATCAATCCAACTCTAAGGATGAAACACAAAATACTAGAAGACATGTGTAATTCATTTGCATTTTATTATATGTTTTTATTTTTATATTTTTATATTTTTTATGGATTTTTCAGGGGATTGTTAATTATCGAACTATATACTAATTTTTAAAGTACTAACTAATATGTAAAAGGTAATTTAAGAAAAGTGAGATAACAAAATTGTTCTAATAAGTAAACAAACTAAATTGGACTCATGAGGGCTTCAAAATTTTATCCCATGAATGGGACATTAGCCATCAATAATCATCATCCAAAAATAAAAGCAAAGAATTAAGAGCATGCGAGGATTAAATTAAGAGAAATTAAAGAGGAATAGATCAAACCCATTTATACTTGAATTGGAGCAACTCTTCAATTATACATAAAAAATCTATCAATCACAATCCCTCACTAATGTATTTATTGAATCTAAAATAAAAACTATAAAATCAAAATATAAAAAAAAAAGATAATGGATGAATTCATAATAGATAATTAAATAATAAAAGGGATTTGCTAAAAATGCAAATCCTAACATTATAAATTGTAGATTAGAACTCATCCAAAGAAATAAATTCTATATCATTACTTTATATTGAGATAATTGCTAAAAATGCAAAATCTCAACATAAAGGAATGGATTAGAATTTACCTCCCATATGGGATGAATTCAACTACATCAATCTGTTTTGAAATAATTGCTAAAAAGCAAAAATTCATTATAAAGGGGTGGAGTGGAATTCATCCTAGAGATAAATTTCACTAGACACCTCTATATTGATATATTTGCTAAAAATGCATATACTCTTTATAGAAGAGTATAGAGAAAATTATCATAGAAGGCTTTTAAAAACTAAATTTGAGATCCCTCTTCAATGGCACCAAGTCTTTCATTTATACGGTGGACATGGAGAAGGAGTAAATTGGGTATGGGTTAAGAGTGATTATGATAATTGTGTGTGCATGAGGGTATTTTAGGTGACACACACAAGTGCATGTGTGTTGAGTGAGGTGATAAAATATGATTTGGTATGAGGGGAAATATAGGAAATGAGGGGGACAAAAGTTAGTTGGGGGTAATATGGGAAATGAGTAAGTTGATATTTTAAAGAACATGTGGGTTTAATGTTTAGTCTTGGCTTTGGTTTATTAACAGGTAAAGAAATCGACTTTGGCTCAAATGACAAATGGGTCTTGAAATGGGTATGTGGATTTATGGTTTGGGTTTGGAAAGGACATAGCAGGTGGGGTAGGCGCTCGGGTGTTGGGTCAGAGATGGTGGACGGATCACGCGGGTTGGGGCTTGGCTTGGCCTCGATTTAGAGGTACATGGCAGGGGTTGGTTTCTCTTGGGTCAAAGATGGTGTTTCGGGCTGCCCGGGGGCATTAAGGATGATGAGTTTGCAGGTGGTTAATAGGTCCGGTCCGGTCGGTATAGGTTATGGAGGTCTAAGGAATTCGAGTTCTAGCATGGGGGAAATGGAGTTGGTGTCACCGGGTTTGGAGGTTCGCATTAATGGTGGTTCGCTACTTGGTTGGGATTTCGGGTTGAAGGTATGAGTGGTGGATGATAATGGAGATGGGTTGTTTGGTTGATGGGTAATGGTGGTGAGATGAGAGAGGAGAGAGAGAGAGGTGGGTGTTTAATGGAGGAGAGAGATGATGGGTTTGGTGGGAGGTTGAAGATGAAGTGGGTGGTGTTGTGTGTGGTAAGATGTAGGGTGATTATGGTGTGAGTGGAGGTTTAGATTTGGTGTATGTGAGTGTAGGATAGGTGGGTGTGAGTATGTGAGGGTGAGGGTGAGTGTGTGGTGTAGGATAAGTGTGTGTGTTAGTTGCACCCTAAAAATTAAACTAAAACTAAATAAAAATAAAATGAAAAAACTAAAAAAATAAAATCAACTAAAAATAAAATCCTAATCTATAAAATAAAACTCAAATAATAAAATAAAAGAAATAAACACTAAAAATCTAATAAAAATATAGGACTAAAGACCTAAAAAAAAGTAAAATATAATAAAGATAAAAATAAACTCTTAAAAACTAATCTTAATAAAATAAGATAAAAACTAAAAGTTAAAAACTAATAAAAATAAAAATAAAAATGCACTAATTAAAAAGAAATAGAAAAATAGAAAATAAATTCTAAAAAAATTCTAAGTAAATCTAAAATAAAACCTAATATAAAATGACACAAAATAAAAAGCTAGAAAAGTTTAAAAAGTACAAACTAAACACACACGGGTCTCGGGTGAAGGTTTGGGCTAGGTTTAGACTCGATTAGGCTTGGTTAAGTTTACGGGACAAGGTTCAGGTTACGGGATTAAACCACGTTTATCGCGCATTTGTCCCGAATTATCACTTTAAACTCCGCAAACACTTATTGAGCTATAAAATAAACAAATACTATTTTAAGTCCGATTTTACTGAGAATTGGCAATTAAAAATTATCTATTTGAGGTTTTATTTAAATACTTTTGGGTGCTTATCACTTCGCAACAACGTTCTCCCTGCTACATGAGCTCCACAGGACCCTTCATGGACTTCTTCAATCAAATCCTTCACTACATCTGGATGCACACATCATTGTAGACCAGCAGTTCATCTTCTTCTGTATAACACACCATTATCTAGCACATATCTCGCGACTTTGTATTTCAGATTCTTAGATTCAAGTAGGTCGGCTGGAAGAATTCCTTCTTCAATATATGCTCTAATGGGATCCATCCAAGATGGCCCCATATCAATTGCAATAAAATTGACCATCAGATCTTCATTAATACTCTTATTAGCAAATAGCTTAATAGGAATAGTTCTTCGCAGCTCAATTCTAGTTACTGAAGCTAGACGAGCAAGTGCGGCTGCTCGAGCATTTTTTAATCTTGGAATTCTGATCATCTGGACATCTAGCAAAGTGGAAATTATCTCCAAATCTTTGGCTAAGTATCTGGTCATATGTTCTCCTTTAGATGCATATAAGTTCAACACCTGATTTACCACCAACTGTAAGTCACTTTATACTGCAACTTTCTTGGAATTCAGTGATACGCCTAGATTTAAACCAACAATCAAAACTTCATACTCTCCTTCATTATTAGAGGTTTAAAATTGGAATCATAGAGCGTACTCTATAACTATTTCTTCTGGAGTATTGAGAATAATTCCAGGTCCACGTCTAGATGCATAGGATGACCCATCAACATACAATCTCCATATGGGAATATTGTTGTCAAACGCTTGTTTTGTTAGAATTCCATGATGTAAAATTTTATCCTTTACCTCCTCATATTTCTTTTTTTATCTCATTTACTCCACTATAGGGTTCTGGTTGATCAATAGTAACTTATTTGGTAGTTTTCCTTACTTGGAGTTGGTCGGGCGTATCTCCAGTAAGTCTGCTGACTCCTGAATGTTGGTCGACTAGAATCCCTTATTGCTCAGGGACATCTGGGTAAGTGAATTCTGCAATAAAATCTGCCACAGCTTGGCCTTTTAAAGCAGTCCTTGGTTCGTATACAAGGTCCTATGCCCCTAACTCCACAACCCAATGCATAAATCTCCCGGATTTCTTTAGCTTATGCAAAGCTTTCCTCAGTGGCATGTCAGTGAATACCACTATGGTGTGAGCTTAATAATATGGCTTCATCCATCTACTAGCCTCAATTAAGGCCAATGCTAATTTCTCCAATCTGGGATATTTAATGTTTGCTCCTCAAAAAGTTTTTATAGTGTAATGGATTGACTTTTGAACTCCATTCTCCTCCCTAATCAAGGCAGAGCTAACAGCTGATTCAGATACAGCCAGGTACAAATACAACTTTTCTCCCAACATTGGTCGGGAAAGTAGTGGTGGTATTCCCAGGTACTTCTTTAATTCTAGGAAGGCTTTTTCACATTCATCGTTCCATTCAAAGGTTTTTCTGAGTACTTTAAAGAATGGACAACACCTGTCTATTTCTCAGGACACAAATATGTTGAGTGCTACTACGCGCCCTATTAGCCCTTGAACATACTTTTTAGAGGTCAGGGATTGCATTTTGATTAAAGCTTTAATATTATCTGGATTAGCTTCAAGACCCTTTGATTTACTATATACTCGAGGAATATTCCCTCCTGAACTCCGAAGACGCGTTTGGTCGGATTTAAATTCATCTGGTACTTTTACAATTAATCAAATGTCTGGCTAAGGTCAGTAATATGATTAACAACTTTTTTGCTCTTAATCAGCATATCATTAACATACACCTCCATGTTCTTGCCTATCTTCTACTCAAAGACTTTATTTACCAGTCTCTGATAAGAGGCACCTGCATTTTTTAGACCAAATGTCATAACATTATAAAAATAAGTTCCTTAGGGGGTATTAAAGGAAGTAAGTTCTCTATCTTCTCTAACCAGAATATGCATCCACGAAACTCAGCAGCTCATGCCTCGAAGTATCATCCACCAGTTGATCAATTCGTAGCAAAGTAAAATGATCCTTTGGTCACGCTTTGTTCAAGTCAGTAAAATCCACACACATCCTCCCCTTATTGTTTTTCTTCTTGACCATAACTACATTATCCAACCACTCCAGGTACTTTACATCTTCAATAAAGGAAGCCTTTTGGACCTTCTCCGCTTCTTTTTGTATAGCCTGGTTCTTCTTCAGGCTAAAAACTCTTCTTCATCGCTTTACAGGTTTAACCTCCTTATTCACATTAAGCTTGTAGCATAGGAAATTCGGGTCTATACCAGGCATATCTTCATGGATCCATACGAACACCTGCTTTTTTATCTCAAGAAGGCCACCACCCCTATTTAAGAACCGGTTCCAATAACGCTCCTATTTGAGTAGTTCATTTTATTTTGTCATCATCCAAAACATTGCTTTATGTTGGCTCCATGACTTGGCCTTTTACGAGCTTAGAATCATCTCTTGGATCTAAGGTTTCAACCTCAAATTTGTTATTCGGGTCAGACATATCCACTTGATTAGTGGTGGTTTTCTTCTCTACCTCTAATATATCTTCCTCCTCAGCAGATGAATAGTAGCATTCTCAAGCTACTTTTTGATCTCCTTTTACTACTCCTACTCTGAAGTTGGACAGGAATTTTAGGCATTGATGAACAATAAAAGGTAGAGCTTAAAACTTCTTCAGTCCCACTCTTCCCATGATCATGTTATAGGCGGAATAAACATTTTTGTCCATTATAAATAATCTCACTTTCTCTGTCCTTCTTGCTAGCCATGTCCCGATCAACATATATAGCTTAATTGTTCCTAATGGAAATACTTTCTTGCCATAGAATCCAATAAGTTGACTATGGTAAGGCTATAATTGGCCGAGTTTCAACCCTAAACAATAAAAATAGGGATAGAACATGATGTCTACCGAAATACCATTATCCACTAATGTTCTTACTACCAGTACTTCTTTCATCTTGACTCTAATCACTAAAGGATAATCATGAGGATACAACACTTCAGATACATCGTTCTTAGAAAAGACAATTACGAGCTTATCCCTGTTAACCTTCTTTAGTCGGTCCTCCTTGGTGGGGTTGATTCACTGGATGTAGGAACAAGCTTGAGCCTCATTAAGGTAAACCTTCCTTTCAACTGTATGATCTCCTCCTCATATATATCCACCTATAATCATATGGCAATCAAAGGATCCAATACTGAGTGTGAATACCTTGTGTTTCGGTTGTCTAGGCTTATTGTGGAGATCAAGATCATCCTTATGGTTCCTCTTCTTATCTTCTCTAGGCTTGATAGGTGATTTAGATCTCTGTCGACCTCTACCTCCAGTTTTTCCACCAGCCTGTTGATCAACAAATCTGTCTAATTTTCCTCTTTGGATAAGTGATTTGATCTCATTCTGGAGAAAAATACACCGGTTGGTCGTATGACCATGATCTTTGTGAAATTCGCAATACTTGGACTCGTCCCTCTTATCAGTAGGTGACTTTAACTTTTTAGGCCAACTCAAATAATTTTTGTGCTTTATCTCTTCTAACACATGATGAATATCCACCGTTAAGGGAGTGTAATTAGTGAATCTTTTTAGGTGATCTAGGCTTTCTTTTACTTTCGAATTCCTGCACTCATTGTGATTCTTGTGCTCCTTCTTATCTGACTTCCTTTCTATTTTAGCTTTAGCCTTTTCATCTAAATTATTTTTAGTGGCCATAGCTTCCTCGTCGTTCATAATCTTCACTACTTTAGCCATAAATTATGTCATCATCTTCGGGGGGATCTTTTGCCAAAGTATAATATAGTTTGTCGGGGAGGAAACCACTCATGAGGGCAGTGATTGTTGTCTTCTATTCGTAATCAATTACTCTTAGTTTCTCGTTGTTGAAATGAGTGATGTAATCTGTGGTCCTTCTCCCACTTTTTATCTCACACTAAGAAAATGAGCTACTCGCTTCACTAGTTTTGTTCCAAAGAAAAAATTACCAACTCGAAGAATTGTTGGAAGAAAGTAATCTTCCCCTGAGGAAGACTATTATACCAGATTTGAGCAGATCCAGTGATTGTTCCTGAAAATTCCCTGCACCTCATCTCATCCGGAACAATATAGATATCAGCCGCTTCTTGGTATTGTTCTATATGAAGAACTGGATCAGTCTTCCAATCATACTTACGAGTGATCACTAGAGATTTAAACTTGGTCGGCGTAGGTAAATCTATGATGGTTTACACAAAGGGGGATCCCTTAATAAAACTTATCTAGAGAGGATTCTTGGCCTTAGCCATTTCTCCCAACCTATCTTCCAGATGCTTAATGGAACCTTTCCAAGCATCACTATCGCGTCAGATCTATAGGTGGAGGATTTTTTATGTCGACTAACTTATCGTGTTGAGCTTTCTTCTTACGAACGTTCTCTTTGAATGGACCAAGAAGTTTGTCGGGTGTTCAATATGGGTTGGGTTGAACCTTCCCTCAGATCATTGGGTCGTTGAGTATTTCCTGATGTAACGTGTAGGGAATTTCCCTTGGGTCCCAAACGATCAAAAGGAGAGGCCCTACTTAGCCTTTCTAAGTCACTCAATCTTTCTGGGATGAGGTACTGTCCATCAGAGAAGTTATTAATCCTAATAGAAGAAGTTGCTCGAGGAAGGTACGAAGGATCCCTTGAAGTTTAGGAATGTCTATGCCCAACACTCTTTATTAGTGGCGGTGGCATATTCATTTGATTAACTTATGTAGGGACCCCAGCTTGCAGAGTTTGAGCCAACTGTCATATAATATCCTGCATAACCTCTTGACCTTTGGCCAAGCTAGCCAAAATTCCTGTTAAGTCGTTGTTATTTGGAGGGACAGAGGGGAGTAGGGAGAATTCCCTCATTTCTGGTGCTTGATTCAGGAGTTTCAACCATGGATGATGAATGAGTGAAAACTATTAGAAATACGTTTCCACAAACGGCGCCAATCTGTTGATGGAAAAAACTAAACTAGGCCTAATTAATTGATCACGGATAAAATAAACAAAAATAAATACAATAAATATGTTTTTAAAGTGGTTCGTCTCAATGGAAAATCCTACGTCCACTGTTATATATTGACTGCCTTGACTTATTTTTCGATCCCTTGTAGTGAGGGTGATACAATGTATTTATAGCCCAAGAGGGGTACTGATAGTTCTCATGTGAAAAGATGGAATGCCTTTATTTGTTAGGAATTTTATCAATACGTAATGAGAATTAAATATACTATTTATGTCACTTCACTGGTTACACCGGTTGTATGACTGTTGTCTCTTTGTTGGCTGTACAATTTGGATTTTTAGTAGTTGGAAGGTCTTCCCAGTTAGTCGGTCTTCCTTGTTATTCGGGCTACTATGTTGGTCGGGCTTTTGCATCATACTGACTTGGATTTGAGCCACACTAGATGATATGTGTTGGTTTGTAATTGGACCACGTAAGGTGGTAAATTTTGGTATCAATAATCACATTATAGGCATATTGAATGTTTTTATCCATCACAAAAAATGTATTTTCTCAGTACGACTCGCTGGCCAGGTGTCGAACAACACTTCTAGCTTGACTATCCCAAGAGGGTAAACTTTTTCACTTTAAAAGCCTATTAATGGTATGTGGTAAGGTTTAAGTTGACTAAGTTTTAACTCCAAACTTTGAAAGCAAGGGTAAAAAATAATATCCGTGGAGCTCCCATTGTCAATCAAAACCCTAGTGATGAAGGCATCATGGATCCTGAATTGGACGACCAGTGGATCATTATGAGGATAAAGTACCCCTGAAAGGTCGTTCTTAGAAAATTTGATTACCGGTTTGTCTTTGTTGACCTTCCTGGACCAATCATCTTTGTTCAGATTGATTCTATGGATATAAGAACAGGTTTGGGTCTCATTTAAGTATGATTTTCTTTCAACAGTGTGATCGCATCCTCCCGTATCGCCACCTATAATTACATGACGATCAAATGAACCAAAATTGATCATAGCTACCTCATGTTCTAGTTTCTTAGGCTTCTTCAAAAGGTTTGGATCTTTTTCATAATCATCTTCATGGTTTCTCTTCCTCTCATCTCTGGGCTTGTATGGATAATTTGACCCTCCTCTTGCTTCTGTGCCTTCTCACCGATCAATAAATTTGTTTAGTTTTCCTCAACGAATAGAGGTTCTATTTCATTCTTCAAAGCGATACAGTGATTTGTTGTATGGCTATAATCCTTATGGAATTCACAATATTTAGATTTGTCCCTCTTGTTAGGAGGTGCCATCAACCTTTCAGGCCATCGTAAATCCTTATGGTATTTGATTTCCTCTAGGATATGGTGAATTCTAACACTCAATGGAATATATTTCCATATTTTTTAATTTTTTCCTCCTTTTTTGTCTTATGTTCCTTTTGATCCTTTTGGTCATTTTTATTAGTCCTGTTGGACTTTGTTTTGTTGTCATTGCTTCCTCGGCGTTTATTATTTTTTTGCCTTAGCCATGAGCTCACTCATAGTCTTAGGAGGATATTTGGCCAAAGTATAATACATTTTTTAGGAAGAATTCCACTCATTAGAGCGATGATGGGTGTTTTCTCCTCATAATCAACTACTTCCAATTTCTCGTTGTTAAAACGAGTGATGTACTCCTTGGTTGTTTCCCCTACTTACTGCCTTACACTCAATAAATGAGCTACTCTCTTTACTAGCTTGGCCTCAAAATAGAAATTGCTAATAAACATCTCGACAAGCTGGTCGACATTGGTAATTTTCCCTCGGGGTAAGTTATTGTACCATATTTGGGCAGATCCTGTAATGGTGCATGAGAATGGTATACATCTCATCTCATCGGGGACTGAATAAATGTTAACGGGAGCTTAATATTTCTTAATTTGAAGAACTAGATCATTTTTACCATCATATTTAGGTGTGACCATAGGTGCTTTAAACTTAGATGGAGGAGGGAAATCCATAATCGCCTGAATAAAAGGGTATCCTTTAACAAATCCCTACTGTAATGGATTTTTTTCTTTTGCCATATCTCCTAGCCGATATTTCAATCATTGGACTTCTCCTTTCCATGAAGGATTGTCTGCATCATATTTATGCGAAGCAGCTTGGCTTTCCCGACCATGTATCTTCATTGAGCTCTCTACTTAAGAAGTCTACTCGATGTGTATAGATCGTCCAACACTTGATCTTGATCAGACTGAGGCTTCACGATGGTTGGATGGATATTGAGTGTCCCTGGATAATGCTCTAGGAGGGTTTTTGTTTGCTCATGGTCCCAAATGGTCAAAAGGAGAAGTTCGTCTCAACATTTCCAGGACACTTGGCCTTTCAGGAGAGAAATAATGGCCATCATGGGACTCTGGGGCTCTAATTAATTAAGGAATTGATTCCTGGGTGATAAGTCCTATCATGATATGATCTAGAATAACTGCGTTGGCAATGCCTAGGAGGTAGAGATGACATTTCTCTCCTCGGTGATAGAACTGGTTGTTGTCTGGATAAGGCTGAAGATCTGGCTTGTAGCGATTGAACCAGTTATTTCATTGACTCTTGCATAATGCCTTGACCCCTGGCAATACTGGAAAGAATCCCATTTAGGTCAGCTACTGTAGGCGGAACAGACGGAATAGTTGGGTTGCCTACGTTCCTGGCATTGGGCTTTGGATCATTCATTTTTCCTTAAGAAAGGATGTACGAGATTAAGAATGGTAATTACACACACCTTCCCACATACGACGCTAATCTATTGATATCAAAAAATGGACTTGATCCAAATTTATAACAACATATAAAATATAGAATTATGGTGAGATAATAAAAAGAAAGACTCGGGATTTTAAAGTGGTTCGGCAATGTAAAAAATCCTACATCCACCGTTATAGTATTAATTTCAGATATTACCAAAAGCGAGGTATTCTTATTATTAAGAATATCCTAGAATCCATTCTCTCTCGCCTTTGATGAAAGGAGTACAATGTATTTAAAGTGGCCTAGAGATCAAGGGTTAGAATGTCAAGCGGTGGAATGCCTTTATACATTTAAGAATTTACACCCATACATAATGAATGTGATGGTTGGTTGCATAAACCACGTGTGGTAAGACTATTGATTGTAATTTTCATGTGGTGGCTTTTCATTTATATTGATGGTCCACATTCTTCGCATTGGTCGGCATGCCTGGCGAGCAACTATTTGCTGACCAGGATTGCTGCCATGTACGGAGACACTTGTCCACTTATTATTGGTTCACGTAGGTGGATAATTTTTGGTATCAACAATATTAATAATCATGTTGAGACCCTTTTTCTAGTTTTTCCTCTTTCTTTACCAAAATTGTCAAAAACATTTTTCCGTTCTTTTGTAAAAATGCCAAAAGCTTCCCTTCCTTTTATTATAAGTGTCCAAAGCATATTTCATCCTTTTTATGCAAAAACATTTTGTCCACCTCTTTTCCAAAAATGTCAAAAACAATTCTCTCATACGATAAAAGTTTTCCTCATTTCTTTCAAAAATAAATTCGAACCATTTTCCTTCTCAGGTCAATCGCATATCTGACCCTTAGTCATGCTCCCTATTGGCTTCGATCATTTGTTGAACTGCCCAAAGGTTCCATCAGTTCTCCCGCTACTTCCTCCAAGTCCAAAATTCACTTTCACCTGCTGATGCGACCATAAATGTGTATAGTGTGCATGCTATTTAGGCTCAAGTAATAATCTAATAAGTCGGGTATCGATCCTAAGGGAAATAGGACGAACGGAGTCTTAACGACATTGGAAAGACGAAGGTAACCTAACTTTGACTTCTAAAAATATCGAAAAGGTGATTTGAATTGGGAAACAACTATAACTAGTTGCAATTTTGAAAATGATTTACTAATGAAATTATGAATAAATGAAATGCAATTACTCTAAATTAACGAAAAGACTGCTGATGATTTAACTAAAACTTTACTTATGAGATGATAAAGATAGGTCGGGTTACAATCCTCCACACCCTAGTAATTCACTTCGTAGGATAGTAGATTCATAATTAAAGCTTTAACTGAATCTGACTTTTTAATGCTCCTAAGTATTACATATATGAGGGATCGTAGCCCGCACAACATATAAGCAAAGGATGAATTAAAATGCGGTCTTTATTTCTCCTAAGTATTACACATATGAGGGATCATAGCATGCACAGTATGTAAGCAAAGGTTGAACTAAAGAAGTATCGTATTAACTACAATAGAATTCATCTAAGATTTTTATCCCAACTTCTATTTCCACTATCATGAATTACATCGGGTGGGGTCCATGTACCCCAACCCTTGAAAACTTAGCCGAACATATTAAAACTAGAAGAAAACACGCTTTGAATGAAAGAACACATTTTGACTAATGAATTAAGAAGAGGAATGAAAATACAATTAGAGAAGTAACTACGGCAATAATGAAAGGAAGAATTAGAATGGTATTACTTGAATTGAAAAACTGGAATCAAAACTAGGGTTTCTGGTTGTTCTCTTCTCTAAACTAATTACAATGCTTCCTTAACGAATCAGAAGCCTCCCTCAATGTTTGGGGGTGTTTACAATTTATAATCTACGATTTATAAGAGTTTCAACCATGTAGGACTCTAATTTTACAAGTGGATAAGTTCGAATTTCCGATACTCGAACCGATCCCCTTAATGTGATTCGGTTCGGTTCCATCTTTGACATAAGTTTTTCCACGAACCGGTTCGGTTTGTTTTTCCTCTCTTCACTTTGGTTCCATCTTTTCGTGATTTAAAATAAGTTCTTCAAGCATAGGATCGATTCGTTTTTCTTCCTCTTCGGTTCTGTTCCATCTTTTCGTGCTTTACAGGATGTTCTTCAAGCATAGGATCGGTTCATTTTTCTTCCCCTTCGGTTCAGTTCCGTCTGTTCAGGAACTTTTCCTCCTTGTATTTTTTCAGGATTTGTGACTTTTGGTCCAGAACTCGGATTAGGATGCCGATCCTTACTAAGCACTGAATACCTATAAAATAGATAGGAAATACATGAAACTCAGTGTACTAATTAGAAACTTGCCAATAGTAATGATATGAGATAAATCCACTTGAATTACACTTTGCAGAGCGATAAAAGCCTCTAGATTAAAGGGATAAGTGGGAAGAATTTATGCCTAATCAAATCCCCTAACTTAGAACTTTGATCGTCCCGGGCAATTAAAAGAATCAAAACATGGTCCAACTCTAAAATAGGATAGAATACCTCTTTCTGGGGAGAGCGATTGCATTTAGCGTATGCAACAAGCCTTTAAACCCCTAGGCCACCCTAGTAGGACGAGTTGTGTCTCCTGAGGATTTGCAGTGAATATACCCACAAAATTTGACTCAAAGAAAAGTCAAAATACGCAAAAATTGTATAATTCAAACTTTTCTAGAAAAAAGTCATCATCAATTCTTGTTCAAGAGTCTAAAATCATAGTGCGTGTGTGTGGAGCCAGAAATTTAACCGTGAATTTCCACCGATTGACCATTACGTTACTTATCCGAAAATTCATTTTGATTTCAAAATCTCACTGAATGCTCTCACAAATGAATCACTCGGACTGTGGATTATTCTCTCGGTATGCGTGATTTATAAGAGTAAATATATGGGAACCAAGTTCATGCACATAAGTAGAAAGATGAAAATTTATGGTAACTGTATCTCATCAACGGATTACGGTTATAAGAAGGCGGGAACATTTCATCTAATTCATATTTATAATCTCTTTTATTATCTTTTCGTGTTTTAGCTCTCCACACGGTAACCAATTTAGCAGTTTTCCAAGGCAATATCACATACGTTTTCCATAACCGGTCAAAGTGAAAGAATTGAGATCCTTGACGAATTATTAGAACGTTGAAAATAACTTTGAGTTAACAATTAACTCGTATTGATTTATAAATTCACAATAATGAAAGGCTCGAATCTCCCCGGGTTTATTAATATCCACATTTATTCGTTAAGTTGCCTACGTTCGCTTAATTTCCGTCTTTGGTCAATTTTGGCTTTGTGTATTATTTTTTACAATTTGAGACTTTAAACTGACTTTTAATGATATGTTTGAAATTTTTGAATTTCAATTTTTATTTATTTTGAAGAAAAATATTTTTGGGTTTTTCAAATTTTGTCAATTTTTTTGAAATTTCAGGGCATTTTTGAAAATTTGTAAAGTTTTAGAAAGACGCACTTGTGACCCCCCCTAACTTAGACTTTTGCATTGTCCTCAAACAAAAAGGACTAAAATCTAAATCAAAGCGAATTAAAAGTGAGAGAAAATAAAACGAACAAATGAAACAGAAATGCATAAGTTTTTATAGATACTTAACACCTGTGTTACAAAGGAGAGGGTAGAACACAACTTAACATTTTTAAACAGCTACCAATAACACACAAACAGCAAACAATAAAGTCTTGGGTATGATTCGTTCTCACTTACGGTTCGGAACTATGACCGCTTCCCATACGTTGTGTTTTGTTTTTATTACAATGGCGGTGTGATAATAATCTGGTGGATGGTAACCCGGGATAAAGAGAGTAATTCCTGGAAGATGATAGCATCGTGTAGTAGGTTTGCATCCTATAATCGTATATTGGTATGAGTGTTTTGAAATGCGTATCTTGTGTGGTATGTGTGCATGGTTATAGGATTGTATAATTTTATTATGTAACTAAAGTAATGATATATATTTGCCTTAAGGGAGAATGTGATATTAGAGTTTTAAGATGTACATTTTATGTATTAGGTGTACATGCTTGTCAGGGTTGAAGGATCATGCGTATATAACTATGATACTGTTATATAGACCCTAAGGATTTTAGGTGTTGTCGTACTATATACTTGGAGATAGTTGTTCCTAGTAAGTAGCTGGAGTTATAGGTTGTGGGTTAAGGGCACAATGGATCTCAACGATCAACATTGTCAAGGAGTAGTGTATCGGGGGGTTCCTTGTTTGGATTTCGCTTCGCGAGACGCCCCACGTACGAAACGTAGTGCAATGTTAGGAGTGAAGAGAAGTTTTGTCCTTAGCACTTGGAGGTCTTTGGTTTGGAGAATAAAATTCTTTAAATGAAAACTAAAGATAAAGTGTGGTGTACTAAGACTAATAACTGTTTTAAGCCTATAATTTATAACCGATAAAGCTTAGTAATATATAGATATACATAGATGTGTATATAATTATAAGTTATTAATTTGGAAAGGATTTCGGGGTTATGTTAAAATGGTGGGTCCTGCGGGTTTATGCTATGGGTATAATTAGGTAGATTTTCCCTAAAATGTGTCAGTCAGAATAATTAATGTTCAGGGGTATGCGTTTAGGAGTGAGTTTTAGTTGAGGGGTGAGTTTGGGGTTCCACGAGAGTGAGACTCCACTATAGCTATGAAATATTGCATTTAGAATTATTATTCCTTGTTAATACACTTTCTACAAACATTTTCACACCTCGGGCCCTGACCTGTGTATATTTCTCTCTTGCTATATATATATATATATATATATATATATATATACACTTCAGGTATCCCACCGCCAGGGAACCAATGAAGCTTTTTCCATCCAATGTTCTCGGAGCCGTGACAAATGCGGACTGTTACTGGATTTGTATTGTAACCGTTTCCTACTTCTTTGTAAATCTAGATAGGATTCATTTTGTATATCGGGTTTATACCCAAGAGTTATTTGTAGCATTTTATATTTCTTCCCTTTGGTTGTTGTATTTTTTGTGACCCGACAGCATATTCGGGTATATTTTCTTATATGTACTTATGGTGCATTAATTGAATATGTCCTTTCATCTCGATTCGTGTGTACTTTTTATTCATGTTTAGTAGTCATTTTGTTATTGGCTTGATTTTTACTGTATGTTTAAAAAAAAAATTGGGCATCTGCTTATTTTAGAAGTGGGTAGTTAACTACGTTTATCTAGTCTAGTAAGTTGATGCTGAGAATGATCCACTTGAGATTACTGATTTAATTTAGTATAGGGCTAGCCACCCGTTATTATTTTAAGCGGGGTGTCACAATTGACTTCTCATGGAAGGCTGACGTCATTGCCACTGAATGGGGGGACGAATTCAATAGTTTAGATGAAGAGAAAAACCCGGAAAAGACTAGCCCAGTAGTAAGTATATGTGGAATGATATCGTTTGAGGAGCTGCTAAGAGAAATCAATAAAGTGACCGAACAACGCGAGATAGATTAGGAAATGGGGTTTCTATTTTTTTCCCTTCTGTGAATCATATGACTAGATTAGGGAGGCATTACTAGGTTTTGAACCTGTAATCAGCAGCGGTCGATAAAAGGCTTTGAGAAACTTCCTATGTCGGAAATGACCCTCGAGGAGATCAAGATCCTCGATAGGTTGAAGAAAACTCAAGCTAACATCACTATGTGGGTCCTCTTTATGTCTTCCTAACTTCACCGTAATGCCTTGATTAAACTACTTACTGGGCCCATAGTCCGTCCTTCGACCATGCCAGAGGAAGCAGTGAATCTGGTCAGATCTGTTACGTCTACTAGAATTCTCTCCTTATCCGAAGAAGAAATCCCTAAGTTTGGTCCAAATCAAAACTATTCTCTCAATATCTCGGTTGAAGTCATAGGGAAGACTGTCTCACTTTATCTTGTCGACAACGGGTCAGCACTTAATGTTTCCCGTTAAGAATCCTCAACAGCTTAGGACTGAAAGTAAGCGACCTTGCTCTAACTTCTGTCGCGGTGCATGCTTATGATAATACTCATCGGTACTTTATAGGATCCATAAAACTTACAATAGGGGTTGACCCTATAAATCCCTCTACTAAATTCTAGGTCATCGACATCCCGGCTTATTTCAACCTATTGCTTGAACGATCATGGCTCCATAGTATCAAGGGCGTATCTTCTTCCCTCCATCAAATACTACAGTTTTTTGCCAATGGGCAGGTCACAACCATCGTGGGTGATGATGATAATACTAAGAATGTACGCACCAATAATCCGATACTAGAGATACAATATATTAAAATGATATACTTCTATCAGGTTTTCAAGTTGAACCACTTCCTCTCTCAGTAGGGGATGATTTCAGAGATAGAGTCTATCCAGAACACAACCCTCATGTCAATGTAAATGTGATACAGATGTTTAAGAATATGTACTTCATGCCCGGACTCGTGCTGGGATGACGACAATAGGGAATACTAGAACCCATAGTGTTGAAGAAGGCTTTTCTCTTTATGGTCTGGGTTATTAACCATCAATAGAGGAACTCAGAATGCTCTGCTAACCATATTTTAAGAGATGGCTAGAAAGTATAAGACTGTCTCAGGAGATTCCTTGAATGGAAGATTCATCAAATAGGGTGAAGATTTCCCCTTTTATGACGTTCTCGAACCACGGTATGATCATGTGGATAAGAAGATGAAGCCAGAAATGGAGATCTTTTTCTAAGACAGCTACCCATGGGCTGAAAGTTCACAGCATAATGTACAACCTCTCATTGAGAAGACTATATATGCTACCGAAGATTCGGAGGGAAGTGACTCTGAGGATACGTTTGACTTTTAGACACCAAAGTTGACACTCTGCATGATCCACTCAAGCGCTACATCATCGGATCCATCCCGCGTGATCAAAGTTATTGATGCACCTTTACTCAACTGGAATGCTATACAAGTTCCACCCGCTGAAATGCAACCCAAATTAGATGTTTATCCCATTTATCTTCTTTTATTGTTCCTCCCTATTTTGAGCACAATGTAATCGAGACCTCTTTCGATGAGCTTCTCAAGGCTATTTTTCCCAATAATAAAATAAATGAGGATTTTGAGTATCTTGTTGTGCCTTACATTAATTGTCTTGATTCTAATAAAACTCTTGATGATGATGATGAGTTTGAAAATGAATAATTTTTAACTCATCTTAATAAGGTTAATAACAAACAATGTAACCGCATTTAAATTAATGAAGACAAAACTGTTATTATTAATCTCAGTTTTAGTAGCCAACTGTGCAAGATTAGGATAGGGACTACCCTTGACGAGTAAGACTGCACAGAATTTGATGAACTTATAAAGGAATTTATGGATGTCTTCGCATGGTCCTACGACGACATGCCCAACATTGATCTTGAGATAGCTTAGCATGAGATTCTAATGCTCCTAAAATGCAAACCGGTCACACAGAAACTGCGTAAATTCTGCAATGAATGCTCACTCAAGGTTAAGGAAGAAGTGGTCAAACATTTGGATGTAGGCTTCATCCAGGTTATTGAATATCCCACATGTCTAGTCAATATATACCCATTCCAAAATTCGAAGGAAAGGTTCACATGCGCATTGATTACCAAGATTTGGATAAGGCCTCTCCAAAGGATGATTATTCGATATCCAATATCGACATGATTGTAGATAACATGGACATTCATTCTCTCAAGTCATTTGTTGATGGTTTTTCCGAATAAAATGAGATCAAGATGCACCCGGATCATCAAGAGAAATAATCATTCACCACCCCTTGGGGATCCTTCTGTTATGCCGTTTGGTCTAAAAAATATAGGGGCTGCCTACCAGAGGGATGCCATCTTGATTCAATAACCATCTTGCATGATTGATACACAAATAATTCAAGATTTATGTGGATGATATGATCATCAAGTCTAATACTAGGGAAGGTCATGTTCCCACTCTCCGAAAGTTCTTCTAGCGACTACAGTAATACCATATGCGACTTAATCAATAGAAATGTGTTTTTGGCATTATCATAGAGAAACTTTTGGGATTCATGGTTAGAGAGAAGGGGATTGAAGCAAATCCTGCCAAATTGAAATCCATACTCGAAATGTCACCAACCCGAACGGAGAAGGAAGTCCGGGGATTCCTTAGAAAATTACAGTATATCAGTCGGTTCATTAGCCAGTTGACTTCCATTTGTGAGACCATATTCAAACTCCTCTGATAGGGTTCTACTAAGATTTGGAACGAATCTTACCAGGAAGCCTTTGATCAAATCAAGCAATATCTAACCCGACCTCTGGTACTCATGCCACCACAATTAGGTCTACCCCTACTCCTATACTTGATTGTAACAAACACCGTAGCTGGGGATTTATTAGCCTAATACCTTGAAGAATCCTGTAAAGAGATAGACATCTTTTACGCCAGTTGCAAGTTATCCAGATACGAAATCAACTACACTGCCTTGGAAAGCATGTGTCACCCTTTTCTAGGTCACTCAAAAATTACGTCACTATATGCTCGCTTTTCCTATCAAACTTGTGTCCCAAATGGATCCTATCAAATACCTGCTCAAGAAACTGGCCTTATCTACCCGAATGTCCCGATGGTTGATGTTGTTAGCCGAATTTGATATTGTGTATGTCATGCAGAAAGCCATAAAAGGGAAATCCGTCTCTGACTACCCTACGAAAGAAGCCGATGCTTGGATCTCTGAATTCCCGAATGAAAATATCCTTTGTACCTCCTCAGAAGACCTCCGATGGTAAATATTCTTAAACGGTGCTGCCAATAAGAAAGGATATGACATTGGGATACTCCTAACTTCCCCTGATGACTCTCACACTCCCTTTTCCGTCAAGCTATATTTTCCCTGCACTAATAATATGACCGAATATGGGGCATGCACAGTAGGCCTCAAAGTCTCTCTCAAGAAAGAAATTCGATGCCTAGATGTCTACGGGGATTAATCCTCATCATCGGTCAAGTCCTCAGATGATGGAAAGTTAAGGATGAGAAACTCTTACCCTTCCATGCCCACCTAGAAGATCTGGCATCCCAATTCCAAGACATCACCTTCTATGACCTACCCCAAGCAAAGAACAACTTAGTCGATGCCCCTGCTACCTTAGCCTCTATGATTGAAATGACTGAAGGAATAATGATGGCCACCTTACTAGTCTAAAAGAAAACTAAACCAACCCATTGTTACCACATTGAGCTAGTAATAGAAGAAGATCCTGATATAGCTGGTTGCTGGTACTATGATATTTGGCATATCCTTAAGCATGGTAGGTATCCCCAATATTTTAATAAGAAAGATCGATCAACCCTTTACAAACTGGCAGCCCAATAGATTGTCTGCAATAAAGCACTGTTCAAGAGAAACTTTGATGGAACTCATTTACACTTCATCGTAGGGCCTGACATTAAAGAGATGATGCAAAAAATCCACAGAAGGGAATGTGGACCCCACATGAATTTCCATATACTTACTAAGAAAATTATTCGATAAGGTTACAATTGGACTGCTATGGTTCGGGATTGCACCGCCTATGTTAGGAGATGCCTTAAATGCCAACAGTTTTCCAACCTCCAAGACTTGCCTCCATGGAAATTGTATAACATAACCTCTCCTAGGCCATTCTCTACATGGGGCATCGATATCATAGGGAAAGTTACACCTAAAGATTCCAACGGGCACAAGTTCATCTTAGATTCCATTGATTACTTCACCAAATGGGTCGAAGCTAAGTCATATGTAATGATGAATGCCAAAGAGGTGGACAAGTTCATCTGAAAAAATATCATATGCCGATATGGGGTCCCACATGAGCTAATATAAGATAACGGGTTACATTTCGAGGCAGACTTCACAGAATTAATCGAAAAGTATGGGATTCAGAGACACAAATCTTATCCCTATCGATCTTAAACCAACGGTGAAGTCAAAGATGCTAATAAGAACCTCAAAGCAATCATCAGCAAGATGATCGAGAGTTATCGAGTTTGGGACGACCGTATCCCTTACGCCCTTTGGGGCTACCGCACTTCAGTCCAATCATCTACTGGCACTACCCCTTACTCTTTGGTATACGACATGGAAGCATTCCTACCCATTGAGATAGAAATTCCTTCACTAATCGTCATGCTTGAAAGCAAAGTCAGCAAGGAAGGCTGGCATCAGAGCCGTCTTGACTAGTTGTCACTCTTAGACAAAACAAGGATAAAGTCTGTGTATCATATACAAGGGTACCATCATCGAAAATCACGATCATTAAATAAGAGATTCAAGGATCGTGGTGTTTGAGATGGGGATTTATCCCTTAAAAAAAATCGTAGAAGCCGTCTGGGACCCCATAGGGAAATTTAATCCCAATTGGAAAGATCCCTACATTGTGAAGAAGATCCTATCCCGTGGCGTCTCTATGCCCACTAACCTTGATGGAGAAGAGATGGCATGCCCAGTCAATCTAGATCGTCTCAAGAAATTCTACCCTTAATTCAAAATCTCGGGATGCTATGACTCTTCTAATCTCCCTTCTATTCTAAAAAAATATTCATTTAGAGGTGTTAATGCTCAACCTTTGCCATTAATATTATCATTCTCTCTCCTTAATTATGGACGTGCCTTTTTAAAATTCTGGTTCTCTCAAAACGCTTAGGATCCTGTTCCACAGACCGATCCATTCTGAATAAGTGCCTACTCTCATTCCCCAAAAATGTTTCAATTTTTAACCCAATGAATATGATATATATACACACGCTCGCAATATTGGGTAAAAACATTACATGGGTTTAAAGAAAACAAAAATGAAGCCTTCTTTATCTAATGAGAGAGACGCATATGGAGACAGAATAATGACACCTTCAAAGGTCTCCTATAAAATAAAAATGACACTAACTATCGAAGCCCCCAGACAATGAAAGGGCATGCTATTTGTCACTGGGATCATCTCTACAAGATCTAATGGATGGACATGCATGGTATTTGTAATATTATATTACTGGATATGGCATAAATATTCAACTTATCATACCGAACGATCGATTGAGATGGTGCTGCTAAGTTATCTCTCTTTCTTTGAGTTTCATGAGTTTTTCACTACAGGCGATTCCAACTTTGGAATGGATTTTGTCTTTCATTTATCAGCACAAGAATTTAGAGGGATAAAAGTATTATTTTATTTATGTAATTATGAATTCATGCACTGTTTGTTTTGGATTTTTTCAGCGGAGTTTTTTACCAATTCAAGAGGCACCCTGAATATATATGGGTTCCTTTGCATTTAATATTCAAATGGAATGTGTAAGTTTGTCTTTAACATTTACCTAAATCTTTTGTTTAGATAGATGTTATTTACTTTTTAATGGTTGAATGGGTTTGAATTTTGACAAAAGTTAACAATGAAATTACATCTTATTACCCTCAAAAATTGATTTTTCTAAAAGTCTTTCTTTTCTTTGTCATGAATTTTAAAAACAAATTATGTTTAATTCATATTCTTTAAAAACTTTTTACATAATTATTTTTACTAATTTTATATTTGTTTGTATGTATCTCTTCACTTTTTCAAGTTGCAATTTCAACCTATGGTGCTTCCAAAGTGAATGGTGGTGGAACCTTTGATAAAAGCGAATATGTTTTTTCTTTATTTTTCAAAATTTAATTGAAAAAAAATCACTTATACATATGAACGTGACTCCTAGATACACTAAAGTTATTATGGTTGTGAATAAAATATCGAATTGATTAGCCGAGGAAGAATAAGTTTTGCAACTAGAATGTCGAATTGATTGGCGAGGAAGAAAAAATGTGATGAATTGCTAATTCTTAGTTTCTTTTGAGGTGTTAACTAGAAGAATTTTGTTACACATGATTATAAGAGGCAACTGATGTTAACAAGCTTGTATTAAAATGGTTAGGTAGATGGACGATTGAACTATGTATTCTCAAGATTAAAAATGTCGTCCTTGGCTAATCAATTTCTTTACATATTCTCAATTTTAATAAACACTAAAAAAAAATGATTTAATTTAATGTTCTTATTTTTCCAAAATGAGACTTTGTTTGTGACCTGAATTTGAATATTATCTTTGTATGGAATTTTTATTTTTCCTTACAGGTACTACTGTCACAATAGTCATATTATAAGTTATTTTATTTTCTTAATTGCCAATATCACCCAATATATTCGACATATATATTAATTTTGCAAAATTATTGGCTTAATATATTCTTAAACCAAAGCTCAATAGATTTTTAAACTCGACATAGAAAAGTATATATTATTTCAAAAATTTATAATACGTTCGTGTATCGCGCGGGTTGCATGCTAGTGTATTAATAAAACTACCTTCATGAAAAATACATTAGATAATAATTGTAACGCATAAGATTTTTTCTGTCAAAAGTAGTTCAACACAGTTTCGTTAATAAAGGTAATTAAGATATATTTTTGCACGTAATTTCTGTTTTTTTTAAAGAAACATTTCAAAGAAAATAAAACTCTTATATTAAAATAAAAGTAGTATATAAATTGTTATTCACCCCAGATAAGATTCTTTGGTCGAAGTTTTTCAAGAAAAGAGTCACCTTCAAAAGAGTAATGATACACACACCAACTCTTCGCACCAATTCAGTACCGAATGTGCTTTAAATACATTGTACTATAGTGGGCTCCACACTTTGGATGGTGGGATCCACACTTTGGTACATACATTTGAAGCACATTCGATACTAGATTGGTACTAAGAGTATGTGTATTTATCTTTATTCCCTTTAAAATATCTCAATCGCAATAGTCAATGTGATGTAACCATCTCTCACGCCACAATATTTGGGCCTAATTTAAAACTCATGTGATATATTCACGCATGGACTGTGTTTTTTTAGAGCACGTTTTTGTTCCCCGGAATGAATTGGTCTTGATTCTTGTCAACCAACTATTTTAAATACACTCAGAAATTTAAACTAATAAAAATACTAATTTTAAAATATAATTATTCCGAGGCAAATACTCATGCACATATTTCTTTATCAAAAATTTGAGACTCAAAATATATACTTTAAAATCATATATTAATTCATGTGTGTATATAAGATGTTGTCACGTTGAGAAAGTGTCTACAATATTATATTCAAAATATGGTGATATATTCACGTAGTTGCATACGATTTAAATTTTCTCAATAATACTTATAGCTTTGCTTCTCTGAGGTGAATGATAATTCATATACTACTTTTATGGAGAACTATGTAATCAAATGTTCTATGATCAACTCAAGGCAAAAATGATAAGTCCCACCATATATGGTTCTTAAAGTTTTGTAGATTTATTTGGAGATGCTATTGATTACGATTATAGACTTGCTTTACAATTTATAAATATACTAGTTTTAAATTCACACGATGCGTGGGTGAGACGATTGTTTACGTGTGGTAAAAAATATACATATTTTTTGAAAAAAATAGCCATTTCAATGGCAAGGTAGTGTACTCTTAAATTATAATATTTTTTTTAATATACATACTTCGTTTCAAGATATGTGGATTGTCATTTAAAAAGGTCAAGAGACTTTTCATCGAATGAACCAAAAAATTATATCCAATAAATGAACTTTGCATTTTTCCTAATGAAAGTAAAATTATTGGTAAAATCCCAGAACAATTAAGTAAAATTAGCTTAAATGTTGAATTTCTAAAACATATTAATTATTTGTTATTGGGTTGTTGCTAATTTGGTGAAAAATGAAAGAACAAATAAATATTTTTCTTAAAACAATCCATCCTCACAAATAAAGAACCACCTGACCCATCCAAGAACAAAACCACTTCCATAACATGCTAAGCAAGCACACGCCAAACATAATCAAACTAATAGACAACTGTCAACTACCGCTTCTCCAACCAATCAACAATCACCAACATCGAACCTTGTTGGCCACAAACCACTTCAATTTGTCTTTCCATATATCCATTACCAACACACCAGTCAGGAAGTCAAAATAATAAGGCTTATATGAAATGGGAGACCAAAATATTTAAAAAAACTCTGGCAAAAAAAATATTAAAAAAACAAAAATCAAACACTCAAATTTATTGTTGAGAGAAAGAAATGTCGTTTTATATTTTGCTAAAGATAAGGAAGCATGCTAGAAAACTTTTATTTAGTTTAATTAAGAAAGGAAGAAGCATATGTGTCATTACTCCAAGGATACATCAGATTAATCCAAGGATGCTGATAATGGAGGAATAGATCTTTACAATGGGAAATAAAGACAACATACTGTGATGATAATTTCTGGATATAATGATGCTGAACAAAAATCAGAATATAAAACAGGTTCAAGCATTTCCATATCCTACAAATAGCTTGATTGTAATATCATCAACGTCTGTTTGTTGGATGGTGATGGACTGTGATTGGTTCTTTTGAAGGGTTAAATTTAAGGGAAAGTTAAAAGAATAGTTGAAAAAATATGCAGTGGTATGTCTCTACACACTCATTTGACTCTTATTTCGATCCATATATTAATAAAAAAATTCATAGAAAATTTTTATGTTCCGAAAAAAGTTTGAATTTTGTAACTCAAAAAATGCATATTCTTAACCAAACATATACCTGCCAAATATATAACCTTATTTAACTTGTTCAATCAAATTGTTTCTTTAAAATTCAGAAACAAAAAGAAGAGACCTCAATGAAATAAAAAATAATAATTCTTAGCCTCAAAGAAATTGACACAAATTTATAAAGGAAAAAAAAATGATCCCCCAACAGAACCACAAACACAATGATTTACGATTTTAGGGCTTATTGAAAAAATTCGTTCATGTCTAGGAAACAATGATTAAAAACGTGAAGTTAAACAAACTTCTAATTCAAAAATAAGAAAACCCAAATCTCAAAAACACTCAATGCCCACAGTTCAAACACAATTCCAAATACATAAAGGAAAATTTTAAAAATTGGAAGAAATAAATGATACCTCGACGAAAACATGATCATAAATGTGGTCACTTTTTTCGGAAGTGTAATAACCATCAGGCATCCTGAGGGCCAAAAAAATATGAAAGATGTTTTTGTTTGGAATTTGATTATTATACTTAGGATTTGATTTGATTACTTTATTTTTCTAATGCTCGAGAAGCAGAAAAATTATTGTGCTTGGGAAGTTTTTGTAGCTGGAGACAATATGCGAAAGATGTTTTTGTTTAGGATTTGATTATATGGGACCATTGAGGTAGATACGATTTTATCCTATATATACAGAGAGAGAGGTGGTAAGTTAAATGTTTGACAGAGAAGTACATATAAGCGAGGTAGAGGAGGAGACAAATAATTGTGAATAGATGAAATGAATAGGTAGGGATGGGAAGGCTGAGAGTGAGCTGCGATTATAATGGGTGTCAATGTGGACACTCTCAAAATCAAATAGTATTAATTCCTGACCTCCTCCTGTTGAGCGTTTTAGAATGTATAATAGATAATAGATATTAGATATGCCATAGTTAGATATAGTTCATTCTATCCCTAAGTTTTTTTTTCAAATATGAAGGTTATAGTTTGTTTTTACAGATTTTATGACCATGGACTGACACATTTTTTTGTCATTATATATGGAAGTGATATAGTTTTGCCAAAATTTTGCGGATTTTTGTATCTTCTATTTGGATTTTAAATTTTATATTTGAAATGTGGTATTGAAATCCAACATAGAAAATTTTTATCTCAAAAATTATAATTATATGTGGTGATTTCACCTTCCTATGTTTATTTGGATTGTGTCAAATGTTCAAATGTCTTTATTTTTTTCCCTTCACATGGATATCTTTTTACAAGATTCAAGCATATGAATGCTTATTTATGAGTTATTTGAATTGACTAAATGAATGATTATGTCAAGCTCTCTGTGTTTGTGCGATGTATAGTCTATGCTTATGACTCCCTTACAATACCAATTCCATATTTGAATATCCAAACTATCTTCCTATAATTAAGGTTTTTTGTTTATTATTTTGAGCTTATCTTTTAGACTATTGGTTAATTTGATTTGGTTTAGGCTAATTCATTCATGCGATTCCATTATATACATGTTTGAAGTAGATAAAAATAATTCTCTTTGATGATATGTTTATTCACGGTTATATGTTCATGGATTCATATTAGATAAACTTATTTCGAATTCAATTCATAATGTGATTGAATCCGTGGAACTTTAGTACTTTTAATTAATTGACTATTTTTAAAATTTCATTTTTATATTATGTCAAGGAATCTTAGTCATCTGACCCAGTCTGGTATTCTTGTCGTGTGTAGTCTCATCTCATCAGTGAGAGAGACTGAGGAACAAAACTCACTTGAATCCCCAAAACAAATCCTACCCTCGTTCTCTCCCACTCATTCATCCGTCACCTCACATATTTGTATCCCTTAATGTCTCCATCTCCCTCTCACTCATATGTCTCCTTCTCACTCATATGCCTCCGCCTCTTCCTCTCACACACACTCCTACAGGTAATCTCCCTCACCCTCTTACACACCTGCACTCGCACATGCACATACACACACATATGCATGCAACCAAAGACACACCCACTCGCGCAAACACCCCCCCCCCCCCCCCCCCCCACACACACACACCGCTTACAACTCTACAGATCTAAGGACTTTGAACTATTTTTTCAAAGTTCAGATTTTTGAGGTTTTCCAATTTGGGAATTTTCTTGAAATTTAGAGTTAACTTTTTATTCAATCTATGTTCAATTAAAGATTTTTTCTTTCTCAACCATATTGCGTTGATATATAATATTTTGACATTGGATCTACAAATTTGAAGACTATGAACCATTTTTTTGTTTGATGATTTTTTTGCATATTGAATCCTAAAATGGGTGTGTTTCTTCTTATAATTTGATGATTTTATGAGAATAAAACCCCTAATGTTTTGTGTTTTGAATTCTCTCAGTCATTTTTTGGATCTAAGTAAAAAAATTAGATTTCAAACCATCCTTTTTATTGGTCATTGTCAAATTTTAAGGCAAATAAACCTAATACTTGGGGGGTTTTAAATTTGAACATAAAACCCTAATTGTTGTAGATTGTTTGCAATTTAGTCTTTTTCATTTTACATTTATTACATTAATTTTTTTCATTTATTAGAAATTACTTCATTTATTTTTGTAGTCAAACTATCTCTTCGTTTTACAGTTCTCCCTCATAGTTTCAATGTACTTTCTCTTTTTTATATACTTGGAATCTATATGTAGTTTAATCATCTCACAAAATTCTTCACGCTTGATAATTTCATAAGAATTTATCCTTTATTATTTTAGGTGAGTACTCAACTCAACAAAGCCTTTTTTCAGTTATTTGGGATCAACTATATGAATAATATTTTTTTCATTCCATTATGTTTAGTGCAATGTTTTCGATTAAAGCAAATGATATCATGTATTTTTTTACAATATCCCACCAAGTCAATTTAGGCTTACCTTTACCACTTGTGTTACCATACTAATAACTAAATCACTCTTCCTTACGAGGACATCTATTGGTCCATGATTGACATGTCCAGACCATCTAAGTCGATCTTCTCTCAATTTATCTTCTATAGGAACTACTTTTACTGTTTCACGAATTTGTTCATTTTTAATTTTATTCTTTCAATTTTTAACACAAATCCATCTTAACATTCGCATCTCTGCCACACTCATTTTCTGCACATTTTATTTTTTGGTTGCCCAACACTCTGACTCATATAACATGGTGGGTCTAAGTTTCATCCTATAAATTTTTTCTTTTAACTTTAAAGTTATACGCCTATCACACAATACGCCAGTAACACTTCTCCACTTAATCCACCCTGCTTTAATTATATGAGTAACATCATCACTAATATCTCAATCTTTGTGGATAATTAAGACTAAATAACGAAAATGATCATTTCTAGGTATCTCTTGACTATCTAACTTCACCACATCCCTATTTATCCTCCTATTACTACTAAAATTTCACTCCACATATTTTGTTTTAGTCCTGCTTATTTTAAGTCCTCTTATGTCTAGATTTTCTCTCCATAATTCCAATCTATCATTAATTCATGTCATAGTATCATCCACCAAAATAATATTATCTACAAATAACATACACCAGCGTACCTCATCTTGTATTTTTCCAATCAATTCATCCATAACAAGAGTTATGAGATAAGGACTTAGTATGAACCTTGGTGTAGACCTACAGTAATTGTGAATTCACTACTTTCTCTAGTTGATGTTCTTACTATAGTCATAGCCCCATAATACATATCCTTGATCACATTAATATATCTAGGATTCACTCCTTTTTATTTAGAACCCATCGTATTATATCTTTTGTTATCCCATCATATACCTTCTCCAAATCTATAAAAACCATATGAAGGACCTTCTTTTTCTCCATTCACCTTTCCATTAATCTCCTCATTAAATAAATTATTTTCATTATTGACATCCCAGGCATAAACCCAAATTAATTCTCAGATATATAGTTATTTTCAATCTCAATCTATATTCAATCACTCTCTCTCGCAGTTTCATTGTATGAATCCTTAACATTATACCATGATAATTTTAACAACTTTATTTGTCCCCTTTATTTTGGTAAATAAGTACTAAAATACTCTTTCTCCATTCATTAGGCATCGTGTTAATAATTATAATTCTAGTAAATAATTTTTTAAGCCAAGATATTCCTTCCTCCCTTAAGCACTTTCAAAACTCAATTGGGATGCCATATGATCTTAAATGCCTCCTTATTTTCTTCTTTTCTAGAGCAATCCCAACATTTGTTGTCCTAATCCCAACACTTTCATTGTATGACTCCTAAGTTACTCTATATCTAATCTACTCCCATTATCTTCATTCAATAAGCTCTCAAAGTAGTTTTTTTTTCATTTTTTCATAACCCCGTCATCCTTGACTACGACTCTCGAATAATTACTTTTAATACACTTAATGTTATTAAAATCTTTTGTTTTCTTGTCCATAAGTTTAGCAATCTTATAAATACTTTTTTTCCTTCTTGTGTTCCTAATTTTGTATAAAGATAATCTTCCACCTTTAACTTAGCATCTCTTATCATTTTCTTAACTTCATTTTTAGCCGATTTATATTTCTCAAAATTCTCTTCATTTCTAGTTATTTTTCATGATTTAAATCACCCTTTTTTATTTTTACTATATTTTGTACTTATTCATGCCACCACCAAGTTTCGTTAGATTGTTGCCTCCTTCCTTTTTATTCTCCAAGAATTTCGTTCAATATTCATCTGATGCATGTGGCCATTTTATCCCTCATTATAATCTTCGTTATTCCATGATGTTTTATTTAATATTCTGTATTTAAATAATTTTAATTTCTCCCCTTTTAAGTTTCACCACCTAGTTCATGGGTTAATCTCCTCTTCCTCCACTCGTGATTGATTTTTAGTATTTATATCCAATACCATTATCTTATGTTGAGAGGTTAAGATCTCTCCCACAATAACCTTAAAGTTTTTACATGTTAATCATTCTCCTTTTCTAGTAATGAAAAAGTCTATTTGGATTTTATGCGTCTACTTTTATAAGTTATAAGTGTTCAAGCCTCTTTTTGAAACATGTATTCACTAGTATAAAATCATAAGCCATTATAAAATCTAAGATAGACTCTGCACTGACGTTTTGTGAAACCCCGCCTAATAAAATACCGGGTGATCAGTCCTATACCAAATTAAGCAGGAATCTCATTTGGTTCATTCTTAGCATCACTGTCGGTTTTTTTTAAAACATTTATAACCACCTAGTATTCAAAAAGCTGGTGTCAAATTTTATCTTTTTAATTAAACAACCCAACATGCAAAAATATAAACTAAACCAATCACACCATCTGCAACTGAACAAACTGAATAATTAATAAAAGACTTGCCGAATAAACTATCGGCTAAAATTCCAAACCAAATAAATGCCCAATAATAATAAAATAATAAGAAAACTGAATCTGAAAATAACTGGGCAACATGCCCTACATGAACAGTGACTGAGAATAAATCCCTAATCTAGGAACAAAGGAATGAGGCGTCTAATACAAACCCTGCTAGCATCCACATGTGACGCAACTGCGTGTCCCTGGAATAGATATCAAGTCTAGCATCTCTGTGGCAGGACACCTAAAAGGTTTTAAAAATATTTTTACAGCAAGGGTTAGAACCAAAAATATTTAGAAAATATTTAGCAAGTGAATTAAAATGTAGCAATTTAAAAAATGCATGAATGCTCTTCATATTTAGGTTAGTGTCGCACTCACTTGAGATACTATTCACCCCTCATCTAGGATGCACACCTAACGTTCTATACTTAATCTGCCTAGTTGTACTACCCAAGCTAACTAGACTATAGTAATAAATTGAACTTATCTAAACGTCTAAGTTTCTCGTACCGCCCATGTAGCAATTCATATCTATCATCATTCAACTTCCATAATTAAGTTTCACTACTTAATTTACTATAGATATTCCCAATATATTTTTAATCTTGTAATTAAGTTTCTCTTTACTTAATTTACCATTTAGATGTATATTTATACATATCATCTACAAGTCTACTTTCGCCCGTAAGTAGAATATCATGAAGTATATATTTCACACACAATATATACTATAAGGATTATTGGTCCGGATAATCATCGACCCCAATTATGCTATCATTTACATTGGTCCGGATAACCCTCGACCCCAATTTTAAATGTTATACATATGTTTATTGGTCCAGATACTCATCGACCCCAATATAATTATTTAGATTTGTTTCGGATAATCATCGACCCCAAATTCGAACTAAAGGTATTGGTCCGGATACTCATCGACCCTAATACTATTAAAATACATTAGGTATTCACATAGCCCAAGTATTTCTACAGATTACCCAAATATATATATATATATATATATACTTTAAATCCGACTAATATGTGCTCAAATCCCTTAGCACCAGCCCAACATACCCAAGTCTATATCCCGACTTGTAATTTAATTAATCGCACATGAATTAAATTATCATGTAAGTAGTGTCGCCCAAATAAATTACCCTGACTTACTCATTATGTCCATGCCTTTACCCGTTAGGATTTAATACATCAAGTCCCACTATTAAGGTTAACACCTCTCATTAAATTTAAGATTCAATAATTTATTATACATTTATATAATAAATTAAACCGGATAATCTGTGCCCAAAACCCGTCACACTAGCTCTTAATATCCAAGTTAAATTCCCCGACTCTTAATTTAATTAATTTATCACATTAATTAATTAATTCAAGTAGTGTCACTCAACTACAATACCTGGACGTATTCACTCGGCCCGTAATTTAACCCTTTAGAATTTATTTCACCAAATTCCGTTAATAAGTTTGACGCTCTTATTAAATTTAATTTTCCTTAATAATCATACCATAAGACTCTAAGTATTAGGTTCCATTTAATTTCTATCAATTGAATTTTACCTTATGATACCAGCCTGTATGCTAAATTCATTCGAAATTCCCATTTGAACACGTTCATATATTTCCAAGTGTCGTTCATTCTAAATACTCCTAAATTCATATATCGGATTCATCCCTACCTAATCCAAGGATAAAATAATGTTCTTTAATATTTTTCCAAATTCCTTCACTCATCTACGGACATCTCCAAATAACCCGAATTTATTTCTTCCTAAAGACGTCGGTCTTGCGCACCCTTTCGTAGAAAAATCATATCAAATCCAAAAAAAACCAAAAAAATACGAGGTCGACGCGCACGCGACCATGATGAAAATATCTACAATCTGATGTTTTACAATAACTAAATGGGTTGATCGATCAACTTCGTAGTTCGATCGATCGATCGATCAAATATCCATCTTCTTCCCCGATTCTGTTTCCACCATTTTTGAAACCTCAAGCTTTTTAATTCTCTCCCAAAAATTTACACAATCACAATCAACATTCAATACATTAAATAGTAGGTTCTAAACACCCTAGAAACCTTGAATCATCAAAAAATTTACATAAGTCTAATGTTTAACAATTTGGGTATTTTTCTGGGTTTTACCCCACCGATTTCAATTCATCATTCATATTCGAATTTAGTCATCAATACTTACTAATTTTTACCCTACAATCTGATTTCAATAGTACCATATCATAGACTCACATCAATTGAGTCATTAATCTACACATTTTAATCTAATTCAAAAGACCCATTTTAATTGTTAACACACACCCAAAAACATATTTGATTATACACATCACCATGATATGAATTGGTTATCACCAAATTACAATTACAACAAATTAACCACTTGCCTTAACAATCGTAGAGTCTTATTCCTTTGGTGTTGATGATGATTCCACAAAGAACACCCTCAATTTGTCCTTGATTCGTCTCCCAAAGACTCCCTGTTGATACCAATTGCTCCCTCTGTCTTGCTCTCAATTTCTAGGTTTAGAGTTATGTTAATTTTCATTTCATACACTTATAATTAGGTTTATAAATCATAATCCCATTTTTAGGCTTATGGGACAAGCCCATGTAAGGACATTTTTATCCGTTATTAACTTATATGTCGTATACTGCTACACCGTTGAGAAGATCAAGATCACATTCACATCAAGACGGATCAAAATAATCAAGGCTCTTTAAAAAATAGTCTCCGCAAGGTTAACTTTTGTAAGGTTATGTTTTACAATACCTTAATAATGCATTTAGAGTATTGGAATTATTTTTCATAAAATATTTTCTAAGTGTTGGAGCGAAGCTTTAAAAGTTTTTATTAAATTTTTTTTGAATTCATATTGTCTAAAGATTTTGTTCTCGAACACCTTTTCGTAGAAAAATCATAACTCAACTCAACAAAGCCTTTTCCCAATTATTTGGGGTCGACTGCATGAATCTATTTTTCCATTCCATTCTGTCCAGTGCAATATCTTTGGTTAAACCACATGTCATCATGTCCTTTTTATAATATCTCACTAAGTCAATTTATGCCTACCTCTACCCCTTGTGTTACCATCAATACTAACTAAATCACTCTTCCTTACAGGAGCATCCATTGGTCTACGGTTGACGTGTCCAAACCATCTAAGTCGATTTTCTCTAAATTTATCTTCTATAGGATCTACTTTTACCGTCTCACGAATTTATGCATTTTTAATTTTATCCTTTCGAGTTTTACCACAAATCCATCGTAGCATTCGCATCTCCGCCACACTTATTTTTTGCACATTTTGTTTCTTGGTTGCCCAACACGTTGTCCCATATAACATGGTGGGTCTAATGGTTGTCCTATAAAATTTACCTTTTAACTTCAAAGGTATACGCCTATCACACAAACTACCGGTAGCACTTCTCCACTTAACCCAGCCTGCTATAATCCTATTAGTAACATCATCACTAATATCTCCATCTTTTTGGATAATCGATCCTAAATAACGAAAATGATCATTTCTAGGTATCTCTTGACCCTCCAATTTCACCACATCTCCATTTGTCCTCATATTACTACTAAAATTGCACTCCATATATTCTGTTTTAGTTCTTATTATTTTAAATCCTCTTGTTTCTAAAGTTTCTCTCCACAATTCCAACCTGGCATTAATCCCCGTCTTAGTCTTATCCGCTAAAACAATATCATCTGCAAATAGCATACACCATGGTACCTCATTTTGTATTTGTCTAGTCAACTCATCCATAACAAGAGCAAAGAGATAATGACTTAATGCTGAACCTTGGTGTAGACCTACCGTAATTAAAAATTCACTACTTTCTCCGACTGATGTTCTTACTGTAGTCATCGCACCATCATACATATCCTTTATCACATCAATATATCTGCGAGTCACTCCTCTTTTATGTAGAACCCACCATATTATATCTCTGGGTATCCTATCATATGCCTTCTCTAAATCTATAAAAATTATAGAAGATCCTTCCTTTTCTCCCTATACCTCTCCATTAATCTCTCAATAAATAGATTACTTCCATTACTGACCTCCCAGGCATAAACCCAAATTGATTCTCGGATACTGTTGCCTTTAATCTCAATCTATATTCAATCACTCTCTCCCAAAGTTTCATTGTTTGACTCATTAACTTATTACCACGATAATTTGAACAACTTTGTATGTCCCCTTTATTTTTATAAATAGGTGCTAAAACACTTTTTCTCCATTCATCGGGCATCCTATTAGTCATTAAAATTCTATTGAATAATTTTGTAATCCATGATACTCCATCTTCCCCTAAGCACTTCCAAACCTCAATAGGGATACCATCTAGTCCTAAAGGCTTCTCTGTTTTCATCTTTTTTAGTGCAATCCTAACCTCTGTTGCCCTAATTCTGCGAAAAAATATATTTTCTCGAGTCTCTGTAAGTTCCTCTATATCTAATCTACTCCCATTATCTCCATTTAATAACCCCTCAAAGTAATTTTTCCATCTTTCCATAATTTCATCATCTTTGACTAGGACTCTCGAATCATGACTTTTAATACACTTAACGTTATTAAAATCTTTTGTTTTCCTATCACTAAGTTTAACAAACTTGTAAATACTTTTTTCCCCTTCTTGTGTACCTAATTTTGTATAAAGATCATTATACGCTTTTAACTTAGCATCTCTTACCACTTTCTTAACTTCCTTTTTTGCCCATTTATATTTCTCAAAATTTTCTTCATTTCTATTTATTTGCCATGTTTTAAAGAACCCCCTTTTGATTTTTACTATATTTTTTACTTCTTCATTCCACCACCAAGTTTCTTTAGACTGTGGTCCCTTGCCTTTTGATTCTCCAAGAATTTCTTTTGATATTCTCCTAATGCATGTGGCCATCTTATACCACATTATGTTAGTCTCTTCTTCAGTATTCCATGTTGCTTCATTTAATAATGTATCTTTAAATAGTTCTAATTTCTCTCCTTTTAAGTTCCACCACCCAATTCGTGGGTTAATCTTCACTTTTCGCACTCGTGATTGATTTTTAATATTTATATCCAACACCATTATCCTATGTTGTGAGGTTAAGCTCTCTCTCGGGATAACCTTACAATCTTTACACGTTAATCGATCTCCTTTTCTAGTAATGAAAAAATCTATTTGGCTCTTATGCATTCCACTTTTATAAGTTATTAAGTGTTCAAGCCTCTTTTTAAAACATGTATTTACTAGTATAAAATCATAAGCCATCGCAAAATCTAAGATAGACTCTCACCCGTCGTTCCTATCTCCAAAACCATATCCTCCATGCACTATCTCATATCTAACACGATCTTCTCCTACATGACCATTAAAATCTCCCCCTATATAGATTTTCTAATCTAAGGGTATTTCTTGAATTAGTTCATCCATTCGTTCCCAAAATTGTACTTTAATGTGCTCATCTAATCCTACTTGAGGTGCATAAGCACTAACAATATTAATTATATTTTCACCTAATACCAATTTTACAAGTATAAGTCTATCACCTTTCCTAATAACGGTTATGATATCTTCCTTAAAGTTCTTATCTACTATTATTCCAACTCCGTTCTTATTTATATGTTTTCATGTATAATAAAATTTAAATCCTGTATTTACTATTTCTCTAGCTTTCTCACCTACCCATTTAGTTTCTTGTAAACAAGTTATGTTAAATTTTCTTCTTATCATGGTATCTACCAACTCCATCCATTTTCCTGTCATAGTCCCTATGTTCCAAGTCACTAACATAAGTCTAGTATCCTGGACTAGCTTCTTTACCCGCACACGTCCAGCTTGTTGCAGGAACCCTTGCGTATTTATCATTGCATCCGGGCACCGATGCGACGCCCCTTGCCTATTTTTTGAGACACCTGGTGGCAGGAGAAACCCCCTTGCATATTTTTTGAGACACTCGGTGGCAGGCGCAACGCATTGTTTAAGGGGAATGCCCTAGCATTAGCACATATATTCATAGGATTCATGTTCATATCGAAATTATCTACAATCATGGCCTAATTTGATATGTCATTCAAATGAGACAGTATCTAGTTCGAACGAGATAAGCATCTCATTCAAACGACAGCATATGTCATTCAAACGAGAAGTATTTTTCTTTTGACACGTCACCGCCTTCATTTTTAGCATTTAAAGGGTGTCAGATTTCTTATTTCGTGTGGAGAAACACTGGTTTTAAACATAATATGATTTTGAGTGTTTTACTTTATTCTCCAACCTTTAGAGAGTTCAATCTCTTATTTTTCAATTCACAAAACATCCCAATCTTTAGTGAATTATTTTGTAACCCAAGAATACATCTTTGCTATTGTCCAACTCTTTGTAGAGGGGATATATATACATCGGACTGAGGTCATTAGGGAAGTGCTGCGGTATTCCTGCGCTGAAGATAGGACTGCGATTCTTGTGGAGCTTCTCAGATTGTTCCATTGCTGACGACATCGACCGACACCTGCGGGTATTCGTATGTCACTTGTATATTCATTATAATTCAATTGTAAACCATTCTTTTACAAATTATAGTGGAAATGAAAAGGTTTTTCCCTTCAGGGATTTTTCTTGAAATTTGGCTTCCTTTGCATGCTTATTACGTTATGATTCCATATCACTTAGATGCATGTTTTTAGGAATGAATTAAAACTTGGGTTTTCATTAAAACTGTTTTGGTTGACACACAATTAAAATTGGTTTTATTTGAGAAGTCGCATTTATTCCGCTGTAGCGGCTCTTACAAATTGGTATCAGAGCGTGCCTTAAAAAATGATAATGATATTTTAGTTGAAGAACTTAGGGCACGAGAGAAAATTTTGAGAGAGAAGCTTGGATATGTCGAGGGTGAGAGAGATGATCTTCAAGGCCTGATGGAAGCTATGAAAAATGAGCTTCTTGAGTTTGAGGATTCTAGGCGCCTACTTGAATATAGGATAAGTGAAATTGAGAAAAGTTTGAGGGATTCGAGTAAGGTGAAATTTGATTTGGAGTCTCGATCCAAAACATTAGATAAGAATTTAGGGTTTGTCCAAATTAAAAAGGATAGGGGTGGGATTGGTTTTGAAAAATATTTTTCACCCATTCCCACACTTGTAAGAGAGCCTCCTAGGATTGTTAATAAAGAGGCACCTAAGTTTGTTAGGAAAGATCCCCCTAGGAAGATAGTGAGAGAACCTCCTAGGATCAATAGGAGAGAGCCGCCTAGTAAAATTCAAAGAGAGCCATCTAGGAATTTGAGGACAGCACCACCTAGGAATTTAAGGAGAAGGCCACCTTTAGGTAACACTTACCGCCCGATTTACACTTGCACACATTGTGGTAGGCAATGTCATCTTAGGCATTTCTGCTATAAGCTTTTGAATGGAACTAGGAAACATAAAGAGAGAGTCACACCAGTTCCCAAGACCCCCCCCCCCCACTCTGTTACACATCAATTTGGGTTAAGAAATCAGATTTAGAGGCTTATGGTATTTTTGTGCACGACACTCGATTACTTGCCCGTGTGTCACCCCATGTGAGATCTTCTGGATATTTGTGTTGACATTTGTCATATTCTAGTTGTGCTTCTTGATATATTATTATGAGGGTTATGACTCACTTTATTGTAGTTTACATTGATTTTCTTATGTATGCTATTATTTTTGACTCTGTCAGCACCTTTGAGGTATCTTTTTCTGGGATTTTATTCACTGGGCAACACTACATGACTTTTTGGGCAAGCTAAAAAATTTGTCATCTCGTTCGAACAAGATGATGTCTCGTGCGAAGAAGCTATCCTTCGAACGATAAGTTGTTTCGTTCGAGCAACCCGTAGATATTTTTTTCTCTGTTTGGTGTACCATGTGTTCATCTGCTTAGGTTTTTGGTACTGCTAGTTGCTTTTGAACAGTTTTCATGAAATTATTCTTAGTTTTCATGCCTAATTGCTTATACTACATTGCTCGTTTAATCACACCTCCTTTGACCGATGATTCATTTGTGTGATTTATGTTTGCAAGCATAGGATGATTTATATGCTGATAATATGCCTATTGCTAGTATGTGCCATATTTGTATCTATGGTTTTCAATCTTGATATAGTTTTTGAAAACAAGATCAAAAAGATTTCGGTTTTTAAGATTTTTGAAAAAGACAAAAAGATTTTTGGATTTTGTTTTACACCATATATGAATGGACACTTAGGATGACCGAGTCACAATTTCATTCCATTTATCCATGTGACAATTTGATATTGTTTTGAGACAATAAATCATATAATCCATGTGCTTTACAATGTTTGGAGTCATTGAGATGTAATTAGTTGTTACTTCCTACATGTTTGACTCATTATGTCCTTTATTGCACATGTGCACGAATTTATTTGATTATTGTACTTTTCTATCACATGTTAGTTGAGTGTTTTCATCTCAATCCTGTCCTTAAAATGAACCAAGTGCAATAATACGAGAGTAATAAAAGTAGCGCATGTAAAAACCATTACCCGTGAGGAATTTGTTTAAATTTGAAAATAATGATGACTGACACGGGAAAGGGCTGCAAGTGAATAACTATCACGTTGTGAAAGTCACCGTTTGAAAAGAGCCTGCACAAAAAATTATGGCAATAAAAAGATGAAATATGACAAAATTTGGGCCAAAAGGTTTTCTCTAAGTTGAGAATTTAGTACCTCATTAGATATAAAAATTTCTTTATTAAAGATGAGGGAGCTTGGTTGGAAAGTAATCAATGGGTTTGCACGTCCTTTGAAAAGTTCTTGAAATGGCACTAAAACCTTTTGGACGTTATTGGTGTGAAAATCACTTAGGCTTTGATTTGCTGATTTGATTTAGTCCATATTATCTAAATTCAACAATTTTACACCTAAGGATATTTTTTATGTTCATTCGATAGGAGTACATGTATGCATTGTGCACACATGCTTGATTGAGTTTTATTACCTATTGAATTTTTTCACACACATTCATTCCATATCCCTGATTTGTTATCTTACTAAAAATTCATGGTGTGTAATTTTTGTAAAATTATTTTTACATTTTTGTATGAAAATATTGAAAAATTCAAAAAAAAAAATTTGCTATGTTTCCCATGACACCCAAATTTGCTTTATTGTGTTTATTCTTTCCTTATCTATTTCGGCCAAATAAAAAGTGGGAGAACGAATTATGGCTTTATGGGGGAAGTTTTCGAATTATGGGGGATATTTGAGATTTTATATATGCTTTGATTTGACTTTATGTTTATCTCATTTCAAAATCGATATGTCACGAAGGTATTTGCTTTGCCTCATGTGTGTAGGTAAAAAGATGAAAATGAGTGGATTGCACACCCAGATGAGAAAAGCTTTGAGGTTTGAAGTTTGTTGAAGATTGAAAAAGTTTGAAGACTTGTCATTTACCTTTTCAGTTTTGGGTTCATGGGAGGGTAGATTTGTATAGGTCATATTTTGATTAATAATTCAGATATTTTTATTTTGTACCGGCATAGACATAGGGGGAGATTTGTAAGGACATTTTTGTATGTTATCAATTTATATGTCGTATACCGCTACACCGTCAAAGAAGATCAAGATCACATTCACATCAAGATGGATCCGAACAATCAAGGATCTTCAACAAACAGTCTACACAAGGTTAACTTTGGTAAGGTTACGTTTTAGAGTACCTTAATAATGCACTTAGAGTATTGGGATTATTTTTCATAAAATATTTTCGAAGTGTTGGAGTGGAGCTTTAAAAGTTTTTATTAATTTTTTTGAATTCATATTATCTAAAGATTTTGTTCTCGGACACCTTTCCGTAGAAAAATCATAACTAATTCATAAAAAAAAATATGAAACTGGCGACCACGCGTTCATATCGAAATTATCTACAATCATGGCCTGATTTGATAGGTCATTCAAACGAGATAGGATCTTGTTCGCATGAGATATGCATCTCATTCAAACGACAACATATGTCATTCGAACGAGAAGTCTTTTTTTTCTCACACGTCACCGCCTTGATTTTTAGTATTTAAAGGGTGTCAGACTTCTAATTTCGTGTGGAGAAACACTGGTTTTAAATAGAATACGATTTTGAGAGTTTTACTTTATTCTCCAACCTTTTGAGAGTTCAATCTCTTGTTTTTCAATTCACAAAACATCCCATTCTTTAGTGAATTGTTTTGGAACCCAGGAACAAGATCTTTGCTATTGTTCAACTCTTTGTAGAGAGGATAAATCTACACCAGACCGAGGCCATTAGGGAAGTGTTGAGGTATTCCTGGGCTGAAGATAGGAGTGCGGTTCTTATGGAGGTTCTGGTATTGTTCCATTGTTGACAACATCGATCTATGTCACTTGTATTTTCATTATAATCCGATTGTAAATCGTTCTTTTACAAATTATAGTGGAAATAAAAAGATTTTTCCCTTCGGGGATTTTTCTTGAAATTTGGTTTCCTTTGCATGCTTATTACGTTATGATTCCATATCACTTAGATGCATGTTTTTAGGACTCAATTAAAAGTTGGGTTTTCATTAAAACTTCTTTGGTTGACATACAATTAAAATTGGTTTTATTTGATAAGTCGCATGTATTCCGCTGTAGCAGCTCTTACAGCCCCAAATGACCCGAACACTCCCGTGTGGGACCGATTATGCCTAAAACTGCCTCGAGACCCGATTAATACCCCCGGGTACTCTTTTTTGACTATCTCGACCCTTCCGAAAACAATCGTGCACTCAGAATTGTCATCCGAAATACCTTATAACATTCTCTAATTTTCAACCTCAAAAATGCGACACAACAATAAATTGAATAATTAAATCTAAATTAGTCAAATTTAAATAATTCCTCCAATTCAAATAAACTCTCCAAATTATAAATTTAAAATTTTCCAATTTAAATAAGTTTTATTTCTTCCAAAAATAATTAAATTCTAAGTCCTTAGAATTACGGGGTGTTACATACTTCCCCCTTACAAAGGAATTTCGTCCTCGAAATTAAGTTAAGCCTAGTACTCCAAGCTTTGAATATCTCTCTAATCCCATACCTATAATATCTCTACAATTATCTCTTCCAACTTATAATCATGGCTTATTTTAAAATCAAATTAGTTAACCAGGCCATACACCGTGTACCCATGCTCAACCGCACAAATTATGCCCAGTTTCTTCTAGCCTGAAATCGTAATATATCTTCCATATCACAATTTTAACGACATATATGAACAATAACCGAGGTACCCAACTCATGTACTAATGACAAAACATCTCCCCACTTCCAAAATTGTGTTAAATTTCATGTGTGGGGTGTCTCGCAAAGCGAAATCCAAATAAGAAAACCCCAAATGCCCGTCTCTTGACATAAAAGTGTACACATAAACTCTTATGAAACAAAAGACAACATACAATACCGCGCACTCACTATCACTCAATAGTAAAATTATTATTTATTTTAATTACACACTATCTAATCTTCTTACTATTACTCATTAGTAAGAATAGTCACACATTATATATTTCACACACAATAAATTTTATAAGTGCATACCTTGATATCTATTGCCACACATAAGTAGAGTAATCATACCCTATATATTTAACACGCAATATATATTAAAAATGCATATTTAGGGACTATTGATTCGGAATATCACCTCGACCCCAAAGTCACTTTCGTATATTGGTTCAGAATTGTACCTCAACCCCAATTTATCTTCCTATTTACATTAGTCCGGAATGCCTTCGACCCCGATGTAAATTTATATACATACATACATATATAACTAGCACTTAATGCATCTATCCTTACTGTACACCCATTCTCTCATAGGCGACACCAAAAGTTCTGCTATTCCACGGTAACTAATCATACATATCCATCATAAATCCACTACTACCAATGCACCCACTACATCCAACTCACTCACAAATTTCAGTGCTAATAATAAAATACTGTGACTCACCCATGTCACTAGAAATGTATCATGTACTCATACGGATAAGGCAAAACTCTATCTCTAATTGCCATCTAGCTTACCTGGTCAATAATTTCGGAGCATGAATCTCATGCTGGAACTGACCCACAATCTGCTGCAATGGTTGCATATTTGAATCTCATCCTGTAGTTTCCCCTGCCTCTCTTTAGGGAAATCCTTCTTCTTATGGTACCTCTGTACACAACCGTAAAAATTTCCAAAGAACTTTCTTGCTTCTGGCCCTGGCCCTATTGGCCTCCCCCACCACTCTCTCATCCTTGACGGCCGTGAGGAATCAATATGCTTATGCTGGTATTGAGGACCTTACTGATCCTACCTGAACTTACCACTCTCGGTTTTGTAACTTTTAAACTTAAAACTCTTAGTCCTATCCTTCTGCCAGAAGTCTCGCTTATGTTGTTATTGTGCCCCAGTGGCACAATTCTTGTATGTCTCCCAAACAGACTGTTTATCCTTTCCTGTTATGGGAAATTTCAATACAGGTGGTCCTATTCTCCATACATAGGACATCTTATTATTCCCTTGCCTACTTTTTGCCCCACTGGCCATGTTGGCGTGTCCTTCTCTTGGACCTTGTATCCTTAACCCTCATGACTACCCCTCCCATTGTCCTTCTAGGCTCCTCTGGTCCTTGGGAACTCGTCATTAGCCTTTATGGCCTTGACTAAATCCACTGTCACTTGGTAGGAATTCAATTCATTTAAAACATTTAAATGGTATACCCTTCCATCGTGCTTCACTAGCACCATTTAATATAATCTCGCTCTTAGGTTAAATTCTCCAACCATATGGGCTCCTTTATCTCAGAAGCATTAATGTAATATTGCAAACAAAAGATATTGGCGACCTCAACACTAGTCATCCTGGTTTTATTTCCCATCCATACTTGTGTATTCTCCCACGGTTCGTTATCCACTTACGGGTTCTTTTATTATTCTCCATATCCCCTTCGTCGGTTATGAAGTTCTCTAAACAAAGTATCATCTCTCTCACTATCGTTCATTATCTGACCCACTTAATAAACTCTGAAATTCCACTTATATCCCTGTCTGAATAATGGATGGATGATCTTATGGTCACATTGTATCCAAAATTTCTCGTTTGATTCCATATATTCTTCTTCTTACATGGTGACTAACTCTCGTCACCCAACACTGCTCCTATGAGGTAAAATGTGTCCATAATATAATTATGGTGCTGCTACACTCTACCCAACTCAATTTACTTTGGATTACCTCAATCATTGGTCCATCAAAATTCCTTTCTTTCCAGGAAATATAAAGAGAATTTTGACCATGATAAAGCTCCTAGTGTGGAGAAGGATTATAAGGAGAAAAAAAGTCCGTAAAGCCTCCTGACAAGGCCAAAGATGGTGGTAGTAAAACATTCTCATCTTTTCTTATACTTGCGTTTTATTTTGTGAAGCTTCTTGTAACCCTTCCCTCATGAATGAGGATATGGTCTTTTGGCTTTGGCTTTGTTTAAATGCTTACTTATATGATTTATCCTTTATCAAGTAGAAATTTTATAGATTTTGATTTTATTTAAGTCTTTGAGATCATTGAGAGTGTAACTCTCAGCCCCTATATCTTTTTGCCAGAGAACTTGTTTTATATTTAAAAGCCTCTTCCAAACATGTTACTAACTAGAACTAATGATTAAGTCCTCTTAATTCATAATATTTTTTAAGTATATGGTCTTCAAGTATCAAGACCTTATAAAAAAATAAGGCTTCAATCCTTATAATTCCTTAAAAATTTATCGTTAAGTGTCCTTGGACATCATAACTTCATACGACTAAGGATTAAGTCCTTGGAACTCTTACAATTACTGAGTTTAAGGCATTTAAACCTCAAGACTAAATGTAACTAAGTCTTAATTCCTTAAAATTCTCAAAATTTTAAGGATCCTAAGACCTCATAATTGTTTAGAGTTGAGGGTTGAGGCCTTATAACTTTTATACGAATGTTAGATTTCAAGACTCAATGGAACTACGTCTTACATCCTTAAAATTCATATAAAATGAGTTAAGGGTTCTTTAACCTCTTAACTTCTTACAGATAAATACTATAATTGAGAGGTTAATTCTAGAGTCTTATAACCTCAATACTAAATGGAAGTAAGGCTTAAATCCTATCAAATCCCTTAAATGATGTTGAATTAAAGGATCATAATTTTTGGAACTTATTAAATATATGGATTAAATTCTTATAAATCTTAAAATTTAAGGAGTGTAAGCTCTCCAAACCTTAAGACCATACATAACCAAGATTTAAATCCTTAAGCACGAGGTCATTAGACCTCAAGACTATTAAAAACCAGGGTTTGATGATTATTTGGAGAAGTAATATTAAGAGCTGAGGATAAAATCAATGAAATTATAAAAGACCATAAGACTATTAAGAGTCGAGTATAAAAGACTTGAAATCGTTTAAAACACTAAGAACATGGTCATAAAACCTCAGGACTATTAAGACTCAAGGATAAAAGTTGTGAAAATATTTGGAGAAGTTTTATTAACTCAATAGTATGACCAAAAGTAATCTTTTCATTTCATTAGGTCATGAATTTACATAATTGGTAATATCTATTTATGTGTTTGATGTTCTATGGATAGGGGAGTTAATTCCCCTATTGTTCTTTGAGTAATAACAATTTGGCCTTGAGTATGTGACCACATACTAGCCTTCCCAATTGAGGTCTGGATTTCCCTCACTGGTCTTTTGAATTGTAATGGTGACACACTTTAAGACCAAGTCTCCGAGTTAAAATTCTCTATAACTTACTTTTTTTGTTGAAGTAAGAGGTTATCTTTTATCATAGGTGATACGACGCTAATATTGCGTATTTCACCCATTAACCTATGCATTATTAGCCCCCTCGGGTATATTAATCCATATATTTATGATTATTAACCAAATAACCTCCGTATTTCTATGTTAACATATTTTGCGGGGGTTAATTAAGCTCTTATAGGTATTTGGATGCTTAGTATGAAGTTTGGACGCATTCTGGCAAAGTTCGGTACACAACTGCATGCGCAAGGGCAATTTAGTCATTTCACAGTTTGGCCACCAGATCCAACATATTCATGGAAGCCGTATCCCCCTATGTAAGCTTCGCGTGGCTGCAAACGGTGCATGATTCGGATCATTAACGAAGAATTTACGGGCTTTTGGGCGAAAATAATTTACAATATAACCAAAATAGGGGAGAAGATTCAAGACATGTAGGTCCGAATTGATTCATCCCCTCCCGAATTTATTCGGGTGGAGACAGTAGCCCATATTTGCATGCGTGAATCAATTCAGATATCCCTCGAATTGATTCGGACCCATCCAGTGCTCAGATCCCGTATTTGTGAATCGATTCGCACCCTTGTGAATCGATTCAGCCTATTGGAGTCTCGAGATTTTACCTTACCCGAATCGATTTGGACATCCCCCGAATCGATTCGTACATCCAGATATTTTTTTTCTTCCCTTTTATTTACAAGTTTTACACGAGATATCTTTTGTATAAATACCTTTTTCTCACATTTTGAGAGGGAGATAAATCATTTTTGTAGTTAGTTAGGGTTAGGGTTTTGGATCTCTTCTTCTTCTCTCTTTGGTTGTGACCCCTTTGGGTGTTGTAAGTTCAACTTTTCATTACCCCTACCATTAATATAGTTGTATTTCTTTGTTTATTCCTTATTTCCATTGTTGTCATTTACATTTCCTTAACTACATTAACTTGTATTTTATTTATTTACTTCTTTTCTAGTGTTAAAGTGGTTTAATTCATGTATTGCCCTTAGATAAATAGGGTCGGGGTCGTGTTCCGCCATTAACAGGCCTCGAGCTCCGAAAGTTGGTTTTGGGGTAAAATTGCATTTAATTGAAACCTTGTGTATTAAAAGCGGATTGTTACGCGTTTATCTTTCTTTGAAAACATTTATCAGAATTGAAATTGTTATTGGGAGCTTGAGTTGGATTCATTATTCGAATCCAATGACTATTCTTATTCTGATGATTTCGAGGTTCATGAGCCGAGGAAGCCTACTTGAGAAGAAACCCTCCTTCTTTTCCTCCAAAGCTCGGGTGACTATATGGGTAATGAATTGAGAATTGAAGCACTTTGCAATGAAATCGATTCTTTACCGCAAATAAATGAGGATGTGGAAACTTGTGTTTCACCTCAACTTTTTAAAGAACATTTCATCTAAAATGAGTTTTTCTCCCCCAAAATTCAATCTCCTTCTGAAGATGAGTTGACTGAGATTGAATTTATTTCACTACCATATATGTTTACCGTTATCGAACCATTGGAGGTACCAATTGATTCCTATGAGTCGGTAGAAAATATTAAAACTTTTACACCTTTTGTCGATGAGGACTCTTTGTCGGACTTTTTTTTCTGAGATGGATTTTTCCTGTTTGTGTGCACCACCTCCCATTTCAATTGAAAATCTTTTGGGAGGTGAATTTACTTTTCTTGGATCTCAAGTGTTTATTTCCCCCATGTTATCCAAATCCCCCATTGTCCGTCCAAAATTTCAAATTGGCGATGATTCACTTTTTCCACCACCCACATGCCTTTCGTTGTTCAAACGGAATTCTTATCTTTCGGGAGGCATGTTTTCTTTGGATGGTCCACGGTTTATCTTTCATAGACAAATTTCATTTAGGGGGATCCTCAACTATTTAGACTTCTAGTGTATAGTTAGTGTGAAGTCTAAATAGTAGGTTGTAAATAGTTAGCTTTTTATTCTTTCTTTCTTTTATTTTTTTCTTTATTTTTATTTATAGTCTAGTGTAATTAGTTAACTTTTTGTTATTTGTTTTTTATATGATCAATACTAACGTTTTTGTAGATTCGTTTGGACTTGTGATTATGGGAGATCGCTCCAATTTTGGGTAATATCGTTCTTTTCCTGTCTTTGTGTTGTGTTCTTAATCCGCATTGAGGACAATGCAACATTTAAGTTAAGGGGTGTGGGATATTTTATCCATTTCTTTGTTTTATCCATGGGTTTTATCAGAGGTTAGTCGTTAAGTATTCTTTTTGGTGAAAAATTGAAAATTTTTAAAAATATTTTCATTCTTTTTTCTCCTTTGTTGGGCAATTTGCCTTGTTTCCGATGATAAATTTCAATAATTGTCCGATCCAATAGACAACCCAATGATGAATGTTCTCGATTTTAGAAGTTATTGGACTTTAGTCCTCAAATCATTGATATTATTAATTAAACTTTATCCCATGAACACATGCACTTTTCTTGTTTTATTGATTTGGTTTAAGATTTTTGTAACTCGATAATCTTTTGTTGCATTGTATATACTTACATAAGTGAGATTCGAGACATACCTTCATTTGTGAGTGTTATACACTATTCTTTCCTCATTGAAAATGTTGAATTCGTCGGTAATCTCTTTATTCTTTCATTTGATCGTTCATTAATTGAGTTTATATCTTGAAATGTGTTACTTGAGCATGATTTTCATATATTATTTTGACTCGAGAATTGCGTAAACTTTATGAAATGATCATAGGCAATCTTTGTTATATCACCCATATTAGCCTTAACCTCACCTTATTCCTCTGGTCAACCCTTTTGAGCCTAAATATTAGCCTTTCGTTTCATTACCCCAAATCCCATAACCAACTCCTAATTGGAGTTAAAACCATACATATTACCTTCCTTACTTTTTTTTGGAATGTTGCTTGGAATTGAATGATGTTGTTTAGTGCGATTGAAATTTGAGCATGAAAAAAGTGAGAAAAGAAGCAAGTGTAGGGAAAAAGAAAAGAAAAAGCAAAAAAAACAAAGAAAAGAAAAGAAAACATAAGAAAAGAAGAAAAGAAAAGAAAAGAGAAAGTTGTGTATGTTGTGTATAGTTCAATAATACTTGTTACTCTCCAATTTTCATATTTAATACTTGTTATGAAAATCATATTCCAATTTTGATATTGCCCACTATTTTCCATTATCCCGAGTTTTCATCCCCGAACATTTTGAATCTGTACATACATTCCTTTCATTTCGTACCCAAGCCTAGCCTACATTATAACCCTATACAAGTCCTATGTGATCTCAGGGTGAATTTAATTTAAAAGTTTAAATAGTTTTCATAATCTGTGAAAATACATTTCGCCTCCTTTAATGAACGGTATATTTCATTGAAATTACAGTTTTTATTTTTATATATAGCATTCTTCATTTGTGACATGTGTGCGTCTTTGTTTCCATTTATATTTACTCTTTATGCCCCTATGTTCCGTTTGTTACTTCCCTATTTCGAGTGAATTCATTTGATGGGTGTGATGCTTGTGAGGATTGAATATATGCTTGCTTTTATGTTCATCTGGATTATTTAAGTGTTTGCTAAATCATGCTATGCATGTGCTCTCCCCCCTCCCACTTTTAAAGTTTCAATTCTATAAGGTGCATTCAACCTGTTAATAACAACGAACTTTAGCTTGAATTAGTTCGATATGCTAATAACATGTTTGAAATATTTTCCGTTGTTGTTGAGTTTGTCACATGTTAGGTTGTTCATATTTTGAGGAAACTATTTGATGTTTGTGGGTTTCATCCCTGAAAACCCTCACGAAAAGACACTCGTCCACTAGGGTAGCCTAGGGGTTTAACGGCTTATTGCATACGCTAAATGCAATCATTCACCCTTGAAAGTGGCCTTATCATTTTATTTTTTTTATCCCATTTTGTACTATCTTCTATTTTTGGTTTACTTGTATTTCTTTTTCTTTCCTATTTCATTGCTAGGGACTAGCAATGTGTCGGTTAAGGGGTGTGATACGACACAAATATTGCGTATTTCACCCATTAATCTACGCATTATTAGCCCCCTCGGTTATCTTAATCCCAATATTTATGCTCATTAACCAGACAATCTCCAAATTTCGATGTTAACATGTTTTTCAAGGGTTAATTGAGCTTTTATAGGTATTTGGATTCTTCGTATGAAGTTTGGATGCATTCTGGCGAAGTTCCATACACAACTGCACACGCAAGGGAAATTTAGTCATTTCACAGTTTAGGCATCTCGTCCAAAGTAGTCACGAAAGTTTTAGCCCCTGAGGAATATTCACGTGGCTGCAAACGGTGTGTGATTCGGATCATTAACGAAGAAGTTACGGGCTTTTGAGCAGAAGGAATTTACAACACAACCAAAATAGAGGAGAAAGTTCAAGACCTGTAGGTCCGAATCGATTCGGCCCCTCCCGAATCGATTAAGGTGGAGACAGTAGCCAATATTTTCATGCGCGAATCGATTCGAACATCCCCCGAATCGATTCGGACACATCCAGTGCTCAGATCCCCTGTTTTCGAATCGATTCACACCCTTGTGAATCGATTCATCATGTTACAATCTTGATATTTTCCCATCCCCCGAATCGATTCGGACATCCAGATATTTGTTTTTCATCCCTTTTATTTACAAGTTTTCCATGGGATATCTTTTGTATAAATACTTTTTTTCTCTCATTTTGAGAGGAAGATAAATCATTTTTTTAGTTACTTAGGGTTAGGGTTTGGAGAGCTCTTCTTCTTCTCTCTTTGGTTGTGACCCCTTTTAGTGTTGTAAGTTGAACTTTTCATTACCCCTACCATTAATATAGTTGTATTTCTTTGTTTATTCCTTATTTCCATTGTTGTCATTTACATTTCCTTGCCTAGATTAACTTGTATTTTATTTATTTATTTATTTCCTAGTGTTAAAGTAGTTTAATTTTTGTATTGCCCTTAGATAAATAGGGTCGGGGTTGTGTTCCGCCATTAACGGGCCTCGAGCTCCGAAAGTTGATTTTTGGATAAAATTGCGTTTAATTGAAACCTTGTGTATTAAAAGCGGATTGTTATGCGTTTATGTTTCTTTGTCACGCAACATTAGAGTTTAAAGCGATAATCCAAATTTAATTTGCGTGTGACCATTTTCAGTTAAATGTTTTATCTCGCAAGTTGAATTTTTCCTTACGTGATATTTATAATTAACTAAAAAATGCTCGGCTAAATGTTTTTAAACTGAAATTCTAATTATTAGTTATTATCCCATGGCGAGTACACGGTCCCGACTCTCGTTTTATTAATTCTAGTTTAGACGTAACTTCTTTATTTTCTCCTTTCTCACCATAACAACCATTCACCTTTTACACTTTTATTTTTGAAGTAGTAAAATAATTAAAATCTAAAATTCAATCACTCCCTGTGAATTCTCGATACCCGACTTACCAATGTGCTCTCTTGTCAAGTGTAGTTGTAATTTAGGTTTTTTGCATTGGGTCATCGAACCGATAACAATTATTTGCGTATTATGCACGATGCACGGTTTGCGCCTGATCAATAGGTTGTTATTCTCATTAATTAAACATATCTCTTCTCTTAGAACTCAACTAAAATGAGTTTGAGACTTTTTCATTTGCTTAAAATTCAAAATTATTTACTCTTTAAGTAGGGACCTCAATCTCATTAGGGATCACTATTCTAATCCAAAGGACAATGAGAAAGGTGTTACCTTTATAGGACCTCCTATTATGGTTTTATAAGCCCATAATGCTCAATAACTCTTCAGCCCGTAAGTTTTTTCTTTCTCTAAACTCTTCTTCACACGAAGGAAGATGGTCTAATTTGTAACCTTTTGCTTTCTTGTTCTCCAGACGATGCCCACGTTATGAGTAGTGGTCGTTCATACTGTAGTCTAAATTCTCTGAAAGTTGGATTTTTGATTTTTTTCCATTGTCTGATATAATGGTTTTGTATAGGATAAAGTGGCAGATGATATTATTCCAAATAAATCTTATTGTTCTCCTTTTGGGTGATTGTAAAGAAGGGTCATGATTCAAGCCACTTAGTGTACTAGTCTATGGACATTGAGCAAAATATTTAGTTTGAACTTTTCCAATAAGTAGAGGCCTTACCAAGTCCACCCCCCATTATGAAAAGGTCCATGGATTCAACATGGGAGTCATTATATCCTCTTACTTCTTTGGAACATTATCGAACCATTGGCATTTTTCGTAGCATTTTACTAGAGTTTTAGCTTCCTTTCCTAAGTGGTCCAAAACTATCCTTGAATTATGACTCTTATGCTGGGGTTCTTGGGCTAGAGTGCACACCACAAATATTTTCATGCCTGGAACTACTAGAAAAACAAAAATTAAGAAAAGCTAATTTGTTGTCTTAAAATCTCATTTGTTGTCTCCATTTGTATTTAGGACAGTCATAACATAAAGGCTAGAAGGACATCAACCGTTGTTCTTTTTTAGTTTTTAGGACAGCAACTGTTGTCCTTTTAGTTTTGTAATTTTAAATCCAAATGCTACAATATGTTTATAAGGACAAATATTGTTTCCCTTTAAAATGAAGTATTAGGGACAAAAGTAGTTCTCCCAAATATATTTTGGCACATAAAATGTGGTGGCAAAATAGATTTTGGAGCATAAAATGAGGTGCCAAATTAATATTTTAAAAGAAAATCGTAGCTGTGCTAAAAGATCAATATATATTTTTATAAACTATATTGTAGTCATCCTAAATTCGATCTCTAATATAATAAAAGTAAACTAAAAAAAATGCAAAGTCATATTATACCTAAATTTAAATTATAAAATAATAACACAACCAAATATTATTTAATCATACTTCAAAAAATAAACTCCACCGAATACTTTCAAATTGTTACTTCCACTTCTAAGTTAGTTACGGTAATACATAGTCAAGAATGGTTATCGAAACTATCAACTACTATTGGAGGTAGCATGATGCAAGCCTCTCTTGGCCCTCGTGACTCTTTCCTGTATTTCAATTTCTAACTAAGAAGAACCATATATATTTCATCTTGATGACCATTCTATCATGCCTCAACCTTTTCCCGATAACGAGTCTCTCTCTCTCATTGGCCTCCTTCTCTAGTCGAGCAATGTCGTTATGATAATAATGGGATGATGTGGTCGAACGTGAAGAAGTTGGTTTAATACATACTCACATACACAATGCGCATACATGTTAATCAGTAACTATCACGTCCTTAAATATAGCATCCCTCACTTCAACACTATTTTGTTGATCAAGTGGTAGCACATCCAAATGTCTTTTCATCATTTCCAACAAATTGAGGAAAAAACATATAGCACAATTAACCTCTTTTTTAATTGCAATTTGTAAACATCCACCAAAATAAAAAATTTAATGTAACTAAGTCATTTAAATTGCAATTATCAACATATTTATACCTCTCTTCCAGTCGCTTCATCATCGACGTCATATGTGAGATCCTTTTTTCCTACGTGTCCATCTCCAAACACTCAATTTGTCGATGGACTCCGTCTTGACTTCATCTAATTTATATAAAAATAGAAAACATGTTGACAAAATCCGAAAAGAACATATATATAACCATAATTTAGTAAGAACATATATATATAATCATACTAAAGTAAGAACATATATACTAACTTGTTGCTTTATTATGGCAATTGAAGTTCTCCCAATTCTAGGGTGGGAAAAAAGATATGCTCAATTAAAGATATTTCTATCTGTCACTCACTGCAAGTGAAAATAAATAATGTTAATAATATTTTGAGTTACTTGTCATTGTTTGTATATCCTTCCTCACTGATGGTTTCACGAGAGAGAGAGAGAGAGAGAGAGAGAGAGATGATATTTCATAATTTGTGTAGGGTTTGGCTTTAACCGGGTGAGGGAGGAGAGATAAGTGGGTGAGTAAGGTTTGAGTATTTGGTTGGAGTAAGTTATTTGGTCAAAAAGAATATTTTATTAGAAAAATAGAAGAGTGAATGAAAAATAAAATAGGGAATGGGGTAAATAAGAGGGAATCAAAAATTGTAAAGGAAGACTATTTGGTGTCCTTTTAGACCTATTTTAAAGGACATCAAATGTTTGATTTCCTTAAAACTATTATAAAGGATGCTCAAAAAATTCGGTGTCAATTATAGTATATTTAAAAGGATAGGTAAATTTTACTATCCCTTATATGTTTTTTTAAAAGTAAGGCTTAAAAGTTGTCCCTAATACCTGAATCCTTAACTATCATTTTTCTATTAGTACGAAGTTAGGCTCCACTTACCTAGCTATTAGAAGATTAATAATGTGAAAGACCCACTTTGAAATGGTAGGTGCCACAATATATTATACGGAGTCTTGGGGTCATCATGGGGTATGGGGGAACTAGTGAGGACATTTTTTGCAAAGAACATAATTGAGACCTCCACCTAGGGCTCAGTCATATTATTAACCTGATGTGATTTTTAGGGAGGGTACAAGGTTCCTGCTCTAGCAAAAACCTCCTTAAATGGTGTGAAGATCACCAATATTTGTTTTTCTTACCTTTGCATTTATCTTGGGCTTTCCCCTCCTTGTCTATAACTTCTTGAGGTATCCTATTTTGGTAACCTCATATATAGCCTATTTGATGCAGTAGCAGTCATTTGTGTTATGGAATTGGTCTTTGTATAAGTGATAGTACATAGATTATTATCCTTTTTCTTATTGGACTCTCGTGGGCTTGGGCTTGGGAAAAAGGTTCTAGAGATCTATAGGTGAGAAGACATCTTCGATGATGGTAATGAGAGGAGTAAAGTGATTGGAATATGGTACACCACCTTTCTTCTTATTGGATTCCTAATTATGAGGAGAATATTCATTCAATCGTGGGAATACATCCTTCCTCTTCCCTAATTGAGGTTGGGTGTAAAGTGGAAGGTCTAAACATTTAGCACTCACTATATCTTCTTTGTACATATACTCAAGACCTTTGATAATAATATTATCCATTATTAAATGGTGTCTCTTGCTAAAATACCTCAGCAAATTAGCAAAGGTAAGTCGTGTAATGAAAAATGTAATGCATATATCATCATTGAGATAATCTACCTACGGGACTTTAATGTTAAACCTCTTTGCGTGCATTTTGAGGGTTTCCCTTGACCTGAAGTGGAAAAAGGAAGTATCAGATTTGCATATCTTTTGAGCCCCTATGAAGTTTCCAACAAGTTACTTAGATAACTCAGTGAGGTTATTTATCGTTCATTTATTGATCTTATCATACTAATGCCTATCAGATCCTCATAATGTCGATGGTAATGCTCTGCAAAAGAGTTCATTGGAAATGTTATAAAGCATCATGCGGGATATCTACGTCTCTATATGATCGATGGGATCCTTTATCACATCTAAAGGCTCGATTATGGTTTGTTTACATTTTAAAGGAAGAGTGTAATGTTGTAACTTATTATAAAAAGTAAACAAAGTCTTTTAGATATCTTAATATATGGAAATAGGTGTCTTGTCTTGATATTGGTTAAAAAAGTGACCAAGACGACCCTGAATTTTCTAAATTGCATTGTCCCGATGCTTGACCACCCTTGGACCTCCACAAGAGTGATCTTTTGGAAGGGAAGAACTATCATTGATTGGGATAAGATATTGTGATCTCCAAGTACTTGAGAAAGATTCTTTTACATGTATCTTCTTATTTATTCTCTTGGTTGGTTCTAATCATTTCCTTTGATGTTATTATAGGACACGGTTAAAATGTAGGTAAGAATGGTTATTAGGTATCTTACCAAGACAATAACAAGTTTCTCATGAAGTTTTTCTATAAATCTTCCATCTCTTTTATATTTCTGGACAACTGAGTATTGAACGTTATAGTGACCAAGTTGGAGTAAGATATCTTTGATAGAGATACTTTTAGTTATGGTTAAGGTGCTATGAGGTTATTTCAGGCCTTTGTTATGAGCAAATATCTTCAAGTAAGTAATTAATTCCTTTTAGTTCTTCTTACTTACTTAGTACTCAATATATTTTAAGAAAGCTAGGACACCCGAGCGTGATTCCTAAGATGTAATAGGAAGGAAAGAAATAGTCCCACTTTAAAAAATTGTATATATACTTGCTTAAAACTCTTGTGTGATATTTCTTGAATTTTATTGCTTAACCTTCCCAAGTCTTCTTTATATGGGCATTACACGAGATCTAATGAGAAGTGATGTTTGTTGAATGGATGGCCATTATATAAGGTATGTATGCTACTATAATGAATGTAGAGTATAGGGAGAAGTCTTGGACGTCATTAATGATGATTAGTATAATCATTAAATGTGATTCAATGCATCAAGGCAGACAACGAAAGGTGAATGGGGGTATATGAAATAGAGCGTGTGCTTATCACTTGTCCGTTAGATTAATTATGATGTGTCAGCCTTTCCTTTTATGAATTTTCCTGACATTGAGGTCTAAAGACTGATATGTTGAAGATTTATAGATCATAAATAAATGGGCCCTTATCCTACTGAGGATTGTTAAGTCTAGGTCACATCAATTATATGGCGATGAAGCTCTACTGAACCTTTATTGGCTCCTCGTATTTAGGGTGATTGATGAATCCCTGGAAGAGATTAAAAAGTTTATTTTTCATGAAGCTATACCGAGGCATGACTAGTCTCTTAACAAGGGGACTACCTCTAAGGCCTTATCCAGACCTCTCCACTATTAATTGCTCCCTGGATGAGATCATGGGTTCTTGAATAAGCTTCCCTTTGGTCCCTTCTAATTAATTTGCCTTATATGGATACCCTACTTATTTGTTGACGAAAGAAGATGATTATTTAAGGTCTGTTATGCTTTTTTTCCTTTTGTATTTTTCATGAGGTCTTTCTTTAGAGCTTGAGGATAATAATTATACTTGGTGTAATCAAATATTATGGTTGGCAGGCATATTTGTATGTATTCGTTTAATGTTTTGGACTCATTTTTCTTTTCTGAATTTAATTTACTGTAATATGTAGATGAAACACCCTGTATGGTTGAGTTATTATGTATCTATAAAATATAGGTCTTTCATCTAGTTTGGACATTAAGATAAAAATTTAAAACTTTAGACTTAAGATTCTCTATGGGTAGTCGACATTATCAAGATGGTAGTATACTTAAAATTGGCATCCCTAATAATTTATCCCTATCAAAATCTGCTACAAAGGTATAAAATCCACACTTTTAGGACACTAATTGCACACCATTCATATTAGGTGTTTAAATATTTTTTTGGATTTTATAAAAATTCAAATTAATTTAGATTTAAAATCAATTCCTTTCATTTAATTAAACATTTTTATTTGATTTTAAATCCTTTGGGGTAGAAATTAAAATTAACAAAAGTATTGAATTGTTGCTTATATGTATGAGTGTTTGTGCACAACATGTGTCCCACACCTGCCACATTTTGATTGATCTGATTTGTGTTTGTTTACACTCACATTTTTAACACAATTCTGAATGTACGATTAGTTTAATATATGGTTGTTGTTGAGTGTTAAGATGATCAATGTGTTACACAAACGAAGAAATCACAGCCTTGGCCTACTAATCAGCTATAATCATTTACGCTTAAACCTTACACATTCTTGTCATCCATTAGATCATTTTCTAACCAGTCAGTTTAATCCAATTCTTTGGTTTAAAGAAATCCTTCCATACTCTTTTACTCGTTCTATAAATAACCTCATCATCTTTGAGCTTGAGACTTTTTCTTATTCTACTAAGAAAGAGAAAATATTTTTCGAGACAAAACCACAAAGAAAATCTTGAGATAAAATGTTTTCTTTGTTGAGAACGGTTTGAAAAACGAAGAGAAAAATCTTTTTGAGAGATTAAAAGTTGATAGGTTTTTTAAACATGTGTCTGGGTTATGAGTTTAGCCATTTAAACTCCTTAGAAGTCTTTTTCTCCCTCAAATATCCTTCACAAGTGTTTGAGTTTTTATTTTTCATATAAAATCATGAATCTAATATAGTGGAACATTTGCACACATGTAATGTCAATATTATGAAGAAATATCTGTCTCAAAACGTTTTTGAAACAATTTTTTACAGATTATATTTTTTTTACAATTTTTTTGACTAATCATGGTTCTCAAAAACGTTTGTTTGGATCATGCTTTTTATGTTTTAGGTTCTTTGATATCCATATTGTGTTAGATCAAAGGCAAAATATATCACAAAATCACTTTTGATTTTCGATATGGACTCTTTTGAAAAGTTGATTTTAAAATTTGTATAATCTGTTTTTCTTGTATATATCTTATTAGATATATTTTTAAACGTTCTTACCAGATCTAGGGTTTTAAGAGATATTTTGGTATATAGTGTTTAGATCTATTCAGTTAGACATGTATTGTAATTTGTTAGTACAATTTATAATATAAGTGTGTGTGTGTGTGTGTGTGTGTGATAAAACTCTTGCATGTTCATACAGATCAGTACACACCACTTACATTGTCTCACACACTTCACGTAGTTCAATTGTGTTTGTTCCTTAGAGAACTTGACCAATAAGTCTACATAAAGAATGCTACTGGATTGGAGGTTCAAAGTCTTGCTAGATCAAAAGGATTACCTAATAGGTACAACTCCGAGTTTAGGCATAATTTCTTCCGTTTTGTTTGGTCATGTTGCACGCTTGTAATATGTAATCTTCTTCTTGTGTTTAGTGGATTTTTTGTTTTGTGGCCTATAGATCACCGTGGATATTTTCCCTAACATTGGGTTTTACCAATTTGTTTACGAACAACTCCGGATGATCTTAACTCTTACTTATTTTTAATACGTCACGAATATTGCATATTTATGCCCTTTATCTTTGTGCATTCTAGCACTTTTACGTTCTTAATTCCTATATTTAGGCTCGTTAACTTGACAACCTCAGATTTTGACATATATATGTTTTACAGGGGTTAATTATTCTTTTGTAGGTATTGGAATGCTAAAAGTGAGGATTCATTGCATTTTGGAGAAGTTTCATCATCGAACGCTACTTTAAGGGCATTTTAGTCAATTCACACTTCATCTATGGCTCATGGAATTTCCACGGATGTGTATTTCGTTGAGTTAGAATCGCGTGGTCGCAAATGGCGCATCATTTTGAGTTCGAATGATCAAGTTATGGTCGATTCCGTTTTGAAGCTTTCCTCCCATGTGAAAAACAAATGACAGCTGAAAATGGGGGTACCGGTCGATTGCGCCCCTGCTGTCAGTCGACTGCATCTTGGGATTTTTCCTTGCGAGGTAACCAATGGGCTTTAACTTAAAGGACCAGTCGAACGGTCCCTAACACGCGGTTGATTGGGTGCATTAGTTACTTGGCAATTTCCCTTTGTTCTATTTCTTTTCTTTTTCCTTTATTTATTTTGCAACTTACTATTTAAACCAATTTTGGTTTGTTCTGAAACATATCTAGGAATAATAGATCATTTTTCATACGTAGGGGTAGAGAGGGAAGCTAGGGTTTGGAGGGGTTGGGGAGTGTGTTATTTTCTCCCTCCGAGGGTTTGCTCGTATAGAGGGGTTTGCCCGTCGAGGTTGTGTAGAACACTATCCTCCATCTTCTCTATCAATCCGAGTTTCCAATGTTTGTATTTTTTTATTTTTCGCATTTTTACTCACTTTCTAGTTCACATTTACTGTGTTTATTTACATGCTTTCTAGTGTAGATTTATCGCTTTATTTACCGCAATTTATCATGCTTTATAGTTTAGATTTACTTCTTTCTTTACATGCTTTCTAGTGTAGATTTACCGCATTTTTATCATGATTTCTAGGTTAAATTAGCCTAGGTTGTGTTGGATTGAAATCACCTAGGGTTGATGTGTTGTTTTGCTTTGGTGATGGAGTTTACGGGTTTATTTCGAGTGTGTTGTCCTAGTTATTACGCCTAGGAGATTTGACGAGGTATATCATGTATGCCCCATACTTACGACCTTGCGTGCATAATTTCAGGGGTATTTATTGATGCCAAAATGTTATTAGACATTTATGCGAATTTAGGGGTGTGACAACTCTTGATTTAATTAACCGTCGAAACGAGACGCAATCTTAATAATTTGTCGATCCATGTAACCATTTTATACTAATTAACTCAGGGTGAGGGATATCTGACACAACCTATAGTTTTTATTCTCTTTTGTTAGTCTAGTTTAAATACATGCCTAGTTTAATATTTTCCTTTTGTTATCTTTACTTTTTGTTTATTCGTTACCTTTTACACTTTTATTCAGAAGTGATAAAATAGTTAAATTCTAGCAAATCATCTCTGTGGATTTTTTATCCCCGGATTTGGCTTCTATACTCCCTTTTATTGAATTTAGTCATAAGTGTAGTTTTTTTTATTAAGGCGGTGAACAGAAAAAAACGATCGGCGTTTAATACGCACTACTTTTCACCCTTAATCAGTTTCCTTAACTTGAACTAGGTTTATTAGAGTTTTTTTATTAAAATTTATTACCAGGGGTTTTAAATATCACATCCATATTTCTGTTTTGATTTAACACACCTAATGTCAAATTTTATTTTATAAATATGATTTTGTTCACAAACTATTCGGACTCTCAATCTTGCCTTTAACTTTGTTAAAAAAAATTATATTATGTTATTTCAATAGACAAATTTAATTTAATTAACGCAAAATTTAATTTAACAAGCATTAGAAACTATTAAAACATTTTTAAAATGTTGGAACCATTACAACTATCGCACATGTTCTTATCATGACAGATATGTTCCGCCCTATACTTAACTATGCTTTTCCTGTAAATGGAAATTCAGGTGCCAATTTTTGGAACAACATTATTATTTTGATCCATGTTATGTGTAAAGAGTATAGTATACTTCTTGCTTAGATGGATTGTCTTATTCCTATTTTCGAAACATGTTATATCCAAGGGATCTTGAGAATGTTTCATTAATGTTCAAGATCTTGAAGTCAATTTATTTTGTCCTCTTATCGCATCGATCACATTAGGATGAAAGCAAACATGACCTAGCGGACTCCCACCTCTTTCCCGATTAGGAAAGTATTATCCATATGTAGGAGCGGCTAAATGATAAGCCTCTCATTTAATCATTATATGAGATTAGAGATGATTAATATTGACAAAAGTCGACGTGTGTTATGTGACTGAGGTATTATTATGCGCATCCAACATATCACGTGTATTTTTGTATTATTTATGCATTAATTAGATAATACTCTAGTATTGAGGGTGCAACATATGTTATGGAACACGAGCCATCCAAAATAGGACATATGTCACTACAGGTTATTGACATGTGGCAACCCACTTGGGTTGGCTTTTGTTATAAATAGACTTCATTTCCTTATATTTGGGGAGAGATCTTCTTGGGATAAGAAGAGTGATTTCTTGTCTTATGAGTTTTTAGAGAGATTTTTAGAAAAGAGTTTTGAGATGAGTTCTTTGAGAAGAGTTGCACAACCTTTCAACTGTCGAGTTCCACCATAATGAGTTTTTTGGCGAATACTATGAACCCACAAACTACGCTGACTTTGATTACGACTACGATGGATACGTAGGCACAACCGAAGTTGATCAAGTCAAACACGTACAAACATTTGACATTTCCCCATATTAAACTCCCCTCTTAATTTGGCGACTCTGCTATGAAGGTATTCGCGATTTTTATGGTGTAACACCTCGTTCGCGCTCAGAAAAGTGGATGGAAATGGAGTAAAGGGATTGATAAAGCATCTTAATTCTCCAACATCTATGAGAGAAAACATCCAGCTTCGTCACAGTTAATAAATCTAATTTCTATTTATGATATCTCATATTTTACTTAAAAATCATATAACATATTTATTAGCCGACCTTTTCATATCTGAAATCATAAAATAATATTGTGCTTAGTTATTCAGTTAAAATTACTTTAGAAATAATGGTTGAAGGTTGATATGTTGAGTTATGATTATTTTTTGTTAGTGAGATAACATGTTCGACGGACCTGAAACACACTTTCAGTGTATGATTTACTCCTTCTCTTTAAATAGTCATTAATGTGACTGAACGAATTTTTTAGACGATGTTTAAAGCTAGCAGAAAGTATATAACCAAGGGCAAGATTTCCTCTATAATAACTTATTTATGTCTTTTCACATCTAACAAGTACATGTTTAGAGATTATGGTCATTTATGAGATTTTCTTTTAGAATAAATGTAGGGAGATCCTAAAAATACTCAATTTTAAAATTCACTGTATTAAAAGTTTATACCTTATTTTTGTGAATCCCATCAGGGCATCAAAATGTGTATTAAAAATTTATACTCATTTTTATCTTATATGTGGATTTCAAAATTGGGTCCCAAAAATGAGTCTCCATATCACCGCTCTTTCTTTTATAAAGCTGTTGACAGCTGTTGACAAAATAAAGTCCACGAAACTTCCTATCCCACTGACACAATAGTTGTCATTAGTACAACATAAAAATCTTTTGAGCCACAAAAAAAAAATCTTAGACAAGACTACTCTTTGTTTCCAGACAAAAAAAAATACAAACAACAATCCCTTAAAGTTCACGAAAAAAAGATAAAATTACTTCGGGATTTTCATAGCACTGAGAGACCTCCGTCACACCGTTCATTTGACCCTGACTCCGGCGAAAATCCGACGAAAGGATATTGCCTCGCCTTTGAAACAAATTTACAATGAGAAATCAAAACCGAATCAGCTGTTGGTAGAAAGATCACAATAAAAATTGATTCACTATGGCCCCGTTTGGTTGTCCCAAAATTGTAAATTGGATCATTAATAAGTTGACCCATTTACAAATTGACCCATTAATTGTGTTTGTTTCATTAATGAAATGATTCATTTATTGCGTCATTTTAGCTCATGTGCAAAATCTGAAATTTGATCATTTCACAAAAAACGTGAAATCAATCCATTTGATATAAAAGTCACATAAAGTGCATTTCCCCTCTCACCCTCCCTCTCCCCCTCCCTCTACCTCTCTCTCTCCCTCCCCCTCTCTCTATTTGTTTTTATCTTTTTTTCATAGAACTTTAACATCACTTTCAAATTACTAAACATCATGTAAAATTATATTTACCTCATTTCAAATTCACTCATTTATAATTCACTAATTCACAATGAACCAATTTACATAATCAAACAATTTGCGCAACCAATGAGGTATGAAACCAATTGAGCATTTATGGTGGGTCGATACCTCATTGGTGGTTGCGCAATGATATTTAGATGTTGCTTTATACGTATCTACCCACCAATGAGGTATGAAACCAATTGAGCATATATGGTCCCAATTCGATAAGCCATAAGTTATAGCTGGATTAAAATAGAATCACCTCAAATGGGTACAAACCAAATCACTGTCCGAAACACCTAGAATAAACAGATTCAACCCATAACTGACGGACTTCGCTCCTATACAACACAAGTTTACATCTAAGTACAAAACTGAATCACCCTGGGTCAACGAAACCGATTTGCCAAACATTTTGGGAGAAAAGTTGCAAACCGAGGCAATAGTGAGTCCGACCCACCAAAGGGATTTGAAAATCGACTCACCAGAAACCCAAAAGTTGATGAACCCCCAATATTAATTAATCGAGTGAACTCAGATTCAAACCGTGTGAAAAGACGACTCGCCACTGAATTTTGGAAACCAACAACCATGGAGTTAAACCTGAGTCCATATCAAACCGAAGCACATGTTTGAAGAAACTCGAAACCACATTAGCATATGAGTGACCTTCTTCATGTGTAGGGTAGATCTGGCATATAATTTTATGAATTTACGATGGATGAATCTATGATTCTGCATTTGAGCCTAAGATCCATCGGAAATCTCTAACTATAACTTATCCATAAGTTTGGTTCATCACATCTAGGGATGTTAATTTTTGACACGATAACATGTTTTTAGTAATAACACGAAGTGACTCAAAGATGACACGATTAACTTGTATAGATTTACGAGTACCAAAAACTTAAACTTAAATAAAAATCCACACAACTCGAAAATGACACGACTAACCCGAATTGCCACCCCTCACATCTAAAAAGAAAAAAAGAGATATATATGTTGAATAGTGTACGTAAAATAAATGCCACAGTTACCACTTATGGATCCTCGGGCATGGTACCTGTTGGAATGCATCCTCCGTTATCATTCCTGTCAACTCAAAATTGGTATCATAAAAAATTCTGAATATACTTAATAAATATGTTTTTTCCTTACAAATTTTAAGACTAGTCAGATATTTATAGAATGAACAATGCTACAAACACCAACTCCCAGTACCAACTCAGTACCGATTGTGCTTTAAATGTATTGTATCATCATGGGACTTACACTTTAATACATGGGACCTACACTTTTGTACAATCATTTAAAGCACATTCGGTACTTGGTTGGTACTAACAGTAGGTGTACATATCATTATTCTTATTGAAGTGACAATATGACCGTGATATTGTTGAAATAATGACTTTATTTTATTTTTTGTATCAAATAAAATAAAATATAGAGATAAAGCTGATAGTTTCATAAAAAATTTAATTGTTTCCTCATAAATTTATTGAGTATCCTTCACTTATTGAGTTGTTCATTCATCGACTCGATTTAACCAATTGGTTACGAAATTGTCAAATAAACATGATTTCTTTTATACTTTATGTAAGTCTCTTGATTATGAAGCCGTATAAAAGTGTGTATGTTATCGATATGTCTATAGTTTATATGTTCCCTCTATCATCATATTTGGAAAGAGAATGCATTGATAAATTTAAAACCACGCGTCACACCTGGATGATAAAAAATCATATTTTTAACTAACCGAGTAAGCTTGTAAGATGAATCATATATATATGACCTTACGATGGTATTGTATCCTTGTTTCAAATAGCCCAGACACATAAGAACGCGTGCATACTTGATTTTCTTTCACTATGAAATAGTATCTATTTTGGTATATATACCTCTACCATGTGGTACTACCCAAATTAATATGAAAATTCCATTTGCGTTGATGATTTGAGAAGATTTATTTTAAATGAAATGGAGGAAATATAATGAAGCTTCGATTTAGTATTTTATGAAATTCGAAAATATTCATAGTTGTTTGTGCATCGTATTCATACATTATGATTCATTTACGAAATATTTGAATACGTTTTAAAACTGAAGATTTACCTTGAAATTATATACCCCTTCAAATTTATTATGATATGCACACAAAAGGGCATTAAACTGTGCACAATACACCTACGAGTATGGGTGGTTATGATTCATTACAGAAATATCCCTGGACTATTTAATTTTTATTTTATTATATCAAATAAAATAAAATAAAATAAAATAAAGGGGCCATAATGAGAATTATACTTGGATATTTCGTGAGATTTTACTAACCATTTAATATTATCTTATTGTGTCAAAAAGATATTATTTTGTAGAGGTTTCTGGATGAACAAGTATTGCGCGACTCTAACATAAAGCCACTATTCAAAGATATGATAGTTTGTGATATACCCCATAAAATTTAATGATTAGGTTGCTTTTATTTTTCGATTGGGCATTGTAAATCATATATGTAATTTATTTTATTTTATCGTCAGATAAATATAAAATAAAGTGGGCAAATGGATATTATGATGTAATGTAGCTTTTCAGTTTAAAGCTTCTTCGACATCCTTCGCGATAAGGTTAGATTGATAAACCTTCAGAGTATAGTAACATCCAAGAAGACCAATACAAAAGGTTGTTCAGTTTCTTTCGTAGAGAGTTCATATGGATTAATTAGTTGTCACTCAGAAATTGACCACACAAAGTCATAGCCATCCTTCATATATGACATCATATTATGAGAACTTTACTAATAGTATGGTAAGTCTTCCTCAAAGGCGTATTCTATTACAAAAAAAATACCAAAATTAGTAAGTGGCCAAGAAGGCACTATATTTTGATAAAACCTTAACAAGTGTGTTTTCATTGTTAAGTGTCACCTCTAAGTGGTGAGATTTTGAGAAAAACCTTAATAAGTGTGTTTTCATTGTTAAGTCACCTCTAAGGTGTGAGATTTTGAGAAAAATATTAACCAGTGGTTTTCATTGTTAAGTCACCATTATAGGTGGAGTTTATGAAAAATCTTAGAAAGTGGTTTCATTGTTAAGTCACTGTTTTAAGTGGATTTTATGGAAAATCTTAACAAGTGACTTACATTGTTAATTCACTGTTATAGGTGGAGAATATGAAAAATCTTAACAAGTGGTTTTCATTATTAAGTCACCGTTATAGGTGGAGTTTATGAAAAATATTAACAAGTGTGTTTTCATTGTTTAGTCACCGTCATAGGTGGAGTTTATGAAAAATCTTAACAATTGGTTTTCATTGTTAAGTCACAGTTATAGGTGGAGTTTATGCAAAATCTTAACAAGTGTGTATTTATTGTTAAGTCGCCATTATAGGTGGATTTTATGGAAAATCTCAACAAGTGATTTTCTTTGTTAAGTCACCATTATATATAGAGTTTATGGAAAATCTTAATAAGTGGTTTTCATTGTTAAGTCACCGTCATAGGTGAAGTTTATGAAAAATCGTATCAAGTGTTTTTTTATTATTAAGTCACCGTCATAGGTGGAGTTTATGAAAAATCTTAACAAGTGGTTTTCATTGTTAAGTCACCGTCATAGGTGGAGTTTATGAAAAATCTTAACAAGTGGTTTTCATTGTTAAAGTCACCGTCATCGGTGGAGTTTATGAAAAATATTAACAAGTGTGTTTTCATTGTTAAGTCACCTTCATAGGTGGAGTTTATGAAAAATATTATCAAGTGGTTTTCATTATTAAGAAGTCATATTTTACTTTTTAATCTTCGTTCTAACAGGCATAAGGACAAGACTTATGCAAAAGAATGAGAAGGCATAAGTTACCTCAATAGCATAAGAAGGAGTAGTAACTTCGACAACCCTATGAGTGAGTCAATAATACGTTCATGTATAAGAAATCTCATCGTGATTTTCCCGAATCAAATAATAGGTAATGCATACAAAACCTCATCGCGATTTAGACGAGTCAAAAATATGTGCATGTACTAAAAGATTAATCGAGGACAATGAAGTAGTTATTATGTAAACCATAATAGTACTTCTACCAAGATTGGTTGAGAAGGATAAAAGAGAACGATGAAGTAGCTATTATGTAAAACATAACAATACTTCCACCAAGTTTGGTTGAGAATGATAAAAGAGAACAACGAAGTAGTTATTATGTAAAGCATAATAATACTTCCACCAAGATTGGTTAAGAATAATGAAACTGAACAATGAAGTAGTTATTATGGGGCCATAATATACTTCCAAATATCTTTGTTGAGAATAATGAAAGATAATTATGACATAGTTATTATATGCCCATGATAATATTTTTTACCAAAGAAGAGTTATGAACAACCATAATAAAATCATGGGGGCAACACTCATAGTATATCATTCGTATGGAAAGAATGATAACGAGGTCCTTCAGAATAACCCATGAGATCAAAGCCTAAAAATGAGATATGAGGTTGATAAATATCATGTAAATGAGATATGAGATTTAAGATATGAGATATGAGATTGAAGTATATCATCAATTAAAATGAGATATGAGATTATTACCCACGATTCACAGGTTGATCTAACATATCAAAATCGGTTAAAAGTGTTTCATATATACACTTGATATGTTTCAGCGAGGCATCGACACATTAACTATATGTAAGAGGGAGAAATGTAGGAGGGGTTTAATAATAAGCCTCTCATTTAATCATTTAATCATTAATATTGATTAATATTGATAAAAGTCCACGTGTTTATGTGATTGAGGTATTATTATGTGCATCCATCATATCACGCGTATTTGTGTATTATTTATGCAGTAACTAGATAATATTCTAGTATTGAGGGTGCAACATATGTTATGGGACACAAACCATACAAAAGAGGATATATGTCACCACACGTTGTTTGACATGTGGCAACCCACTTGGGTTGGTTTTTGTTATAAATAGACTTCATTTCCTTATATTTGGGGAGAGATCTTCTTGGGAGAAGAAGAGTGATTTCTTGTCTTATGACTTTTTAGCAAGGTTCTAAAAAATGCGGGACGTGATCGAGGCGTGGAGTCCAAGCCTTAAGACTTAGAATCCTAGGCGGGCCTTAGGCGTAAGAAGGCGAATAGGCCTTCTTAATGAATTTTAATATTTTTTAACCATAACAAGGCTATTAAAATACTAAAATTGTACATATCATAAAGATATGTCTCAATATGTGCGAATTAAAATATTATTTGATTATTTTGGATGAGATAATGGTTCGGTTCGTAAAAAAATTATTTAAAAGGCGATATCTTTTCACTAAAGCATTGTTGTTTTTAGAAAAAAAATGTGCCTTAAGGGTTTTACCAAGAATAAGGTGTAGAAAGCGTAAGGCGGGGCGTTTCTCCCAAGACTCAAGCCTAGGCAAGTTTTTTAGAACAGTTGTTTTTAGAGAGAGTTTTAGAAAAGAGTTTTGAGATGAGTTCTTTGAGAAGAGGTGCCCAACCTTTCACCTCTTGAGTTCCACCATAAATAGTTTTCTAGAGAATAGTATGAACCCACGAACTATGGTGACTTTGATTCCGACTAAGGTGGATACGTAGGCGCAACTAAAGTTTCTCAAGTCAAACACGTATAAAAATCCTGTATTTCACCATATTAAACTCCCCTCTTACACCATAAATTTTACTTTAGAAATACCACAACATTTTCGTCATGCTTCTTATACTAGCAAGTATAATTCGAGCTTTGATCAAAATCAAAACTTGATTAACTGATCAAAACGAATGAGCCAATACGTTGATGTTATCTTTGATCCATAAATGGGTCTCATAAGCTTATATCACTTTGTTTTCCCGACTTCTTACTATATATGTGTAGAGAAAATTGTTCAAGAATGCAATATTGATGTTAAAAGAATACTAACAGACTTTAGCACGGCTAACGTGATAAGGTTTGCTCATAGTCAATCCTTATCTTTCTGAGTAAACCCTTTTGTAAGCCATGACTTAAAGGTTTTCACCTTCCTATTTATCTATCTTTTAGATTATTGTAGGCCCACTTCTGCCTAAAGGTTTTACCCCCATCAGCATGTCTACAAGTCTCAAAACTTTATTCGAATACACTAAATCCTTTTGGTATCCATAGTCATAAGTTAGAGAAAATGTCTTTGTCTTAATTCATCATTCTAGTTTCCAGGACCCGGTTCATGTTTTCCTGGGATCTCATCAAAATGATCACCCAAAACACTAACCACACAGGATCAACCCTAATTACTTACTAAGATGTGTCCCCACTTTTTATCTTGTATAAGTGACGTGTATTTTGTTCATAGGTAATGCTCCCACTACCGTGAGGTAGTATATTATTGATATCATGTTGTATTTGATCATGTGTGGGTGGCCTAGGAACATTGTTAATATGATGTTCCATTTAATCTTGTAAGACTAACTTATACTTGGGCCCGTGGTTTATTACATAATCCTCTTTCAAGAATCAGGCATTGATGTAATTAATGACCTTCTTATACTTAGAAGTATGATATAAACTACCTTTGTTACCTTTGGCATAACCAATAAAGATACATACATACATACATACATATATATATATATATATATATATATATATATATATATATATCCTTAGTTTCAACTTCTTTGGCTCTATCCACAGCACGAGTGTCGGTTACCCCCAAATCTAAACATGCCCTGGAATGAGATTGCATCTGCTCCAATATTTAATGGGAGTCTAATAGAACGAATAAGAAAACTAAAATTATTATAATGCCCCGGCCCGGATTTATAGGTTACTCGTGCTCAACCTAGTTTGCCCAAGCGATAGGTGTGAAGCACAATGAAATAACATACATAATGTTGTTAGCACAGTTTTATTTAATTAAAATTTCACTTATTTAGCATGCAATTTTCATTTCAAATCAAGCTATGTGAGGAACCCATGGGAAGCATCCCCGGAATCCAAACCTAAAGAGCTACCATAACAAAGATGGTGGAATGAGTTGAATGCTTATGGGAAATTACAACGATGAAATATATAATCAAACGGCAGAAAGGAGACTCTAACACATTATATCTACGTGCACATGCAGCTACCTTATATATATAAACATATATACACTTAAATGCATGAAACCATTTTTGTTCCAAAAATGTTACTTAGCTCGATTAATTCACCTTCATCTCGTAAAATAATTTCCCTATTACTTGACTTGACATGACATTTATTTATTGATTTAACACACCCGGTTAAATATCTTAAACAATACCCCTTATTTAAGGAAAATCATTTTTTACCAAATTTTTCTTATTACTCATGCCAAACTTATCTTAGTATTTTCATTGAAAATCACCTTTCAACATACACAATCATCGTTTTAGAAAATACTTGTTTTTCTTTTATAGTTTTCATAAGCGCACTCATGTGCCAATTATGGGTTAAACCTCATTAGGTTGCTTAACTACCAATTTAATCCCTTCACTTTACCATTTCTTTACTTTATGGACATTAATCAATTTTCACATTACTTGTACATTTTATCCTTTACCAAAACATTTATTAATTCATTCAAGTTAGGTTGTCTTTTCACATATTCACCACATAACCCATTTATTGATATGTTCCATTTTCATTATCTTTTTCTCAGAATCTTCCAATATCCGCATACTTTAATGGGCTCCACACCCCCGACTATGCTACCATATGCTCTGGACAGTGATTTTGGATCTTCCACCCTAGGGCTCTAGACCTTCCTTAATTACTCGGTGTCATCCGAGTTCATATTAATGTTTTTTAATATTTTTCAAATGTCTACATTATTCCACCATTTCCCTTTTTCTTGCCGAAGCCAAAACCCGAGGTTTCACCCCAATTTGTGTTACACTTTAAAGTCATCATTTCCTGTCATTTTTACTCTAGTATTGATTTTATCCCAAAAATTATGTTAATTTGGGATCATTTTGTGTAAAGCCTTTTTCAACATTTTTATTTCATAAAAATGTTCTACTTTATGTAAAATTACCATTTTACACATTTATTTCCAAACTTGTCATTTTTCTCTATTTTCATAAGTGTTATTTTTCAAACACTATTATGTTACCCACACTTACTTCTTTGGTGTTTTTAGCTCATTAACACTTATTTCAAACTCTTGGAGTAACATACATATCAAGCTGGAAATCTCTTTATTTCATTACTTTCTTTTTTAAGAAATCATCGAGCGTCTAAGATTACTTTATAAGAAAAATACCATTTTTCTTCATTAACACATGTAATCTTAAAACCATACACTCATCACCTTTTCAACACCGTTTTCACATACTTTAAGGGCTAAAATTTCTAATTTCTTTATTTCATATTTAAATCCAATAAAACCTCACTAAACTTGTTGATATGTTCAACCTCAAACTACTACAACTTTATATGCATGAGAAGACGAGTTAAGTTCAAAAATCCTATCAAATGGGTGTAACATGTGATTTAATCTTGACATTTTATAATGTTTGCACCAACATACTTTTCAAGAAAAAAAAGACATTTTTGTTTCTTTAAAACTTGAATAAAATGTCCATTTATATAGAATCTCAATTTTTCCACAAGAAAATTTTGAAACATTTATTCATAAAATATTCCCAATCAAAATGAGCATTTTTCAAACATCTTTATTCCATAAAAATGTTTAATGCCAAGTTTTCTTGAAATATATCATTTTTCCAAAACCCATTGAAACCCTATATAGACTCATTTTCACAAATGATAAGAACTATCATTCTTATATTATAAATACATCGTACTCTTATAATTCTAGCTACCAAACCTCTAATATACAAAATAGAGTCTTAAACTAAAAGTAAAGTTTTTCCACCTCAAATGGATCTCCAAAAAGGTGGATGAATAAGAAGAATATGGAGACCTCAAGGAGGTTGTCTAGCTCCACAAGCATGCTCCAAGAAAGCACTAAGAAAAACCCCTTCAAAATTCATAAATTTTTACTCTTCTTATTCTCCCCCACACCCCCCCCCCCCCCCCCACACCCCCAACAACACCTCCAAAATTCATAGATCTACCCAGTAATGGAGGAAACGGGTGTATAAGTATTATATATGGTGAAATACTAGTAAAATATTGTGTCATAAGGTTGAGATATGGTGGTGGCATGGTAAAAGAGGCTTTGGGAGATGAAATATCCTTGAAACTAGAGAGAGGGGGAGAGATAGAGAAAATATAATGGGTTTTTGTGGGGGAAGAACCTCCCCACCTATCTTCCTATTCACAACCAAATGAACCCGCAAACCCATTTAAAAATCAATCCCGAAACCCTAAATCCCATTTTTACCATTTGGGTGCACCAAAACTTGATACCTCATCAATCCAAATGTCTAAAATGTGATAGAAGACAAGGGCATCTCGATCTAAAATTTTCTGAACATGTTTTTCAAACAAGAATGGGACCTCATTCGATCTTTCCATCGAACGACCTTCTAACTTAGTTGTGTACCAATGCGGTGGTGGTTCATTTGATCATCTTTAGATGTCCACTTAGAACAAATTAGGATTTTCATTCAAACCCCAGTAACCTCATTCGAACGACTTTTAAGCTCGTTCGATCTAGCCAGGTTCCTTAAATATCCAATTTCACCCACCAAACTTCCAACAAATACCATTAAGGCCACAAGAGTAATAGAATAGAGATAAAAGCCCATATATTAATGATCCAATTTCCAAGGATTTCATATGATAATAATATACATGAGAAAAATAATAAATATTGGGCATGGTTATTACGTTCTTCCCTCCTTAGGAAATTTTGTCCCCAAAATTATCGATCTGCCAATTCCTCAAGTTCATTGGACTTACCAACTCTTATTCTAAGTCATAGAAATCCTCCAAGATTAAATCATTAAATTCCTCAATAGCTAAGATGACATCATATGCTCTTTCATAGGGATTGTCACCAAAAGTTCAACACATAACATTCTCTAACGCTCACCTTCATGTTAATCATAAACATCACATAACTGTCCTCGAGTCTCCACTCACTTGATGATCATGTTTAATCAAGTCCCAAGACTACCTTGATAACACTCAAAGCATGTCAGCGTCCCTACTGGGAAACCATCTCTAGTGTTCCACTCACCCAAGTAGTAACTGTGATATAACTAACATCAGATTCATCATTGATAACCATCTCAAATCTACTACAGATTTTGAGTTTCCTCAATTTCTCAGGTCATCGTGACTAAATAATCTCATACCGCGAGTATGTTGTCCCATAGAGAGATACACAAACCAAGTCATAATTCATGCGCCCAACTAACCCACTCCACAAGATCCTTCCATGAACCTCGGGAAGCTCTAGGCTTCAAACTGTGGAACACACACCTAAGTATCATGAGAATCCATTCACTATGGAAAAATAACACTGAGTGCTAACTTTCCTTAAGTTCTAACACTATACGGTGTCCTCAAGTCATCATCCTTATATTTTTAACTAGAGCCACTGACTACCATATCGTCCAATCATGAGTTCGCTAATTATTAGGTGAAATAGATATTATAAATAGCTGTGTGGCCGAAAGTGGAATCATCCATACACAGAAACTTTATGCAATAGCAAGGACTCCTCAAATAAGAGGTCACCCAATTATTGAGATTCATTGACCATGTCAGGTTCACCCGCACTCTACCGGACCAAATTGTGCCATACTATGACATGGTATAATTTCGAGCTACTGCAATCACTGAGAAAACACGATTCTCGATTATCGAAACTGAAAAAACACAAGGACTGAAAAGAATAAACAACCGCTGAGAAAAATTTCATTCGCACGTAAATGACTATGAGTTCCAAAAGGTGAACCTTCATTACACGCTTTAAAGTTTATGAATCCTCCCAGACATTCTCACTAGGTACCGACCTAGACACACACCCTGGCTTGAGTCACCAGCCATCAATAATCGGATCATAATCATCCATCCATACCAAACGAAAGTAACTTATGAACATATTGTCCTTTGGGAAGTTAAACACTAGACTTACCTCCATAAGAGTAGGGTTACCTCCTCACATCCATGGCGAACGTGAGCCACTCCGACCGATAAATGCCAATGCTTTTGCACATCTTTCTAAAGACACCATCACTAAACTAACACACCTAGGTGATTATTGACATTATCATGATCGTATCCCAACGTCTCCTTAAAAAAACCATCAAGAAAAAATATCAACCTTATAGTAACCTTTATCTACACGAGGTCATCACTAAATTTATCTCCAGGTTCTACCCAAACTGAACTTACGTGATGGACACACTGATCACCATTAGCATTCTAAGGTCAGTAGGTACCGACTTGGAAAGACGTGCCAAGAACTAGTCCCTACCTTGCCAGGGTTATCCTAACTTATGTTATCGACACACGCCAACACTCTAATCATACTCCGATATCCCCCTTAGGGTGCCATTTTCAGGTCTTTATTCTGACGTTATCAATATAGGTTCCAAATACATGTCCTAGTACTCCTCAAAATCAATTATCACACTGCCCACACTAGTCATTATATGACATGTGAGAACCATGCACACTCGTGATATAGGCTTACATTTCTCTTAGAATTCTACATCAAACATTTGTACCAATTCGGATGACAGCACCCGACACACACACTATTCGACTCTTTTAAACCTTGACCAACAGCCTGAGATCATTACTGGACTTTTAATATGATCATCACTAGGGCAATACAACTTCTTAATATCAGACTTAATTCGTTCTCTAAGGACACCAAACATGCTCCATATAAAAGTATTCAAAATTTGACAAGATTTCATCATCCATGACTTTCTCATCATAGGTTCGCTCTTCAAATTTTTCAATACCCACATCGTGATTACTAGGTGCTCGTAAAGACACTATTTTATCAGCCTCTAAAGATGTCTCACCTTAACCAATGAACACCTTAAGACATCACAAGTCACTTTTTATTCCTAATGATGCCAAACACAATTAGTCCTACAGACATTACAAGACTCCTCTAAACCATACTCACATTGGAACTGCCTCGCATATAGCCATTAGTTAGGGTGCTAAAACGGGCCCTGACACTTAGATAATAATCTTATTACCCATCCAAATGGTTGTGTCCATGAGACACATACCAAACCATAAACTGACACTAATAAGTATTTTGATAGGATATGGGACGTCGCGTACAACCTATAAGCCTCTAGGCCTACAACACCAACACCACTATGGATCATATCCATAAAAAATCCACCATAACTCCTAAAACCCTAACATGGAAGACTATTTAAAGTTCACTCCTAAGTCTCCTTAACCATCATTATACATAATATAATTACTGCAATTTTCTTATAAGTCTCATAATACCTTGTGAGGTACAACTTTAAATCAATAATCACCAAGACACTTACTTATAACAGTAGTATTTTATCGACTTAGACTGAGTACACATCCCCAAGTGTTGACTAACATAGTTCCTCACATCTATCGAATCACCAAGTATCTTACAACGTGATACTACTCTAAGGATCGAATTTTCAAAATTATGTCATCGTTATTAACTATCCAATATTACCGTACCTGGAACTTAATGCATTCTTATCATAACCAAGACCGCTTACGCATGATGCTTTAGTCACCTAATACCTACAATTGACTTTGCAAAATTCATCTCTCTAATTCAATGGACGTCATTAAGCTTTATCAACATCTCAACAAACCTCTCACATCACCAAGGGTTGACACACAAGCACCTCACACTAAAAACTATGGTGTTGCCACTATTCTCGCACAGACACTCATAAATGACTAACGCATCTAAATCAGAAGTGCGAAAGTGACTAATGAAAACTAAATTGGTCATGTGCCACTTGGCAATAAATTACCCTTCATGTTAATATTTTTAACTCCACAGTAAAGAACACGAACTGAAACCGTCACCAGTATAGCTTCCTGCTAAAAAATCAACACCGACATCGAAAGATCCACTACCAACCTCATCACATCATACCCAAAAGAAACCTTGAATCTAGAGCCCTGACACCATATGTAACGCCCTGGCCCAAATTTATGAATTACCCGTGGTCAACCCGATCCGACTCATGCGTTAGGTGTGAAGTGCAATGAAACATCTTACATAATATTTCTAGTCTAGTCTTATTTAATTAACATTTCACTTATTTAGCATATGATTTCCATTTCAAATCAAACTACATGAGGGACCCATTGGAAGCTACCCCGAAATCCAAGCATACAGAACTATTAACATAAAATAAAAAGAATACTTACATGCATAATGCTCTCAAAATATGGAACCACCCCCAACCTGCCGTAATAAAGATGAGGGTATGAGCTGAATGCCCGGAGGGAAATTGCAACAATGCAATATAGAAACGAATACAAAAAGGATACTCTGAAGACGTTTTATCTTCGTGCACATGCAACTACCTTATATATATGCTTATATATACTTAAATGGATGAAACCATTTTTATTCCAAAAACGTTACTTACCCCGATTAATTCACCTTCATCTTGTAAAAGAATCTCCCTTTTACGTGACTTGACATTTATTTCTTGATTTAACACCCTCGGTTTAAATATCTTAAACATTACCCCTTGTTTATGAAAAATTATTTCTTTTATCGAAATTTTCTTTTTACTCATGCCAAACTTTTCTTAATATTTTCATTGAAAATAATATTTTAAAACACGCAATCACCATGTTAGAAAACACTTGTTTTTCTTTTAAAAAAATGTTCATATATACACTCATGTGCTAATTATGGGTTAAACCTCTTTAGGTTGCTTAACTATCCATTTCATCCCTTCACTTTACCATCCCTTTACTTTATGGACATTAATCAATTTTCACATTACTTGTCTATTTTATCCCTTACCTGAACATTTATTAATTCATTCAAGTTAGGTTATCTTTTCAGATATTCACAACACAACCCATTTCCTGATATGTTCTATTTTCATTACCTTTTTCTCAAAATCTTCCAATATCTTCATACTTTAATGGGATCCACACCACTGGCTATGCTACCATATGCTCTGGCCAGTGATTTTGGGTTTTTCATCTCAAGCCTTAATTATCCCAGTGTCATTCGAGTCCATATTAATGTATTTTAAAATTTTGCAAATGTTCATTTTATTCCTCCTTTTCACTTTTTTCGGCTGAAGATAAAACCCAGACTTTCACCCCAACTTGTATTACACTTTAAAATCATTATTTCTTATCCTTTTTACTTTAACATTTATTTTATCCCAAAAATAATATTCATTTAGTACCATTTTGTGTAACACCTTTTTCAACATTTTTATTCTATAAAAATATTCCACTTTACATAAAAAATTACCATTTTACCCATTTATTTCCAAACTTGTCTTTTTCTTCATTTTACAAGTGTTATATCCCAAACACCATTAAGTTACCCATACTAACTTCTTAGATGTTTTTAGCTAATTAACAGTTATTTAACGCTTTGGAGTGACACACTTATGAAGTTGGAAATCTCTTTATTTCATTACTTTCTTTTTTAAGAAATCATTGAACATCTAAGATTACTTTATAAGAAAAATATAGATTTTCTTCATTAACACATATAGTCTTAAAACCATACACTTATCACCGTTTTCACACAATTAAAGGGATGAAATATCAAATTTCTTCGTTTCATGTTTAAACCCAATAAAACCCTCATTAAACTTGTTTATATGTTCAACCTCAAAATACTAAAAGTTTATATGCATGAGAAAATGGATTTTAAATCCAAAAATCCTATCAATTGGGTCTAACATCTGATTTACTCTAGAAATTTCATAATGTTTGCACAAACATCCCTTTCAAGGTAAAAAGTCAGTTTTGTTTCTTCAAAACTTAAATAAGATGGCCATTTATAAAAAAATCCCAATTTTTCCACAAGAAAACTAAGGAACATTTATTCATAAAATATTCCCAATCAAAATGAGCATTTTTCCAACATTTTTATTCCATAAAAATATTTAATACTAAGTTTTCTTGAAATATATCATTTTTATCAAAATCATTAAAACCCTTCGTAAACCCATTTTTTAAGAAATCATAAGTAATATCATTCTTATATCATAATGCATCCTTCTCTTACAATTTTAGCTACAAGACCTCTAATATACAAAATAAAGTCTTAAACTAAGAGTAAAGTTTTCCCCACCTCAAATGGAGCTCAAAAAATTATGAATGAAGAAGAAGAGAATGGCAACCCCACCTCATAAGGTGGACTCAAGGAGGTTTCCTAGTTCCATAAGCATGATCCATGAAATCTCCAAGCAAAACCTCCTTCAAAACTACAGAAATTTCTACTCTTCTTCTTCTTCTTCTTCTTCTTCTTCTTCTTCTTCTTCTTCTTCAAAACCCCTAACAACACCTTTAAAATTCATAGCTCTACCCAACAATGGAGGAAATGGGGTATCAGGCCTATTTATGGTGAAATACTAGTAAAATATGGTGTAATAAAGTGGAGATATAGTGGCTTCATGATGAGGCTTTGTGGTGATGAAATAAACTTGAAACGAGAGAGAGAGAGAGAGAGGGAGAGCGAGAGAGAGAGAGAGAGAGAGAGAGAGAGAGAGAGAGAATCTGAATCTGATGGGGTTTAGTGGGGAAAGAACTTCCCCACCTCTCTTCCTCTTCATACCCAAATGAACCCACAATCCCGCTTAAAAACCAAGCCCTAAAGATAAAATCCTATTTTTGACCATTTGGGTGCACCAGAATTCGACACCTCATCAATCCAAGGGTCCAAAATGTGATGGCATATAAGGGCATCTCGACTTAAAATTTTCTAAACAGTACGTTCAAATGAGAATGGGACCTCGTTCAAACAATATTGAGATCACATCTGATCTTCCCATCAAACAAACTTCTAACGAAGTGTTGCACTAATGCAGTGGTGGTTCGTTCGATCGTCATTAGATGTGCACTTCGAACGAATTGGGATTTTTGTTCAAACCACATTAACCTCATTCGAACGAAAAGAAAATCTTGTCCCAGCAACTTTTGAGCTTGTTCGATCTAGACAGGTTCCTTAAATCTCTAATTTCACCCACCAAACTTCAAATAAATACCCTCAAGGCCATAAGAGTAACCGAATAGATATAAAAGCCCATATATTAATGATTCAATTTCCAAGGATTTCATATGATAATAATTTACACGGGAAAAATAATAATATATTAGGCAGGTGTATTACAATTATAATGTCTATTGTTGTCCCATATGTAAACTTCTAATAAGAATTTTGCAGTCGTAATTAACCAACTATGGACCCTATCATATCCAAAAGAGTCTTATTCCTTCGTTTCATCCATGCCACTCTGAAATGGAATACCGAGTGTAGAAAACTAGGATAAAATCCCACATCTCCAATAAATGATACCCTAAGTATCCCAGGAAGTAAACATCTCTATCATCAGATTGTAGAATTTAGATCATTTTACATGCCCTATTATCCTCCTTAGCTTTTCACACTTTGAACTAATAAAAGGCTTCAAACTTATTATGCATAACGTTAACATATCCATATCTTAAGTAATAATCAATGAAATAAATTAAGCACCAAAAAACATATAATCTATGAAATAAATGAAGCACTAAAAACCATCTCATTTTTGGATATTCGCCAAATCACACTAATTGAAATGAGCCATTCCCAACATATCTTTGTCCTTTTAGCTTTTTGTCATAAAGGCCCTTTGGTTATTTTACCTAATAAACTAGATTCAAGACTAGAAATTCCTCCACTTCGAATGAACTCAATTTTCCATTTTAAACAAATATTTGAATTTCTTTTACAATAATCTAGCCTAAACATAAGTGACAAAATTTTGTTTAGTTCTCGAAGAAACTCTCTTTAATGATTATTCATAAAATTATTCATATAAGTATTTAGCATGTAATGGCCCTGATTTTTCCAAGCCAAGTTGATCAGGTCGGACATGAAAAATAGGAAGCACTAAAACAATTTATTTAATTCTTGGCATCAACAATTAACAAAACTATAATAAATAAAAATCATCCATAATATAAATTCAACCTAAAATGATACTTGAATTACCTGAAGTAGAACTCCAGTAACTAAATACACTATATAAAGTCTCTTTTGTTCAATGTCTCAGCTGAAATAAAAGACGTACAAAAGTAACCACCTCTGATAAAAACTCATAAATACAAATGACTACAATAAGGAACCAATGACTCCTAATTTAAGAACCTAGTTGAGACTACACAATTGCACGTCTGACCACCCATCCCTGCTAGACCTCTATATAGCAATAATAATACATGTGGGGGGGGGGGATTTATGGATTTGGGTCAGAGCTCGAAGGTTGTAAAAAATATCTCAAATATTAATAATGTAAATCATGCGACTCATTTATAATAAACATGCAAACCGTCGATAACCAAATCCAATGAATGCCTCACCTCTCATCTAGTACAAGTACTATGACCATGATGTAATACCCCGTATTTTTTTATGGCTTTTAAAACTGGGGATTTATTAAATTTAAATTGTGATATTAATTTAATATTAATTCGGAAATTTATTTTTATATTTTTACTAACGTGATGTGAGTTAGTAATCTTTGGAAAATTTTTGAATACTACTGGACTAGTAAAGTAATATATGAGATTTATTTTATTATAATTTTCACGAGTGAATAAAATGGAAATTATGGAAATTTAAGTCGGGACGCGCCTGTGTCGTGTCAGGACTAAAATATTATCATATAAAGTGAATAAATTATAAGTTTCTCGTATGGTCATTTTGAGTGCTCCAATGTGTCCGAAAGGGTCGAGGTAGTCAGAAAAGTCTACCGGGGGGTTTAGTTTGGGCCTCGGGGCATTTTTAGGCCTATTTGACATCCCAGTAGGGTATTATGGACATCTTTCATTTTTGGGTAATTAAACCCACGAATTTAATTAGGTTATATCAGCCATTTGGAATTTGTCTCTTAGGGTTAGCAAACTCAAAACCTTAGAACGGCCATTAGAGAGGAAGGTAGAAATCTTTCCAAGTAATCCAAGGCCAAGAACTCATCCGGTTGCACCGCCACCACCACCAAAACGTAGATCGCTCGACGGGGAACGCAACCATACCATTTCATCCTCGAAATTAGAACCTTGAATTTCAGGCAAGTATCTATCTTGCTTTATTTTTTGTTAATGTCTCACCCATGTTAGTTTAGGATTTCCAAGATCATGTTTTATGAAAGAAATTGTTAGGACCTTAAATAGCATGTTTAGAGAGATTCAATATATTCTGGATATACCCATCATATGTACAGGATTACCCACGAATTATTATGAGTTTAGAAATAAGAAATCTTGAAATTAATTAGAGGAATGGATATTTCTTCCAAAATTAGGGTTCTTAAAGATTATGTCAATTTTACCCCATTAATTCGACATCGTTGATGAAATTACACATGTTTCACGTTGGAAACCTTATATATATGTATATGGAACTTGTAGTATTGTTATTTGAGAATTCCAGAGTTGTTAATGACGTTTTTGGAGGAATTGGAAGATGAAACCCATAGGTTTAATTTACAGTTTCTGGACAAGAACTACTTGATCGATCGATCGAGCCCAGAGTATCGATCGATCGACTGATCGATCGTTCGACTGATCGATCGATCGACCCCTTTTCTTCGATCGATCGACCCCTTAGCTTCGATTGGTCGACCACTCCTAGAAAACTGCATGTTTTTCATCTGATAGTTTAATCCGATTAAAATGTATGGGAACCCTTGATTGTTGTTGTTGGAATATAATGGGATATAGAGATGACCAGTAGGGCCTAGGTAGACCCCGTAGAGTAACATCCTAGTGTAGGACGAGATTTTGGGTTAACGAGGAATGATTCATGTGTATAAGAAATCATGCGTATTATTTAAATAAATAAAAAAGATCGGGACTCGTAAGGGAGTCAGGACGGAACGTAAGTGAGTAAATGCCTACTGAAATTACACTCTGAATACTTTAAGAGAGGAGGAGTGATTATGAGGTGAAAAATAAATGAGAATACAATTAACGAGTCCGTTATATGAAATAATCGAGTAAAAGGTGTAATAACGGATAATTATAATTATGGGTCGTGAGAGCACCTAATTTAGAAATGTGGATGCGCATATATATATATATATGACTGTTTGATTGTACATATATTATAGCTGTATAAAAATCATACTCGGGCTACTTGCTATCACGGGGATTTCCGCGCTCGGACGGTCTTATCTCGGTGGGACCTTTATGGGGGATATTGACTCGTACCCTAGAACATAGGATTCCTTGGTATAGGCTATCTGATTGATAGTCAGACGGTCCTAAGAGATGTGAGGGTATGTACTAACCTCTTTGTGACTTGGAACTATGCTTCGCCTCCATTTGTATGTGTTTTATGTTAATGCAGTTCGAGAGTGATTCCGAACTAGCATTTCCCTAAATATGTGTGATACAGGGACTTGATAGCAGAGTATGCCAGCACCATAGATTTTATGTGGGGTGCAGATAGTATATATATATATATATATTATATGAGTGATTGGTATATATATATACTTATATATGGAAACCTTGCACCATAGATTTTATGTGGGGTGCCGTTAGTATATATATTATACGTGTAACTAATATATATACGTATATCTATATGAGAACTTTCTACTGTGCGTAATAGTAGTTAAGTAATGTATAAATTTTCAACTTCACTATAAGTATTCGAAAACTTTATGACGCTACGGGGTTATTCTAAATAACGTAATAAATCCTGAAGAAATTGATTTTTTTAAAGTAAATATCATAACCTTATTTTAAAGTGATAAAACCTTATGGAGAATAAGTTAGAGAGACTTATGAGATTCATTAGTACGGTAGGCGTGCACAGTAGGCGAGAGGTGAGAATTCTCAAGAGAATGTCGCATACTAACATGGTTGTTGCATTAGCAGGTAAGCATTTTAAATACTTGCTAAACTATTTTAAACTATTTTAATCGGGCTCTGACCCATTTTCTGTTATCTCTCCTCTCTTGTATATATATGTATAAATTACAGGTGCCCAGCCACAGGGGAGTCATGCATAGGTTCTTTTGATTGGACGCGTTGTAGCTTATGTGGGAGTTGCAGGTCTTTGTTGTAGATGACCTGTCCATTGATTCGGTTCTTGTTATAGTTCTTCATAGTTAGGGCAAGTGTAGCCCATTTCTCATTCAGTATAGATTTGTTAGAGATGTATGTTTATTGATTTTCAGTATTCGGTACTCTTCGGGTAATAACTCTCGTCAAGATGATTACATTTGTAGCTTAAATTTGGTTTGGTTAATCTAGATGGATTAATTCTTTTGTGTTAACTGCTATCCGTAGCACATGTGATTCTTAAACTATTGGTTATTTAAAAGGTTTTCAAATTGGGATTTAAGGATGATGTAAATAGAGTTTTAAATTTTTTTGACACTTAGCTTAATTATTTAGGGTGTTAAATTGGAAATTTTTATTTTGCGACAGTGATGCTAAGAATGAACCAACTGTTCACCTTGATTTAATTTAATAAAGGATTAATCGCCCGGTATTTAATTAGGCGGGGTGTCACAAGTGGTAACATAGCATCAGGTTCTAGTGTCCTTTAGGATCTGTGCGGCTTATTATGCTTCCAGCGTTGCTTTGTTTGATATAGAGCCCTATGTTTAGGATTATTGATTTCTACGATGAGATTCCGTTCTCCTGCTATAACGTATGTATCTTAGTGAATTCTATTGCGTTCGAATGTGTGTGTGTGACGAGCGATGATGGATGTTAGACGAGGGCCGTTAAGCGGGCATCAGGAGGCAAGGCTTAGTTGAGGTTGTAAAGCATATTCGAGGATGATGACTGTAGTTTAGGTCACCCATATTATGGCACGGGAATCCATGACGGTAAAGACGGCTAGAACGCAGCCTAGGATTTCCAAGTGTTTCTATAGTCGAAAGAGGTGTGAGAATAGACTCAACCAACATGGTATAACTGGGAAAAGTCAGACAAAGCATTGTAGAAAATTGTCAGTGGAAATTCTAAAAATGCGAAAATTGTGTGTGTTAGCCCAAGGAGGTAAAGTATCCAGAGGCTTGGACATAGGACAGAGTGTGGCTAACTGAAAGTGAAAATTTGGAGACAATTTTTTTTTACTTGTTGGAATTTGGTTATCATGGTGGGAGTCAACCACTAATTTTAGAAGGGGAATGCTACGCCTATAGGAGAATCTTAGGTACAGTTTGACCGCAAATTCCTTCATCAAATGTTCAGGATAAGAAGTGAATGCTATCCTGAACTCATCACAGGAGGAACTGACAAAGGTCCATTTGTGAATATGAGTCTAAACCGTTAGCGAATCTTGTATTGAAAGATGTAGATACAAAGGGAGGAAAGAACTCCAAGTGGGAGATAGACTCGTAATAATAGTTGATAACACTTGAAAAGGGAATTTTGTTGGACGTTCGATTCAGGGGTTGACAAGATCGTACTTTGTCAATGAAGATGATAATTCTTCTTGGTGTGGGAAGCTAAAAGAATCAAATAATTTAGTCAAGTATAAGACGGGATACAACGGTGGTAGTGTAGCACCATAAGGTGGTGTGGATACACATCAGGGGACCCATTTAAATGATTCAGATAGATAAATTCTTACCAAGCTATGGTAGATTTAGTAAGGACTAGTGTAGTCAGTAACATGTTATTTGGGGCCTACAAGGCTAAGGGAATAACGGGGGTAGACACCAGAAATCGAGTTCACCAAAGTCCGAGAGAATGTCAATACTAACATGGTTAGTATGACAGGCGACGAGTGGATTATTTGTTAAGGTTTTTTATGGAGAGTGAAATCACATGCGCAATTTTTTTTCCCTGAAATGATTATAGGGTACAAGAGTATAGTGCCTAGTAAAGGGGAACGATTAAAATAGTGTTTTTCTGGGCTGGACATGCCTGTTACGTCCGGAGACCATTTGTGCAATCAAGACAATTGGCAAGGTAGAAGTATAAGTTGTATCCTCAGAGGATGAGGCGTGTTTTATGTGACACGAGTGAGTCATTATATTTTGTTCATTGCTAGATTAACATGTGAGACGAGTTTAATGAGTATAATTACAAACGGTATTATCATGTGAATATTTTTCCCAAGTGTAGCGGGATTTTCCTTAGTGCTATCCACGGAAGATGAATGAGTATATTAATAGTGTTATATAATTTATTGAGGTTACTAGTTTTAGTGATGTGATATACGAGTATAATATGGTATTGATTAAAACTTTATAGAAATGGTCAATACGATAGTAGGCAATTATTGCAAGGCTATCGGAGTGGCTGCATTAGTGAAGCGTGTTCTATTCTGGCAAGGCCTCACCTGCAAGAGGGTTGGACTCGCACTTATACATTATCTATCCTAGAGACTTCGAAGGGGATAGTGAGCTCGAGATGTTCGATACCGGTGTGTAGGGATTTTGTTGTTATGATTCAGTATGTATCGGGTTTACGGTTGAGCGAAAAAATTTAACTCAGTATTATGTTTAGCGCTCAAGACTTGGTGATAGAATGAGTGCATTGTTATATCTATCCTTTAGAGATGTGGGAGTTAAGATTTATACCCCTTTGATTGGGGAAAGGGATTTTGATAATCCCGATTGTATGTATTCAAGGTTTATGGAATGTAATCACCACCAATACTGTACGATGGTGCAATTGGCGAAATGTTCTTTCTTAAGTGTAATTTCGAGAGGAGATGTAATTTTTACCAAGAAATGGGAAAATAGGGGTACATGCTATGGATGGAGGGCCTAACAGATTTTGATAACCGACAAAGCTAGGAGTAGTGTATCGGGAGGGTTCCTTGTTTGGATTTCGCTTTACGAGACATCCCACACATGAAACTTAGCGTAAGGTTGGAAATAGGGAGATGTTTGGTCATTAGTCCATGAGTTCAGTATCTCGGTTATAATAGGAGCAGATAATTATTTCTGTAAGTTGGTAGTTGAATTATGATGTAAAGCCAGTGGACCCGATTGCGTGGTAAGTAAGCATTGAAAGTTTTGTTTTACCACCACGAGTTGAGGGGTGGAACGACGATAAGGAGGATTTAGAATTTAGATTTCTAGGGTAAGTGAGAGTAACCAAGTGTTGCAATCACGTTGTGAGCACTAGGAAAACAAAGAATTGGTTATTAGGTGTGAAGCGTATGTGATGCTTACGCTAGTATGCACGGTTTATAGGTTGTGTAGACAACCTGGTTAGTTGATGTTAAAAATCATCTGAGTTGAAGGGACGTATGAATAGATGTGTGGAATATATATCTGTGGGACTAACATAACGAAGTGAAAGTGGTAGAGTGGATTAAGCACCGTGTGAAAGATGATAAATCCATATATACGTTTGCAATCAGAGTAGCACACCGAGTCTGGTTGGAAGGCTGTGGGAAGTCGTTTGCAAAGGAGTATCCTTTGAGAAGGGTAGAATTTAACTATATAGAGAACACTCGGGACGAAGTTGTAATTAATCAAATGTTGAGAGCGAGTTGTGCATACAAAGAGTGATAATGTTAGTATGGTATAAAAGATCCAGAAGTGTGCATCGTAGAGAAAAGTGCACGGGTCGGAATTTTTGATATACACCAAGGAAGTAAGGTGAGTATTAAATGTCACTCAATGTGAGACATTTCAAGGAAAGTCGATGTTGAGCGGGACATAGTGAGTAGTCTCTGCATGCACCACTCATAGATAGAGATTGGATGGAATAAGGGGATCAACTAGAGAGTTTTGTGGTTACCAACTATTCCTATAACGGAAGAGGGCGGTAAAGTCCTTGGATGGGTTTCCATATTTAAGGCAAGATCAAGGGTTCATCCGAACATGTGGAGTATGTCGCCCAAAAAGGAAGTGGTTGGCATTCCTTTGGACTGATTTACAATATTAACTAGTATGCCCCAGTCTTCCTTTGAAAGGAAGGGATCGCGCCGGTACGTAGTCCTACACGGTATTATTTTCTGAATCAGGATGAAATTTGTGAATCCCACCTTCAATATGGGATTTCAGTAAACAACGGAGATAACGTTTCGTTCTGAGTAGGAGGTATCACCCATAGCCGAGGAGCAGGCGCACGGTGATTAACGAGTAGTGGAGCCACGTGAAGGTGATTTGGAATCTTGGTGATCATTTCTTTTCCACAATGGATATAACTATCGAGTGAAGTATAGTATGGTAGAGTTCTGGGAAAGCACTCGTACCTACTTGTCGTAAACGAGGTGCTTATTGAGGTTTTTGTGTGGAAGAACCTTAACTATTCTCCTTCTGTATGTTTAGAGGCAAGCGGATAATCCGAATTTTGATTGGTCGAGAATAAATCCGATGACTATGGTGGAATTCCACGACTATTTTAGGCGAACAAGAGTGGTCAGATGTTCATATGGTTTCTCTCAGAATGGGAGTTTTATGTTTAGATAAATCCGATTAGTTGTCATGTAGTGAGGTACGGCCTCCCAATGACATTGACATAATGGGAATTAATAGTGTATATGCATGTCTTATGCAAATGTTGTTGGATAGGAGCGAAATGTGAAGTATCTTTAATGAAGAGTGTTAAACAAGCTTGTTGCGAGGCGGGGGCTATAGTAATTAAACGCCTTACTATGTGGATAGGTTGCATACTGTTAAGGTAGCCAAAATGTGTTTTACCAGGTAGACCTTATTTTCTGAATTTGGGACGAAATTCCGTTATTAGGGGGGAAGTATGTAATACCCCGTATTTTTTATGGCTTTTAAAACTGGGGATTTATTAAATTTTAATTGAGATATTAATTTAATATTAATCCAAATTTTTATTTTTATATTTTTACTAACGTGATGTGAGTTAGTAATTTTTGGGAAATTGTTGAATATTACTAGAAGAGTAAAGTAATATATGAGATTTATTTTATTACAATTGTCACGAGTTAATAAAATGGCAATTATGAAAATTTAAGTCGGGACGCGCCTGTGTCGTGTCAGGACTAAAATATTATCATATAAAGTGAATAAATTATAAGTTGCTCATATGGTCATTTTGAGTGCGCCAATGTGTTTGAAAGGGTCCAGATAGTCAGAAAAGTGTACCCAGGGGTTTAGTTTGGGTCTCGGGGCATTTTTAGGCCTATTTGACATCCTGGGAGGGTATTATGGACATCTTTCATTTTTGGGTAATTAAACCCATGAATTTAATTAGGTTATATCAGCCATTTGGAATTTGTCTCTTAGGGTTAGAAAACTCAAAACCTTAGAACGGCCATTAGTGAGGAAAGTAGAAAGTTTTCCAAGCAATCCAAGGCCAAGAACTCATCCAGTTGCACCGCCACCACCACCAAAACGTAGATCGCGCGATGGGGAACGCACCCATACCATTTCATCCACGAAATCAGAACCTTAAATTTCAGGCAAGTATCTATCTTGCTTTATTTTTGGTTAATGTCTCACCGATGTTAGTTTAGAATTGCCAAGATCATGCTTTATGAAAGAAATTGTTAATTTAGAGACCTTAAATCGCATGTTTAGAGAGATTCAATATATTCTGGATATACCCATCATATGTAGAGGATTACCAACGAATTATTATGAGTTTAGAAAGAAGAAATCTGGAAATTAATTAGAGGAATGGATATTTCTTCCAAAATTAGGGTTCTTAAAGATTATGTCAATTTTACCCCATTAATTCGACATCGTTGATGAAATTACACATGTTTCACGTTGGAAACCTTATATATATGTATATGGAACTTGTAGTATTGTTATTTGAGAATTCTAGAGTTGTTAATGACATTTTTGGAGGAATTGGAATATGAAACCCGTAAGTTTAATTTGCAGTTTCTGGGCAAGAACTGCTTGATCGATTGATCGAGCCTAGAGTATCGATCGATCGACTGATCGATCGATCGACCCCTCCGGGAAAACTGCATGTTTCTCATCCGATAGTTTAATCCGATTAAAATGTATGGGAACCCTTGATTGTTGTTATTGGAATATAATGGGATATAGAGATGACCAGTAGGGCCTAGGTAGACCCCGTTGAGTAACATCCTAGTGTAGGACGAGATTTTGATTTAACGAGGAATTATTCATGTGTATAAGAAATCATGCGTATTATTTAAATAAAAAAAAGATCGGGACTCATAAGGGAGTTAGGCTGGAACGTAAGTGATTAAATGCCAACTGAAATTACACTCTGAATACTTCGAGAGAGGAGAAGTGAGTATGAGGTGAAAAATAAATGAGAATACAATTAACGAGTCCGTTATACGAAATAATCGAGTAAAAGGTGTAATAACGGATAATTATAATTATGGGTGGTGAGCGCACCTAATTTAGAAATGTGGATGTGTGTATATATATATATGACTGTGTGATTGTACATATATTATATCTGTATAAAAATCATACTCGGGTTACTTTTTATCACGGGGGTTTCCGCACCGGGACGATCTTATCTCGATGGGACCTTTATGGGGGATATTGACTCGTACCCTAGAACATAGGATTCCTTGGTACATGCTATCTGATTGATAGTCAGACGGTCCTAAGAGACGTGAGGGTATGTGCTGACCTCTTAGTGACTTGGAACTATGCTTCGCCTCCATTTGTATGTGTTTTATGTTAATGCAGTTCGAGAGTGATTCCGAACTAGCATTTCCCTAAATATGTGTGATACAGGGACTTGATAGCAGAGTATGCTAGCACCATAGATTTTATGTGGGGTGCAGATAGTATATATATATATATATTATATGAGTGATTGGTATATATATACTTATATATGGAAACCTTGCACCATAGATTTTATGCGGGGTGCCGTTAGTATATATTATACGTGTAACTAATATATATATGTATATCTATATGAGAAATTTCTACTGTGCGTAATAGTAGTTAAGTAATGTATACATTTTCAACTTCACTATAAGTATTCGGAAACTTTATAACGGTACGGGGTTATTCTAAATAACGTAATAATCCTGAAGAAATTGATTTTTTTAAAGTAGATATCATAACCTTATTTTAAAGTGATAAAACCTTATGGAGAATAAGTTAGAGAGACTTATGAGATTCATTAGTACGGTAGGCGTACACAGTAGGCGAGAGGTGAGAATTCTCAAGAGAATGTCGCATACTAACATGGTTGTTGCATTAGGAGGTAAGCATTTTAAATACTTGCTAAACAATTTTTAAACTGTTTTACAATCAGTCTCTGACCCATTTTCTGTTATCTCTCCTCTCTTGTATATCTATGTATATATTACAGGTGCCCAGCCACATGGATTGGACGCGCTGTAGCTTATGTGGGAGTTGCAGGTCTTTGTTGTAGATGACATCTCCCTTGATTCGGTTCTTGTTATAGTTCTTCATAGTTAGGGCAAGTGTAGCCCATTTCCCATTCACTATAGATTTTTCAGAGATGTATGTTTATTTATTTTCAGTATTCGGTACTCTTTGGGTATTAACTCTTGTCAGGATGATTTCATTTGTAGCTTAAATTTGGTTTGGTTAATCTAGATGGATTAATTCTTTTGTGTTAACTGCTATCCTTAGCACTTATGTGATTCTTAAACTATTGGTTATTTAAAAGGTTTTCAAATTGGGATTTAGTAAAGATGGAAATAGAGTTTTTAATTTTTTTGACACTTAGCTTAATTATTTAGGGTGTTAAATTAGAAAATTTTATTTTGCGACAGTGATGCTAAGAATGAACCAACTATTCACCTTGATTTAATTTAATAAAGAATTGATCTCCCGGTATTTAATTAGGCGGGGTGTCACACATGACCAAATCCAAGGCATACAACTATTCTGAAAGTCTTTATCTCTAGACTAATAAGAAAGTAACATATAAAAAATCCAATGGGGATGTAACTAACTACCCATATACAAAATATAACCCAAAACCCATCTTTTCGTCATTTTTATATTCATAATCTCATAACATAACATTTTTCTTTCTTAACATCTGTAATTAAGTGCTTCGTCACTAAACTATAGCATATGTACACAATATGATTCCATATTACCCCACTCATATCATCCAAATGATAATATATATACATAATCTCATAATAAATCACATGGTGTGACATAGGGCTTAAATCAAAGCTTCCATCGCTGAAAAATATCATTTAGATGTATGAGTTTAATATTAACCACACAAAGGCATCTGCCTTCGGAGGACCTTCTTGTGATTCTATCGGTAAACATGTAGGAGTACCTAACCTAACGAATTTCTAAACAAACCAACACATAAATATGAGAATCGGGGATCACTACCCAATTAGACCATCGGGTAGTCTCTTACCACAACTCGATCAATGGATCAGATCATCAACCTCTCTCATCGTGATGTCTAAACCAAATGAACGTATATATATATGAGTGCAAGAATTAACACAATAATTGATCAAGGAAGCAATATCAAGTTCAAAGTAATTAATCGCACACACAACAACATATGTTTGTAGTTTGATAACTTACCTATGTCCCCAGAGAGGTTATTATGTTCTTATTAATGTTTGTCAATGATTGAGGTTACATCATGTTGCCCCGGACCAAGGTTTATATTTATAGATGAAGAAAATTAGAGATTGAGTTGTACAACTAACTCAATTAGCTCGTGGATTACTCTTGTTATCCCCGAATATATCCTTCGAGATTTTTGGTACTGATTTGAGCATATACCCATTCATTTAAGTTCATGTTAATTACACAAGTCTTAATGAATAACTAATTTGGGTCGGGCAGTCCACTGTTCATGCTGGGCTAGTAGGCTACTCTCTTGGGCTTAAATAAATTAGCTCCCATAATTCCCCTAAAAATTTTAAGCTAAACATTTGGGCCAACGAATTTTAAGTAAGTCCAAGGCCCATGTCCTAAAAAAATTAAAATCATAATGGAAAGATTGTAATACTTACAAACTTGAAGGGGTACGCTCGTCTGAGGACAAACATCGTGACAGTTTTGTGGTTTCGTTGAAGAGGTAGGGACACACCTGTCCGAGCAGGAATTTGGAGCACCAAAATCCTCGTTGATGCTTTTTCTTCATCATTAGCATGCAGTTCAAAAATAGATACATCACTTCCAACCATCATCTTTTAAACACTTCTCATCTATGAAACTTCTAGTGTTTACTTCTTCAATTCTTCGTATTCTCTAAGCCTTCCATTCATTCCTATAAGTTATTCTCATCTTTTCTTTGCTTTCACTACTTCGACTAATGTTCTTCTGTTGCTAGAGTTTTTTTATCATCCATGGCTCTTCAAGATAACAAAACAATAGCAGAATTTAGAAAATATTACAATATTCCTCAATGGGTAGAAATTGACTGTGCCCCCATCCCCAAAGATGTTCATGACATAAAAGGGTGCACTGGATTCATGCCCAATGTGCCCCAAACTTCGATTTCGTTTCGACACAATGTGCCCCGAATGTTTGGAAAATCGTAAATGGAGTCCATAAAATAAATGAGTTGTATGGGACCAACTTAGGACTTGCTGAGCTCTATTTCTGCTATGTCTGGTCATGCACCAATGGTAGTATTTCGTAGTTGAAGATGAGAAAATTTGATAGCATTTTGGTTATGAATCTTCCTGGCTACCATAAGGTTATTGGGGTTATGGCTTCATTGCTAGATATTGGCAACATCCTCCCATACCTGAGGGCAAGAGGTACCGAGGTCTTTGGATTCCTTACTGGGGGAGGATCATATAGGTCATTTACTCTTTACTCATATTTATTTGTTGTTTCTTTTTATTCTATTTACTTGCTCGCTACTTTTATTTACGGTCCTTTGATTTATATTTTCTTCCTTTTTTATAGCTCGTGATAAAAATTAAGAACCTGACTTAAGCGAGGTGAGAGTTATTGATCTCCTCAAAGCTTAGAGAGTTCAAAAGATACTTCCTAACGATGAGCACCCTCATTCTATAGCTTACCTGCTAAAGTATAAGAATACCACTAGTAGATTCATTTCTCGATCGGTTGATAAAGTTCCTACCTTGAACATCATTGAAGTAGGTCCCTCTAAACCAATTATGGTAGAGGAGGAGGAGGAGGAGGAAGAAGAAGAAGAAGAAGAAGAAGAAGAAGAAGAAGAAGAAGAAGAAGAAGAAGAAGAAGAAGAAGAAGAAGAGAAAGATATGGCACCCCCTATAAAGAGGAGAGTGTTGAATGTTGATGATGACGATCAGGCTATTTTATCTGATTGGATGAAATCATTAAAGAGAGAAGTGGGGGATTTCCCTAAAATAGGTGGTTCTAACTTGGGGGCTAAGTGGAAAGAGATAGAGACTGAGAAGAAAAAGAGAGAAAAAGAGGAGAGGAGGAGAGAGAGAGAGAGAAGAGAGGAAAAAGGAGGATGGCAAGAAGAGGCTAACTCTGAAGGCTCTTGTCGAGACTTTTTTTCACCATGGCTGCAGAGGGGTCCAGTGTGGCCAACTCTCCCATACTGGCTCCTGACTTATTAAAAGGGTTCGTTCTCATGGCCTACCACGAGCGCTCCTCAGGAATGGGGTCATCCCAGCTGGCACTTAATTCCGCCCAAAGACTTACTCTAGTAATTTTTCCTCTCTTTTATCTTTTTTTTTCTGTGTTCATCTACTGTGCATTGATCTTTTTATTTTTATTTTGTGCAGTTTTTAACAGACTTCACTATTTTTCTAGATGGTCATGCCGACTAATCCAAAAATAACCAGGAGATGAAAAATACCCTGAAGAAGTCCTCAAAGGACATAGTTGATGCTCACGCTACTCTGGACCATGAAAAGGATAGCTCGATAAAGGCCTATGTCAATTTGAAGGCGGCCAATAACTTGGTAGTCGCAAAAAAGGAGAAACTTGCTCAAGAAAATTTGGGCATGGTTGAGAAGGTTCAAAAGTTGGAAGAGGAGCACCAGGGCAAAAAGGACCATAGCTACACTAAAGGATGGGATGTGGTCTATGATGATGTTAAGCTCTAGATCATGTACACCAGAAAGGTATCCTTCAAAAAAGGATTGGATTAAGCTCTCGGAGCGACGATTCTTAACTATTCCAGCACTATCCTCCTAGACCCAATCCCCTTGGTGAAGAACCTGCAGTGGTCCATCCTGCCAACCAGGTTGAGAAGGACTCAACTAAGGTCAAAAAAACTACTGAACAAGAGAGGATGGCTGCTGAGAAGAGGATGGCACCAAGAAATTATGAGCAGGTGAAGGAATAGGGTTACACAGCTGTAGGACTTTTCTTTTTCTTTTCTTGTGCCTTGTAATTTCTTTCTTCCAGTTGTATTGGGCTTTGGCCTCCTTTTGTTTAATCGATGAAAAAGACTTTTCTTTATTGATGTGTTTAATTCTTTCAATTATGTTGATATTCGTTACATTTCTTATTTGTTGTGATGTTTGTAGACCATTGTCCTAGAATACTACTTCCCCCCTAACTCAAACTTGGGGAGGATTTTGGGACCAAATATTATCAGCCAAGCTCGTAAGGACTTTGTAAAGATCTAAAAACAGTTAAAAATGAGGATTGAGAAGTATAGGGGCCAATGCAAGATGGTAGCCAAGATAAAGGATGATCTTTAAGTCATAGAGGACACCGATTCCTTGGTACAAGAGGTGATTATTAGTTTAAGGTCCCAGCACTTGGAGAACAAGGATGTGAGCCAATTATGCAAGTTGATCCAACTCGAGAATGGTTCTCTGAGGAAGGAGGTCGTCGAGATGAAAAAAGACATCCAAAGGGGACATGTCATTACAGTCGGTCTCCAAAGGGGATTGATGCACCAGCAAGGCTGAAGGAGGCTGAGGATGTTTCATTCAATCGTGGGAGGTTAACTTCCATTAGGGAGGCCAAGATCCATAAGGAATCAAAACTATGGTATGAGTACCAAGTGGAGTGCCTTGCTTATTGTCAGACTCCCTTCTATAAGGATGATAAATTGATCCACAATGATGTCATTCCTACCCAGCCTCTAAACCATTACCTTGAAGATGATGATGAGGGGTTCACTCCTAACCCGAACGATGGTCGAAGAGGGCGTGGATGATTATCTTTCTTGCCATCCATAGATAGTTTAGGTCCTTGTATGGTCTTTGATGTATTTTGTATCCTAGTAATAGTACTCTACCATTTTCTTCAATATGTATAAAGTTTAATTATCAATTTTTCCATTTTTGAGCATATGATGATTAAATATGAGTTAATAACTGCCTTTGTACTTTGACTACTAATTAACTATAAGTCATTACGTAGAGAATAGTTGATATTTTCCAACCACTTAGGACCTTTACTGACCATGTAATATTATTAATCAATTTAGGTGTCTCACTGATTAAATAAGTTACTATTTAAGATTAATCATTCTGGGATCTTAGCCGACTAAATGAATCAACAACAAGTGTTAACCATTTTGATCCACTGTTGACTAAATCAGTTTGCTAGCTTGTGTTCGAAGATTCTCCCAATCTAACATGCCTTAGCAGTATCACTCCATCTGCCTTATCTTTTAGGTCATGTTGTCATACTTCCTTAGTCCTAGTTGAGATGATAGCGAGAATGTACCTAGTTAACGGGTCATCCGCCCGCTCAGGTTTTTAGCGACCAACCTAAGTTGGATTTTTGCCTAAGGATCCCCTGTAGGTATTTTACTATTACCAAGGAAACTCATGAGGTCTATTATGTTTATGACAAATACCTAAGGGTTATATTAATTGAAATATTTCTAATAAATTATTGTAATTACTGTAAACCTTACTCAGCATAATGAGATCCCCTGATTGAAAATAAATTAAATAACTTATTGTAATCTAAAGGAGTCCTGATTTGTGTGAGGAAATTCCTTTGTTGAGATAAGACGATTAGATTATTGAAACCAAAGGTGATTTTCTTTATAGTTGAGGGAGTTATCATTTGGAAAGGGTGCATAAAATTGAGATAAGTAAAAGTTAAGGCATTCAATGTACGAAATTAAAATGCGAGAGCCAATAGGCCTTTAATCATTCAATAATAACTTCCAAGCGACATAAGTTTAAAATTAAAATTTTGCGTAAAATAAATGTGTTGGTAAAAGATAAAGAAGACTAAAAGTAGAATTTTTTTAGATTGGTTGTGTTCCATGCTCTCGGTATCTCCATAACCTCCAGCGTTTCCAAGTGATACACTCCTTAAAGGTCGCCCCTTATTACCTTAAAAGGTTATTCCCACTTTGGTCCCAACTTTCCATCTGACGATTTTATGGCACTACCTAGGACTTTCCTTAGGACATAGTATCCTACCTAGAATTTCCTCGAATTGACTTTTTTTTGTTATACAGCTTGGTCATCTGTTGCTGATAAGAAGCCAGTTTGATCATGGCATGTTCCCTTCGCTCGTCTACTAAGTTAAGTTCAGTGTACAATGCATCATCATTCAGCCCTTAATAGACTTGGTTAGTTTTCATGATAGGGAGACTGGATTAAAGTGGGATGATAGCTTTCATTCCATAGTGAGAGAAAATGGTGTTTCTCCAGTTGATCTCCAAGGAGTAGTACAGTAGGCCCGCAGACCATAGGGGAGCTTGTCCACCCAGACACCCTTTGATCTTTCCAGCCTCTTCTTTAGTCCATCGAGCATGGTTTTATTTGAAGCTTCTACCTGACCATTGCTTTGGGGATATGCTATAGAACTGAAATGGTGCCTGATTCCATGCTCATCATAAAAACTTTAAAAGATGCTTCTTTCAAATTGTATGCTATTTTCGATGATGATAGTTCTTGGTACCCCGAAGCATGCTATGATGCTTTTTCAAATAAACCTAATCATGTCGGCATCACGAATATTTGCCAGTGGTTCTCCCTCTACCTACTTGGTGAAGTAGTATGTGCTGACCAACAGATACTTGAGATTTCCAGGTGAGGTAGGTAGTAGTACTATAATATCCAGTCCACATTGCATGAACGACCAATGACTTGTCTAGGATTTTAGGTAACTAGCTGGATGGTAAACCATAGGAGATAATTTCTTGCACTTTTCACATTTGAAAACATATGTACTTGCATCCTTTTGCATATGAAGCCACTAGTAGCCTTCCTTGATCGCTCGTAAGGCCAAAGACCTCCCTCCTGCAAGACTTCCACAAATACCATCATGAAGTTTGTTGAGAACCTGCTCGGTATCATGTGGGTTGATGCACTGGCGGTAAGGTCCTATAAATGATCTTTTATAGGGATTTCCCCCTGGTAGGAGGTAGAAATTGGATGATTTTACCCTTACTTGATGAGCCAATCTCTTACCATTAGGCAACGTGTCACTCTGTAGATAGAAAATGATGGGATGCATCCAAATAGGGGCCTTTTCTATGAGGAGGACTTGCTCGACAGCCACCGTCTGGTCAATTATTGGATGGTCGAGGAACTTTATCTGAATAGTTCTTCTGAGATTGGATTCCACTTATGAGCCTATGGCTGCTAAGGCATCAACATGACTGCTATTCACCTAAGGGAACTATTGAATATCAACGTTCTCAAATCCTAAAATAAGGCCTCTTGCTATGGTGAGATATGTTTCCATCCTTTCATATTTTGCATTTAAATCTCCACTTACTTGCTTGGAGACCAGTATGAAATCATCGAACATGTTGAGGCTCCTTGACCCTAGCTGTTGGGATTTACAAAAGCTAACAATCAGTGCTTCATATTCATCTTCATTGTTGGAGGCTTTAAATCCCAACCTGATTCCATATTCAATGACAACATCTTATGGTGTGAAGAGGACTATTCTAACTCCTGCCCCTGGGAGCTGGAGCCTCTATCAATGTATAGGGTCCAGTACTTAAACGGTGCTTCCTCATTTATTGACTGATCCATTTCCAATTAGTTGAAAGGTTGGTCCCCCGTGAACTCAACATTAAAATCGACCAGGACTTATCCATTTATTGTTGTTCTTTGATGAAAGTGGATATCGAACCTTCCGAGATCTATCGATCACTTCGAGTGTCGTCCAGAGAAGTTGGATTTTTAAAGAATAGCTTTAAGGGGATATGAAGTGATAACTTTTATTAAACGAAATTTGAAGTAGTGATTGAGCTTCCTCAAGGCAACCACTTATGCATAGGCTAGATTTTCCAAGGGAAAATAGCATTGCTCTACATCCAAAAGCATTTTATTGGCATAATAAACAAGGTACTATCCACCTTCCTTCTCACATACCAGAGTCAAGCTAACAGCATGGTCTGATACAACGAGATAGAGATATAAAGGATCTTCATCGTCAGGAATCACCAATAACAGAAAGTTTTGAAGGTAGGAATTAATATCCTCTAAAGATATTGAGCAGTCATCGCTCCATGTGAGGACTTTATCTTTCTTTAGAAGCTGAAAGAATGGTCAGAAGCATTCTGAAGACTTGGACATGAAGCGGTTGAGTGCTGCGAGTATACCAGTAATATTTTAAACATCTCGTAATGTTCGTGGAGGCTATACCGTAGTGATCACATAAATCTGATCTGGATTGGCCTCAATTTCTCTTTTGCTAACTATATAGTCCAAAAATTTACTTGGATGGAAATTGAATGAACACTTAGTTGCGTTAAGTTTTATATTGTACTTCCTATGAATTTCAAAGATTCTAGATAAGTTTGTGAGGTGATCGTATTGGTTCTTGCTCTTAGCTAACATGTCATCTATGTAGACCTCCATTGTGTCTCCCGTCTATTTTTTAAACATATTTGTGACCAGTCTCTAATAAGTTGCCCCTACATTCTTTAGGACAAACGACATGACCTTGTAATAGTACAAACCAATTGGGATTATGAAGGATGTTTTATCCTGGATGGGGCTAAATAACGGAATTTAATGGTACCCTGAATAAGCATCTAAAAAACTCATTATCTTGTTTGCTATTGTAGCATTAACTAGTTGATAAATCTTAGCTAGTGGGAAACTATGTTTGGGGCAGGCCTATTAAGGTCTGTAAAATCAATATAGACCCTCCAACTATTATTGCTCTTCCGTACTACCACTGGGTTAGATTGCCATTTGGGGAACTGAACTTCCCTAATGGATCCTAAATCTAAGAGTTTTCCTACTTCGTTCTCCAATGCTTTAGCCTTTTCAGGAGCTATGCGACGTGCCTTTTGAGTGATCTGCTTGAAGGTCGGGTCAATATGAAGACGATGGCAGGCTACATTGGGATCAATCCCAGGAAAAGCATACGGTTCCCAAGAAAAAACATCCATATTGATTCTCAAGATGATAACTAACTATTCCTTTTCATGATCGGCGAGTGCATTTTCGATCAAAAACTTTCTCTCTGATAAATCTTCATCAGTTACAACTTCTTTCAGGCTTTCAACAACCCTATAAATGGGTGGACCCTGGTCTCCTCCATCCTTGGTCGACCATACCATAGTTTCTATTTTTAGGGCGCAGACCCATCTTGGGATTCCTCTGGAGCATCTTTTGGTTCATTTTTCTTCTCCTTCCAGAGGTGAATGGTTGAGATAAAGCACTTCCTTACAGTGGCCTAGCCTCTATGAATCTCGACCACACCACGATCGGTGATACACTTCATCTTTTGGTGGCAGGAATATGGTACGGCTCTCATAATGTGCAACCAGTCTCTTCCTAGAATGGAATAGTATAGGGACTCTATATCCACCACCGAGAACTCAATTAGCTTTGAGATGTTACCTGCCCTAGCTGGTAAGACAATCGTTCGTAATAGTATCGAAATTCTTCTTATGAAGTTAACCAACAAAACTGTGGCCTCACTACACCAAATCTGTCGGATTATCACAGTCATTGACATTGACAAGTTAGACTTATCAAGGTCAATGACCGTGACAATTTTGGGGGCGACAACTTTTGTTTTCATGGACTTATCACGATCATTGACCGTGATAAGTTCAATAGACTTGTCACAGTCATGTCACAGTCTTTGACCGTGACAAGATTTATCACGGTCAAAGACCGTGACAAACCCGTGACAACCTTTAAAAAATTATCACGGTCATTGACTGTGACAAGTCCGTGACAAAGAAACTGTCATGGACTTGTCATGGTTATTCACCGTGACAAATCTGGGTAGAATTTTAAAAAAAATTGCTGGTCAGTTTTGCCACTGCCACTGCCCAACAATATATTTGTACCTGTTATAGAAAAATTGTACCTATTTAGACAGCATATATCCAAATAAAATAGAACGAATGCACCAAACTGAGTACATTTTGGTACACTTTTGATACAATTCAAAGCCGTGCCAAAATTTGATACACTTTTGGCACGATTTTGAACTGTGCCAAATTTTTGGATCAAAGAAAAAAAATTATTTGAAAACAAGAAAATTCACAAATTTCGATTCTCGCGCATTGTTGAGAAACTAATGTACATACAAATTTTGAAATATTACAAGTCTTAATAGTTCACAGATAAAAAAAAAAAAATTGGTCATAGTTTCCTATGTTTCATAGACATTCTAAAATCTGCGTAATGTAAAGTTGCGGGCCATAAAATATAAGAATAAAATTACAAAAGCTTACACGGCCATAAAAGTTAACAATAAAGCTACAAAATCCCGCACGGCCATAACACACAAAAAAATAGAACCCTGAACATTTGACGACACTAAATAAACAACCCCTTTTTTGTAAGCTATTGACTTCTTCGTGTGTTCCACGCGGATAAAAGCTAACGATAAAATGTTATCCTGTAAAAAAATAAGATACAAAAACGAGATGATATCAGTAACCAAGTAATTTTTTAAAAAATCGTATTCAAAATGAAAAATTGCATATACGAGTTATAATTATCATCATATTTTCAAACCTCTATTCTCGTTACCACACGGTTACTTCCTACAAGTTACATTAGTCCTGTGTGAGGTGTCCGTGCCTTTTATCAGACCGTTTGGGATTATTTTGAATTTTCGCCCATTAACGGCATGTTTTTAAGCCTAAGTCTAGATATTTTCAAATAATCATCATATTCTCAAACTGATAGTATCGTGATCATGCAATCAGTTCCTACAATTTACATTGGCCCCATGCGAGGTGTTCATGCTTCTCATGGGACTATTTAGAGGATTTTTTGGTTTTTTGCCCTCTAACGACATGCTTTAAGCCTAAATTTAGATATTTTCAAATCATCATATTCTAAAACCGGGAGTCCCATGATCACGCGATCAGTTCCTACGAGTTATATTGGTCTCGTGCGAGGCGTTCGTGCTTCTCAAGGGGACGTTTGGGGGTTATTTTGCATTTTTGCCCTCTAACAGTATGTTTTTAAGGCAAAATCTAGATATTTTAAAATTATTGATGTATTCTCAAATCGTACATCCCGTGACCACGCGATCAATTCCTATGAGTTACATTGGTCTTATGAGAGGCGTCCGTGCTTCTCACAGGACCGTTTGGGGGCTGTTTTACGTTTTCACCCTCTAAAAGCATGTTTTTAAGCCTAAGTTTAAATTATCGTCATATTCTCAAATCGAGAGTCTCATGACTATGCGGTCAGTTCCTACAAGTTATATTGGTCTCGTGCGAGGTGTTAGTGCCTCATACGGGGCCGTTTGGGAGTTATTTTTGGTTTTTACCCTTTAACGGTATGTTTTTAAGCCAAAGTCTTGATATTTTCAAATTATCATCATATTCTTAAACCAGAAGTCCCGTTACTATGCGGTCTATTCCTACGAGTTACATTGTCCTCGTGAGAAGTGTTTGTGCCTCTTATCGGGTCATTTTGGGGTTAGTTTAGGTTTTCACCCTCTAACGGCATGCTTTTATGCATACTCTAGATATTTTTAAATTATCGTTATATTCTTAAACCGAGATTCTCGTGACCACGCAATCAATTCCTATGAGTTACATTAGTCCTGTGCGAGGTGTTCGTGCTTTTCACAGGACCGTTGGGGGACGATTTTGGGTTTTCACCCTCTAACGATGTATTTTTAAGCCAAAGTCTTGACATTTGAAAATTATTGTCATATTATTAAATCGGGAGTCTTGCGACCATGTGATCAGTTCCTACGAGTTACATTGGTCTCGTTCAAGGTGTTGGTGTCTCATTTTGGATTGTTCGTTGGTTGTTTGGTTGTTGTTTTGATACTTCATCCCTTCAACCACCCCATTTTATCCTTAAAATTGCGTATACATGTCATTTTGATGAACCGAGGGTCGATAAGGACATGGACGGTTCACACACGCTGTAATGGTCCATATTGAGGTGCTCGTGCCTCTTTTCGGTCTATTTGGTTGTCGTTTTACATTTTCACCCCCCCCCCCCTAAACCCCTTTTTTTAACATGCAACTTGCGTATAATTGTCATTTTATACAACCGAGAGTCTGATAAGGACATGACTAGTTCAATCACATTATATTTGTCCATATCGAGGTGTCCGTGCCTCTTTTTGAACCCTTTGGTTGATGTTCTGATATTTCACCCCCTAAAGGCCCATTCTAACCTTAAAATTAAGGGGGTTTTGGGAAAAGGTACTCATAATGCTCAAAGTGTATAAAAATAGGACACTCCATATAATTTTATAAATTTAGTCCCTGTAGTAAAAATACCATGAAAAATGGTGAAAAATAAGGTCATTGGCGCGGACCAAAAAAAGAAAGGATATTGTACCATAGGGACTAGATTTATAAATGCTATTGCGCCACAGGGACTAGATTTATAAATTTGAAAAGCATTGTCCAAAAAATCCAAATATAGGAAGGAACATGACCTTTACCTTAATTCTATATAAAATTAATTATACTTTTCATTTTGATAAACCTAGGGTTCGATAAGGGCATGGTCAGTTCAAACACATTTCAATGGTCCATATTGATATGCTCGTACCTCTTTTCGGGCCATTGGGTTGATATTTTAAAATTTCACCCCCCAAAACCCCATTTTTTGGACCTAAAACTTATGTATATTTTTCATTTTTTTAAACCGGGATCCCGATAGGGACACGACTATTTTCTTATGCTCATATGTTATTATTATAGAGTTTTTTTGTGCCATTTTTAACCTAAAACTAGAGTATACTTGTCAATTTTAATGTCAATGATCATAATATAAAGAGGGAACTAAAATATACATTGATCATCAAATAAAGAAGGGATGATAATAGAGAATGATAAGTTGTGCTCGAGGATTGTCATAATTGTTATCTATAAAGAGAGATAGACGTATTTTTACCTTGATAGCCAATAATGGGTATATTGCGAGAGTGGCCCCATGTTTTGCAATGGCTCTTACTCAAAAAAACTATTCACAAGAAAGAGGGAATAAAATTAGAACGGAACTTAATGAAACATCACTTCTACGTTTACTTCAAGCAAATAAATTGAACATATGTATGGTGTTTTGGTCTAGATTGTGTATACCAATAAAGAGATATAAAATATGTGAAATATACACCTCTAACCCTACTGTAAATAATGAATGATGTTTTATAAGAGAAACTCAACTTATTATCCAATCTTAAAAAAGTAAATGATAGTAAAGTCTTACTAGAAATTGGCTAAGTTTTGGACAGTTAGGTCTAATTGAGGAGGTGGATATGATGTTGTTGTTTATAGTGATGAACTCTTCACTACGTTCATAAGACGCTGCACCATAGAATTGCAAACTGAGAGAGCCTTTTTCACAATACGAAATCACTTCTTGAACCTTTGAACCAATTTCTAAGCACAAACATATCCTATATGTTGTTTGTCTAGTTCCACAATCATTCCAAAATGGACAATGCTTTCAGATAATCACTGAGATATGTTGGTATTTTTACTTTCTCTATTGTGTCGTCTTGGGTGTTTGTTGACAATTTCCCTTACAACATCAAGCATTTTCCAAGCCAAATACAGGATAGGCTCATCCTCGTCTACTTCATCCAGGTCATCAACGTCACTTTTCTCATCCTCATCCACATCTCTATCCCCACCATTATTGGGATTTCCTTCCTGGTGACTTGAACTTCCATCTTCATCATTAGTTAAAACAGAAGCAACAGAAGATTTAGCACTGATGGCACTCGTAACAGATCCATCTTTTTTAGGATATTCTTAAAATTTGACTTCTTTCTTTATCACAACACCCAATGGATCAAACTTGTCTTGTCATGATCTTTGTACAAAAGTACACATCCATTTTTATAATAAGCATTGATACATTCAAGAACGAGTTCACCATAGTTTGTAGCCCTAATTTCTAGGGCACGACTGGAGCAGTCGATTTAGCATAATCGTTTCCTTTGATCCTCTGTCCATCAGCTCTTGGGTGTACTAAAATGAATTCTCATCCAATGAGGTTTTAATTTCAATATTAATACTAAAACAATAGGTTGTGCCTCCCTGATCACTCCATCCAATGGTTGTTTCTACCGAAGTAGTCGACTGTTCAACATTCAGCCTTGCCCTTTTTGTATTCTTAGCTTTGTCTACCATAAAAATTAAGACAAACATCGCTTGAATATGCGTAGTATATTGAATAGTTGTATTTGGTTCAGGGTGAAAGTACAAACTACGTGCAATACCTTGAATAGTTGCATTTCATCATCTGTTGTATCCAAAACCTACATAAATGTATAATAACCATGATAACAATAATGTAGAATATAGACAATACATTATTAATGCACAATTAAGTTTTGTAGAAGCTTTTATAAGATTATCTTTGATCTATCATGATTCACAAGCAAATGAAATGTGAGAATGATTTCGGCTTCAGCCAACGAGACTTCTTATCATGGGGATAAAGTTATGAGGGCAATCTGCCAGCAGTTGATGAATACAATTACAAAACCACTAAAGAATGTAGCCATGTTATGAATATAATTTCCAACCTATTATTTCAAAGGCCCAAGTACCTGTTTGGTAAGAAGATTGTTTAGAAAATGGAGCAAATTCCAAGTACCTGTTTGGTGGGGGCATGCCAAAAATATTCCTAAGTTTGGCATAATGGCTAAAAGCTTTTGCAGATACCGTTAAAAGGCTGCAATATATGGTCTTTGGAGCTCTACACCATTAATGAAAATTATAAGGGCATATGTGTAATACAAGAATAGGATATGACAGATGTTTGTTTATCCTATAGTTTGCTCAGATAATGATATATTTGTATTTTCTACAAGTTTGATTGTGTACTCAAATGAATTCAAAAGAAAAACAAGTTTATTTTTTAAAAAGCAAACCAAATCATGGAGTACGGTATACGTGATCCCATTACCAAACTGTCATGTTCATCTTTCCTTGAAGAACTTCTGTAGCCACCTTATTCCTATTCCACCTTCCATTATCATCCATAATGATTTAAATTCAATTGATGATGAACTTGGTCAGAGGAAAAATGACATGTGTATGTCCAACTGTCCCAATTCCTATTTATGTCTCCTCCTACCAAATTTTTGAATCGTATCCCCTCTGTATTTAAAGCTTCCATTTTATAAACCATACATAAGAATGTAATCAATCACACTATAAATACCGTACTTGTTCGAATCAATTGATAACATATGTATCTTCTACTGTAATGACCAACAACATATATTAATACGTTAATTTTACAGTTTGTTAAAATTAGGGACTCCATTAGTCATTATTTTATTCCCATTTATGATGTAGCTCCTCATTACTTAGATATACGTTAACCTTACTCATAGCATACTACTCTTCACCTGATGAGGTTATGCTATTTTTATTCTTCCCATATCACATAGTCAACATAATTAAGTGAAATGAATTTTGTTTCTATTTAATCCTATCTAATCGGATGGGGTTTGTTAAAAGAACTTCGTTCCTGTTTAACCTTATCTTATCAAATGTCATTTCTTCAAAATCAATTGTCGCATTGTTCTATCATCATTTATGTTAATGTTGTTGTTTGCGCATTTATCTGCCACCTTGAAGATGTCAAAATTTATGGTGGATGTTGGTGGAATGATTAAACGCGATATTGATATAGGAGTAGAAGTTTGCATTATTATATTTATTTTCTATTTTTTTATGTTTATGTGCTTCAGATAATTGTTAAATTTCCCTTGGAATTACTATATTGAATGAAGTGACGGAACGTTCAACGTTTAATTTATTTCATATGTATATTCTAATGTATCAAAAATTACCTTCCCACAGACTTCATAGCGAACAAAGATCTTTCTTCCTCAGGACTAATCCGACGAGGGTCGACACTTCCCATCTTCACAATGAATGAGATTGGAGATCCATTAAAGATATTTTGGACCTTCATTCCAACTCTCCAAATGAGGTATTATATTAGAAATAATTTATTCTTAGATCACTCTCTTTATTTCCTAATTATTTACATTTTCGAGGTTCTATACGTCGTTTGTAGTGCCTCGATCACAGGTACAGATGAACACGTCGGCTGGTATCATCCATCTTGCAACCATTGAAACAAGAAACTAAAACATAATATCAAATTATTCTTCTGGGACACATGCAAGACCGACGCTGTAATTCCTTCTCCAAGGTATTATATTCTTACAACTCCACTTTCTTTATTTTCCACTCTCACACTTTCTATCACACTACTCAGGTACAAACTTCAAATCTCCATCAAGGATGATGTAACAACCCGAATTTTTAAATGAGAATTTTAAAATTAATTTCTGGAAAATGGAGGGGAAAAAAATTGGATTTAAATTTTTTTTTGATTAAAAATGTTGGATTTTATTTTTGAAAACGAGAATTTCAATCGGTTTCGAAATCGGACTTAAAATTAATTTTAGAAGTTTATCCCTTAAGTCATTTTTAAGTCTGCAGTTTCAAAATTACTGATGATCGATCGATCGACCCCAACAGGTTTCGTGCGTTGTAGGTTTCTGTTTTGATGAATTTTGTGATTTTAAAACTCGTCAACCTAATTATATAAGTGGACTTCGGGGCTAGGTTTTTGAAACACATGTTCTACAAACCCTTGAGCAGCAAACTCTCTATTTTTCCATCATCTTCCACCTCCAAACCCTAGTCTCCATTAAAACCATTTTTTAAGCTCAGTTTTGAAGGCATAGACTAATCTGTCTCAAGTTGATTCAAGAGGAGTCTTTGATCCATTTTTTAAACACATCTAATCAGTCTTTCTACATCTAATCACAGGCATGTGAAAAGCTGTTACTTAAGCCGTTTAATTCAAGATTAAACTGTCTAAGTAACTCCGAACCATTTTTTGGAGAAACTCTTTTCTTTAAATCAAAACAGATTAACCACAAGATGTGTTTAATAAAAATATGTACGAGATATGTTCAAGATTATGTAACTAGTTTTGAAAAACAAAACTAAAACTGTTTAAATCAAATTAAATCAGCACACCAACAAGAATCAGATGAGGAGATCTAGAAATATTAAGTACACACGGCTTTTAACGTTGTAAAACATCACCCAACTGAGGAAACACCCACGGTGAATTCTAAGTCACAAACCAAAAATCCACTAAAATAAAATATACAAGTTACAAACTATTTAACACACATTTAAACAAAACAGACCTATACAAGTTTAGAATATGTACCCACTAGTTTGATTCTAACTTCTCTGCAGTTCTGATGTTGATGTGGTTTTCTCATCTTGCTAACTTCTCCACACTTTGTTCCATCTTTACGTCGACTCTTGAAGTTTCAAGATCTTATTCCCAACACTTCTTGTGTTGTAGTGTGTCAAGTGTTTGTGACAGTGTTCTAACACATGCATGCACACACGCACACTTATTTATACAAACAAGTCCTATAAAATTACAAAGAGATCTAAATGATAAGGTTTTCCAGTTTCTCTTTTCTTTATAAAAAAGACTTTATTGATCTTTCAATTAACCAGTAATCCAAGGTTACCTTGCTCAGAAGACAGTTCAAGGTCATAACCAATTTCAGTGGGTTTTGAAAATATTTTTGAAATTAGAAACCACCAATTGCGATTCCAACTAGATCATAAGTCTTGTTTCATAAGAACTAGAAACAGAAAAGAAATTTCTTGATTCTTGTGTTGGGACAAACATTTACAGAAAAATAATCAACAAATATGATTTCTCAAGATGAGAAACTAAATAATGCAGATCTAAGTGTAATATAACATAAAATAGCAAGATCTACAGTTTCTATAAAAGTGAAATAGAGATCAAACCGAAATGCTTCAGTTGGTTACAAGATCTCAAACTCAGAGGATTCAAACCACGAACAGCTTCCAAACCACTACCAAAATAACTCTCAAACACTCAGGTTTGGTGTTTGGTTGAAAACTGATTTTGGAAAGGGAATATAGGGTTTGAAAATGAGATTAGGGTTTGAACGATTTAGGGTTTTCTCTCTGGTTTCTCTCTCTTCTCTATCTTTCAGTTAGACAAACTAGCAAAAATTTTTAAACGACGAGGCTCAACCTCCTTATATACTAGGCAAGGAAGGTTCAAGAAAAATAGCTCAAATCCAATGGCTGAGATTTTCTCTTAGGCTGTTGACTCTCATCCAATGGTTTAACAAAAGCAGTGCTTTAAACGCCTTCTGATTGGCTTAGAAGAGTTAACAAGGATTGGGATAAAACACGTGTCGTACGTTGATTAAAAAGATCCAAGGGTTGAGATTACGTGTAGGTTCTGAGTCTACCAACAAACACAAATCAGGTCGATATAACGATGACAGGTGTAAGGCTCAGATTAAATAAAAATGCGTGTTTATAAAATAATTACACATGCACCCTGAAGTCTCAAGCGCTTTCGAATTCTACCCAACCAAACATTTAGGCAAGTTTTGGTAAAACCATTAATTACAAAATGACCCCAAATGTTTTAAAACCCAACTTTTATTATGTATAAAATCATTTTAAAAAATTGTTTAAAAATTCCCAAAATTATTAAAAACTTATTTAAAAGGGAATTAACACACACTTAATTAAATCATGCAATATATAATATGTATGCAATCCTAATGTGTGCGATGGTTGAGAATTTACCTTTTAAGTGAATCAATTGAGGCATAAAGAGAAGAATCTGAGGTTCTTTGGAAACTAGGGGATGGGACTCAAATTTTGTCACAATTTCCAAACTAGATGAGCACTTATACAATGTAGACTCAAGTAAGTCAAGAGTATAAGGTGCTTAAATCTCCCCCTTTGGAAATATGAGACAAAATCTCCTTTGAGTCATCTGGGACTCGTAGGGATACGAAAGAATAAGAAAATCCTAATCCTATACAAAATTCTATCTACCCATTTCCTAGAAAAAGAAAATTACATAACTCAACTAATTATACATCAATAACCTAATAACATCTGTTGAACACAACGGTACAGATTCCTGCAAATAATACTAAGATCAAGCTTTTTAGAAATATGTATAAGAAAAAATGAACTCATAAGACTCAAATTTGTCCCCCATTTTGTCTCAAATGGACAAAGGGAAAAAATACATAAGTCACACGAGTTTATTCAGCACAAACCATTCCTATCGATTTTCGCAAAGAATGAAATCTATTGTAATCCAAAGGTTTTGTAAACATATCTGCGAGCTGCAAATCAGTAGGAAAATAGTTAATTTCTAATTCCTTAATCTCAACTAATTCGCGTATACAATGATGTCTAATTTTTATATGTTTTGTTCGCAAGTGTTGAACATGATTTTTAGAAATATTGATCGCGCATTAATTATCACAATAGAGATGCAGTTGGTCTTCTTGAATACCATAATCATTTAGCATTTGCTTAAGCCAAAGTAATGGGCACAGCAACTACCAGCAGCTATGTATTCAGATTCGGCTATATATAAAGAAGTGCAGTTTTGTTTCTTACTACTCCATTCTACCAAGTTATTACCGATATAGTAACACACTCCTGATGTGCTCTTACTATCATCAGTACACCCTGCCCATTCGGCATCAGTGTATCCTATTATAGTACTAGGAGTATCATTTGTGTACCAGATTCCCAAATTTAGAGTGCCTTTTATGAATTTAATGATTCTTTTTACACATACTAAGTGTCTCTCTTTAGGATTATTTTGATAACGGGCACACACGCAAACTGCGTACATAATATCAATACGCGAGGCAGTAAGGTATAGCAAGGTTACTACCATACTACGATATAGAGTAGGATCTATGTATTTACCACTCTCATCTTTAGATAATTTGACCGTAGTACTCATGATTCTAATTTCTTTGGCACTTTCAGGCCTGAATTTTTTAACAATCTCTAAAGCATATTTCCATTGCGACACAAATAAACCTTCTGAATTCTATTTGACTTGAAGACCTAAGAAAAATTGCAACTCCCCCACGAGAGACATTTGAAATTCTTTATGCATAATTTCAGAAAATTATTTAACTTCTGAAGGGGAAGTTGATCCAAAAATGATATCATCGACATATACTTCAGCTATAATAATATCTTTGTCAAAATGTTTGACAAATAGAGTTTGATCATTTTCGCCTCTCTTAAAACCTTTATATAAGAGAAAGTTAGAAAGACGCTCATACCAGGCTCTTGGCGCTCGTTTCAGACCATACAAAGCCTTTTTAAGACGATAAACATGATTTGGATACTGAGGGTCAATAAACCCTTTGGGTTGTTCAACATAGGTCTTTTCAGTCAAGATTCCGTTAAGAAAAGATGATTTTACATCCATTTGGTAAAGCGTAAAGTGTAAGTAACAGGTTTAGATAAAATTATTATGCAACATAAATAAATATGAGAGAAAGATTATCAAGAAAAGAACAAGGAATACAAGATGCCAATCACAAAATAAAGGATGTACGTGGTTCAGCCAAGATGTGCCTACGTCCACGGTGGTGCAATCGATATTATTTTTATATACTCCGGAGAGTGATTACAGAGAATACAACTTGTCCTTTTGCCCCGGACCTAGGGTTTAATATATACATGTACATGTAGATGAGTGGGTTCCTCCATATTTTCCATTTCCCCTATAACTTCCCTTCATGGGATCGTGGGGGTATACTGGATCAATTATAAAAGATGAGGGGCCCGGACTTTGGGCCGCCAGGACTGGGCTACTCGTCCAGGCCCATAGTTCTAATTTTCGGGTACCCACAATTGCCCCTAAATTTATTGGGCCATGTTTATGGGTTCAATGGATTTAAATGATCAGCCATTATGACTGATTTGCGATTCTTCGAAAACTGTGAAGTTGCTTTATCGTCACCCGCTTCGCTATTTGTGCGCTATGATTAAAATTGAAGGCTTGTTGAGATAGCCACTTTTTCTTCCGTCGCTTCAGCCTTTCTAGTACTCTTCCTTCTTCTGAGAATTCTAGCGCCTCGTACCTTCTTCTCTTAATCCCCATTCCCATTGCTTCTTAGTCATCTTGAGCTCGTGCTTCTTCATCACTCGAACCGATCTTCTATTTTATAAGTTTCTCGTGCCCTTTCTTTGCACTTTCTCTTTGGTTTGTAGATTTTCTTGAGTTTTTCAATGGCGAAGATTGGAAATAGGTCAATTTTTGAATTCAGGAAGTTCTACAACATTCCTGAGTGGGTAGATATTGAATGTTGTGCCTCCCCTCCTAGGAACGTTAGGGATATAGAGGATGCCCACTGGATCCATGTTTTGTTTCTTTCCTAGGGGGGACTTACTTTTCCCCCTAATGATCTATTTTTGAATTTCTTTGGCTATTTCAATATTGTTCCCGCACAGTGCTCACCCAATGTGTGGAAGATAGTAAATGGCATCCACAGAATAAACCAGTTGTATGGTACTAGGTTAGGACTTGCCGAGATCTATTTCTGTTATTCCTTTTCCCGAACTAGTTCAGGTGTCTTATACCTCAAAGCTAGGAGTCCTGGTAGGGTATTGGTAGTAAACCTACCTGATTCCCATAAGGACTATTGGCAAGAGGGTTTCCTCGTTAGGAATTGGCAGTTCCCTCCCCAGTTTGAAAGGTTGAGGTCTGAGAGGTTCTCTATTCCTTTCTATGGAGAGGAATATATAGGTAGACATTGTACTATTGTTTCAACTTTTACTGATTTGTGACTTTTCTAACCCCTCTTTGCTTTTTCTTCCACAGCGAGGACGAAGAATTTGTAGCCTGCTCTCAACGAGGTTCGTATCTCGAAGTTGGTGAAAGCTTGGAATATCAGGGAGCCTCTATGTGACGGCGAGCATCCCAGGTCGGCTGCCTTTTTGCTCGAGTATAAGAACGTAGGCTCCAACTTCATAGCACGGCCTGTGGATAGTGTTCTAGAGTTTGATTCTTTCGGAGAGACTACTACTGAGCCTATCCAGTTGGACGAAGAGGAGATCAGCTCTGAGAGTGAGCCTGCAGGAGCTGCGAGTAACTTAGGTGAAGGGATCTCTGACAGTAGTAGTTCTTCTGACTATGAAGAGGATTCTAAAGCTCGAGGATCGTCGAGCACTTCCAGCAGTTCAGGTGAAAAGATGCCTCTAAGGAAGAACCTGATTAGAGACGATGATGATGAGGACCACGTGCTCCTCACACAGAGGTCAAAGAAACAAAATTCCACTTTAGGGGCCGTGGCTACTGGTTCTCGGTCTTCTACTCAGGAGCTAGAGAAGAAGAGGAGAGAGGAAGAGCAGGTGAGAGAAAGGGAGAGGAAGAAGGAGGAGGAAAGAAAGAAGGTGGAGGAAAAGAAAAGGATGGAGGAGAGGAAGAGGATGGAGAGGGAGAAATAGGAAGAGAGGAGAAAGATGGAGTCGAGGATGAAGGTTGGGCAAGCCTTGGTCCCGGTGTCTGCTTTGCCCGAGGGGGCCTCAGTTGCCATTTCTCCTTAGCTGGCACCTGCGCTCCTCGAGAGGGCAGTTCTTCCTGTAGATCGCCAGAGGGCATTGGGGTCTGATCAATTGGATCTACAAGTAAGATCCTCTCCATTTTTCAATTCTTTAACAAGTTTTATTTGTTTCTCTTTCTTGATCTCTTCTTTATTTTTGGCAGTTTGTGACTGACTTCGCCGTGCTCTACCGTTCTCGCCACGAGTTGGTGAGAAGGAATGGCTAGATGGAGTAGCAAAATTCCGCTGTGGAAGTCAGGGGTTCTTAGATGGAGGCTGATTTGAAGGCTGCTGATGCCGCCCGAGCTTCCTCTGATCTGGCCCTCATTAATTCCAATCGAGAGAGGGATACGGCGGTTAAGGAGCTGAGCGAGCTGAGGCAGGCCTATAACCTAGTCTGCTCGAGCAAGTTGGGTGTCGTGGAGGAGAACAAGGCTCTGACCAAGCAGCTAAAGGAGAAAGAGTCCTAGGTAGCCACCATCAAGGAGGATTCATACAACTCCGGGTGGACTACTGCATATGAAGACGCCAAAGTTCAGATAGGCTATATCAGCCGTTTGAACTTCAAGAAGGGATGGAAAAAGGCCCTCTTAGCTGCTGGTGTTGATGTTGAATCTCCTCTGTTCGACGAGCATAACCCGGGTCCGAGGCCAACTGTGGATGAAGAAGCCCATGCCCCAGCCATCGAGGGTGTTGATCTTGCCTCTCAGATAATTCCTGCCGATGCTGGTCCTGCTCAGGCGAATAAGGGCATCCCTGTAGAGGGGGATGCCTCTGCTGCTGCTGACAAGGGGAAGCAGCCAGCCACCTCTGGGCAGCCTGAGGTTGCTAGTTAATCTTTTTTCTTTAGGATTATTTTTGTACTTCTGCTTGTAATTTTTCCAATTTCTGCTCGATGTACTTGACTTTTGTTAATGAAATGAAAAGGCTTCTTTTTCCAGTGCATTGATTGATTTTTCTTTCCATTTCCCTTTTATGTCTTGTAGTTGACTGATGTAGAAGAGTATATTCCTGCCACATCTCTATTGGGCAGGACTCTTGGTACCAATGCCAGTCCTCAGGTTCGTCAGGCCTTTGTTAGGCTTTGTAAATCTCTCAGGTCAAGGAATTAAAAGTATAAGGAGCAGTCCCAGCTAGTGGCTAAGCTGAAGGACAGGCTCCAGGAGATGGAAGGCATTGGTGCCTCTATACAAGAGGAAGTCAATGTACTGAGAGCAAGGTTATTAGAGGCAAACCGAGATAAACCAGGTTGGGGAGTTCCTGCAGCGGGAGAATGAAAACCTGAGGAGGTAAGTCTTTCAACTCAGAGAGCACGCACCGAGTACTATTTTAGCGGTTTTGTAAGGCTCCTCGTCTTCACGAGCTGGGCATACTCGTCCTCCCCTCCCGCGAGCTGGTAGGAGCACTAGGGGCAGGAACAGGGAGGCAGAAGAACAGCGTGATAAGGAGATGGAAGAGCTCCGTGATGATGTCCGGTGAGCATATGTAATTGTTGTTGGGCTTCAAAGGGACGTTACTCGATTGCGGCATTTATTCAAGAAGGGTCCTCGACAAGCGTGGGCTGACGGTTATGACCAAGGCTGGCTAGATGCTCCAACAAGACTATCCGAGTTTGAGGAACTTTCTTTCATCAGAGGGTGGTTGAGTGCCTTGAAAGAGCTTCAGGTCCCAAGGAACTCGGTGTTATGGTATCGTCACGAGATGTCCTCCTCAACTCTAATGCCCAACCCATTCAGGAGGGATGATCGATGGATCCCCATTGATGCTATTCCTCGGCAACTATTAGAGTTGGACGAAGATGAGGTTGTGGAAGAGCTGGTCCCCGCTCCTGATGACGGACGAAGAGCTAGAGTGGCAGATTATCTTATTCGGAGGCTTCCACCTTCTCGAATTTTTACAAGTTGTTATTCTTTTGTCTTTGTAAATGCTTTGGGCGAGCTTCACCGACTAAACATGTACTATTATTGTTGTAAATATAACACGTTGTTATTCTTTTGTCTTTTTTGATAATGTAAGTTCTTTGGGTGAGCTTCGCTGACAGTGTGATTGGATACCGAGAGGTACAAGTACAAAGAATCCGTTTGCTGTGGTATGACAAGCAGCGGTGGAGAGCTTAACTAGGACTTGATCTCGTCCAAAGCTCGCGAGCAGTCCGGGATCCATTCTATTGGTTTACTCCCTTTTAGAAGCTGGAAAAAAGGCTTTCACTTCTTGGAGGATTTGGAAATGAAGCGATTTAAGGCAGCGAGCATTCCAGTGAGCTTCTGCACATCTCAGACTGTTCGAGGGGGTTGTACCCTGTTGATTGCGTCGATCAGGTCCGGATTAGCTTCTATGCCTCTCTTACTGACCAAGTATCCAAGAAATTTTCCTGACTGGACACCGAAGGAACACTTGCTCTCATTAAGCTTCATTCGGTACTTCCTAAGGATTTCGAAGGTCTTTGACAGGTCTGAGAGGTGATTTTCCTTCTTCTTGCTCTTAACGAGCATGTCATCGATGTAGACCTCCATTGTGTCTCCTATTTGACCCTTGAACATTTTTGTGACCAGCCGCTTATAGGTTGCCCCCGCATTCTTGAGCCCAAATGGCATGACCTTGTAGCAATACAACCCAACTGTCGTGATGAACGCCGTTTTGTCCTGGTCTGGGGCATACAAGGGGATTTGGTGATATCCTGAGTATGCATCCAGGAAACTCATTCGCTCGTGAGCAACAGTGGCATCTACTAGCTGGTCTATCTTTGGGAGGGGGAAACTATCCTTAGGGCATGCTTTGTTGAGGTTAGTGAAGTCGATGAAAACTCTCCACTTCCCATTGTTCTTCGGAACTACTACTGGGTTGGACAACCACTTGGGGAATTGTACTTCCCGTATGGATCCTGCATCCAGCAGTTTTTTGACCTCCTTTTCGACCGCTTTAGCCTTCTCGAGTGCAGTTCTTCGTGCCTTCTGCGTGACTGGCTTGAATGTGGGGTCGACGTGCAGCTGATGACAGACCATATCAGGATCAATGCCAGGTAGCTCTTATGGTTCCCATACGAAAACATCTACTTTGTGTCTCAGTAAGGTCGTCAACTCCTTCTGTTCTTGATCGGTGAGAGATGCTCAAATCAAGAAGACTCTGCTACTGTCACCAACTTCGGCTATAACTTCTACCAGGTCCTCGATGACACGCTCAGAGGGGAGGAGCCTGGTTTCCTCTACTCCTGGTCTTTCATACTTTATTTCCTATTTTGAAGGTATCACACCTTTTTCAACTTTATCACTGGGTTGACCGGCCTTCTTCTCTGGCTTTGGTCGGATGGCTACTATGAAGCACTTCCTCGCCATCGCTTGGTCGCCGTGGATCTCCATTACTCCTCACTCGGTTACATACTTGAGCTTCTGGTGGTAGGTCGAGGAGACCGCCTTCATTGCATGAAGCCATCCTCTGTCGAGGATGGCCTAGTACGGTGATTCGATGTCAACTACCAAAAAGTCAATCATCTTGGAGACGTTCCCAGCACGAACTGGCAGCACTATCTTGCCTAAGGGCATGGTCATTTTCCCAGCGAAGCCGACCAAAGGAACAGTAGCTTCCTTTAGGTCGGCGACGCTCAACTTCAATTTCCTGAACAGGTCGAGGTACATTACTACGAATTAGCTTCCTTGATCGATGAGCAGCTTGTCGATGTCAAAGTTGGCTATCCTGAGTGTAATGACCAGGGCATCATGATGTGGGGTCCTTACTCCCATAAAATCTTCATCCGAGAAAACAATATGCTTGTTATAGTTGACGTCCTCTGCTCGTCGACGCTTTCTTGACTGTGACTTTGCTGGATTGATTTGAAAAGCCTGCATTACCGCTGTAAGTTTTTTCATCTCCATTCGAGTTGAGTTCCCTTGTATCTGCTTGACGTTAGATACTCCATGAATTACGACGAACTCGTGTCCAGTATCATCCTCCAGCACATTATCGGGTCTCATCTCTCTGTTAGCAGTCACTTTCTCTGCCCTTTTCTCCACAAGGTCGTTCAAATGCCCGGACTGGGCCAACTCTTCGAGGTGAGACTTAAGAGCTTTGCAGTGCTCGGTCTTGTGCCCTCCCTCTTTGTGAAAAGCGCATCTTAAAAAAAATTTCCTCTTCGAGGGATCTCCCCCCATCTTTCTAGGTCACTTAATGAATGGCTCATCCTTGATCTTCGCGAGAACCTTATAAATTGGTTCTTTGAAGACGGTGTTGACCGCCTGGAATTCTTTCAACGCGTCCTGGTTCCCTCGGTTCTTGGAGCCATTTTTGCCTTCGTTCTTTCCTCCTTTCCTATGGTTATCAGTTTTCTCACCTACCTTGGCGGTGAGCTTAGCTCGACCGTTTTCTCCTGTATTAGAGAGGGTGACATCCTCCACCTTGCGTATTTCTCGATTCGGGCCATTAGGTCGTCAATAGTCATAGCTTCCTTCTTCGTCAGGGATTGGTAGAGAAGGGAAGAACTAGGGAGCCCAATTTTGAAGGAGGCCACTGCCACTTCCTTCGTGCAGTCCTCGATCTCATTGAATAACTCCTAGTATCTCTTCACGTATTCTCGGAGGGTCTCCTGAGGCGTTTTCTTCATTGTTAGTAGAGCATCCATCCTTTTGGGATGGGAGCTACTAGTGATGAATCGGGCCGTAAAAAGTTCGGCTAGGGATTTGAAATTCTTGATCGACCGGTGGGGGAGCCTTTCGAACCACTTCTGTGCTACATCATGAAGGATCGAGGGGAAAATATGGCACATCAGGGCATCTCGGTGACTCCAGAGGGTCATGGCCTGTCAGTATTGCCTGACGTGATCGATGGGATCAGTCTTTCCTTCGTAAATCTTGAACCTTCAAATGGCAAATTTCTTGGGATCTTCCTCCTCTTCGATTCTCTTGTGAAAGGTGACTTCATCTGGATTTTGAGCACTCGCCTCGCGAGCTCTCTAGTTGATCTTGTTCCTTGGTGAGCGGGATGCTGGTCCATCTCCCTGCGGACCATGTTTCATAAGTTTTCATCACTGCGAGTAGGGCTCTGGTAGCAGCGAGCTCTTGGCAGCTGTTCGCGGAGGTCGTCGTCTGACTTGCCTCTTTCGTCCCTTTGAGATTCTTGCCTAGGGATCCTTCCTCGGCTGCGAGATTTGCTCGCCTGAGGGCTAGGAGTGAGATATGGGCGTCTCCTATTATCAGGACGAAGCTCCCTCTCCAGTATTTCCAGTCTTCTTTTTAAGCGAGCATTCTCAGCCTCGTATCTGCGAGAAGACTCCTTCTGCTCGTGGAGCCTTACCTCATACGCATCAATCAACCTGGATATCTGCATGGACCTCGCTGGTCCCTGACTTTCTTCTGAGGCTGGTCTTTCCAGGCGAGCTCTCTGATCTGAATGTCGAACTTCAGACCTAATCCTGTGAGGAGCAGGTGGCTCTTGAATATCTCCTGCTTGGGGAGCATTGTTGCTGTGAGCAGACATCTTAAACTCCTTTCTTGAAGTGGGCCCTTCTCAGGGAAAGATGAATGTTCCCACAGACGGCGCCAATTGTAGATGCAATTATTATGCAACACAAATAAATATGAGAGAAATATTATCAAGAAAAGAACAAGGAATACAAGATGCCAATCACACAACAAAGGATGTACGTGGTTCAGCCAAGATGTGCCTACGTCCACGGTGGTGCAGTCGATATTATTTCTATATACTCCGGAGAGTGATTACAGAGAATACAACTTGTCCTTTTGCCCCGGACCTAGGGTTTAATATATACATGTACATGTAGATGAGTGGAGGTATGGGTTCCTCCATGTTTTCCACTTTCCCTATAACTTCCCTTCATGGGATCGTGGGGGGAGACTGGATCAATTATAAAAGATGAGGGGCCTGGACTTTGGGCCGCTCGTCCAGGCCCATAGTTCTAATTTTTGAGTACCCACAATAGGGTATGGCAAAAAGAAGATGAACAGATTCTAAGCGAGTAACAGGAGCAAATGTCTCGTTAAGATCTATTCCTTCAATTTGAGAGTATCCTTGAGCCACTAATATGGCTTTGTTTCTAATGATTATCCCACTTTCATCAGTTTTATTTTTAAATAGCCAACGTGTACCAATAAGCTTTTTATTATCAGGCCTAGGTACCAAACATCATAAATGAAAAATTGAATAAGTTGTTTCTGCATGGCAGAAATCCATTGAGGGTCATTCAATGCCTCATTTACATTTTTGGTTCCACAAGGGAAACAAAACATGCATAATGAGCATAGTTTCTAAATTGAGATCTTGTACGAACGGGCTCATAAGGGTTACCAACAACATTATGTATGGGATGATCTTTAGAAACCCAATTAGGTACATCAGGTTTCTCAATTGGTAAAGAATCATCTATTTTAGGGAAGTCGTTTTTTAAAACAATTTCAAACTCTTCCACAATAATTGGTTCTCCGGTCTTACTCTCAACAGTATTGTCACTTACAATAACGTTTACGGATTCCATTAAAGTCTTAGTGCAAAGATTATAGACACGATATGCTCTACTGTCGGGAGAATATCTTGGGAAGATATCTTTATCTCCACGAGTCTCAAATTTAGATAAGTGTTCTCTGTCTTTGCAGATGTAACAAGTACTACCAAAAGTTCTAAGGTATTTAAGATTGGACTTCTTCCTATACTATATTTCATAAGGATTTTTGTTAGAATTCTTCCTAAGATAGACCCTATTAATAATGTGACACGTAGTACGAATAGATTCTACCCAAAAATATTTAGGTAAACACTTGGCATGAATCATAACACGTGCCATCTCTTGAAGGGTATGATTCTTTCGCTCAGCAATTCCATTTTGTTGAGGAGTCTTAGGAGCACTAAATTCATGTTTGTAACCATTATAGTCACAGTACACTATAATACCTGTATCTATGAATTCTCCTCCTCTATCACTACGAATTCTATTTACTTGAGTGTCCTTTTAATTTTCAATACGAAGTAAAATTTTCAGAAAGGTTCAAAAAGTGTTCAACTTTTGTTTTAAGAAGGTCACCCAGGTAGATCTGGTGAAGTCATCTACCATAACTAGAATGTGACTGTGTCCGTAGAGACTAACAGTACGAGAAGGACCCATTAGGTCTATATGGATGAGCTCCAAGGGTTTAGAGGTAAGGATGTCTTTAACTTTCTTATGAGGTGCCTTAACAATTTTTCCTTCCTAACATGATCCACATATAATGTTAGAGATTTTTTTGATCTTTGGAATTCCTCTAACTATTTCTTGTAAAGACAATCTACTAAGGTTATCATAATTTATGTGACCCATCCTATTATGCCATATTTCATTGTCATCCATTCTGGCAACGTTACAGACTTCAGTACTATTCTGGACAGTATAACAATTGTTAGGAGTCCAGAATCCTGTAATTAAGCACTCGCCTTTTTCATTTAATATCTTGCAATTATTCTTTGAAAAGGTGACAGTGTGATTTGAGTCACAAAATTTCGAGATACTAAGTAGATTAGCCTTAAGACCTTTTACTAGAAGAACATTTTCAAGCACAGGCATTCCTTCTTCTTGGAGTGTTCCTTTTCCAATGATTTGAGATGATACACCATCTCCGAAAATAACTTTTCCTCCAGCAAAGCTGGTTTTGTTTAAAAGTTTTATTTCATCCCTTGTCATATGTTTTGAACACCCATAGTCTAAATACCAACCAGAAGAGGTGTGTTCAACTTTTAAAGTAGTAATCACAATATTACCCTTCATCTGGGGCAATGGCTCATCTTTTCTAACCCAAATAGCTCTTGTTTTTATTTTGCGCATATTTTCTCTCATTTGATAAAACTTGCGAGCATTAGATTTTTGTTGAAAAATATTTTGCGCGTGCATTTGAGTTTTGTGGAGGATATGAGCATTTGGTTTAGGAAAGTGTCTAGGAATCCTTCTTGTAAATGATATTTTAGGTTTTTTCTTTCTGTTTCTATAGTTACAGTTTTTGTCTGGTTGTCTAGGCAGAACATAATTGTTACGACTTCTCCTAGAGTAGTTAAAGTTCTGGTATAAAGGAGTATTACAGACAGGATTAACTAAACGTCTAGAGTATCAACCTTCGAAAGAATTTCTGAATATGTCACAATAAGAGCAATATAGATTGCTTGAAGAGGGTATCTCCTTAGGAAAGTCTCTAAACATAGGTTTCATGGAATTTTGACGTTGAACCTTATTCCTAGGGAGTATATTTTGAAATGCAGAATCACTCTTCCTAATTGGAGGACAGATGTATTTATCCTTAGGTAGGCTATCACACTTAGAGTTACTTGATTCCCCAATATCAAACTTTTGTTGTTTTTTATCAAACTCATCTTTTAGGGAATGAAAATCTGGAGCGGTTTCCAAAGGTCTTTTGCCACCTGACACAAACTTGATTAATTCAAGGTTTTTAATTTGTGTCTTTGAATTTGGACAAAATCCTATTCCACTTTGATCGTCGGAATTGATTTTTGAATTAGCAACAAAATCATCAAAACAATTGGAATTGTTTTCAAGCTTAGCAAATTTTTTGAAAACAGTTGTTGTCTTTTCTTTAACTTGTTCCAATTCTAATAATGTCCCTTTATATTTTTTTCTCCAGAGTTTCATTTGTTTTAATCAAATCTTTCAATTTTTGATCAAAGATTTTAACTTCATTTTCATGAGTTAGACATTGGGTAGTATACTCTTCAGTGTTAAGTTTAACCATTAGACTTAGGTCTTCTAGTTTCGTAGTGAGGTCTTTCACTATCTTCTCTAGTTTAGAGCTTTTCTTGAGAGTTTTGGCATAAAGTGTGTGACATCAGGGAGGTCTTCAGTGTCCGAATCACTAAGTGTGGTGTGTGAAGTGACCCCTAAGGATTCAATTTTTGAACTCATACACACATTGACATCGTCATTATCGCTTTCCCTTTGACTCACACACCCCGCTGTAGAACTAGCACTGTTCTCAGAAATTAAAGCATCTAAACCAGTAGCAACATGATTCATAACAACAGAAGTATAGCTATTATCACCATCTGTATACTTAGGTAAAGGCATATCATCATTATACATTATCTTAGCAAAGAAGGACATGCAAGGATAAAAAACATCAGATGACTCAGGTTCCTTATTATCAGAGTCACTTGAATCATCCCATGTCTTGCAAATGTTGGCCCAAGTATGTTTATTGGTCGTGTTCAAATTAACTCTACAATATTATGCTATATGACCCAATTTTTCACATCTAAAGCATTCAATGTTCTTAAAGTCTTTGTTAGGTATGGTATGAATGTCCTTGTGATGTTTGTCTTGACCTTTCTCATGAGGTTTGTGATTAGACTAAGTTGGATAATTTGGCTTGCCTTGTCTGGTTGCCATTTTATTTCTAAATTTCACAATCTTCTTAAACTGCTTTGACATCAAGGAAAAATGATTATCCAAACTATTTATATCACATTCCACATCAGAATCATTATTGAGAATACTAACCTCGGGTTTTATCAGCTTAGAAGAAAAACTCAAGTTGGAGATAGTCTATTTCCTATGGGACTGCGTTAATTGTTTCTTGAATTCTAGTTCCATTTCCACAGTTCTCAGTTTACTACTGAGTAATTTAGGAGTGAGATTTTGATCACTCATTTCCTCAGTAGCATATCTTTTGTTATCAAATTTCTGTGGCAATGACCTTAGAATTTTTTAGACAATTTCATTTCTATAATAATTTATCCCATTAGAATGTAACTTGGTCACAATGTTCATCAATTTTGTGTAAAAGTCATCAAATGATTGAGAGTCTGACATGATTAAAGAGTTATACTGCTAGATAAGCATCTGTGTTTTGGTAGCCTTAACTCTAGTGTCACCATCATGTGCAGTAACCAGTGTATCCCAAGCTTCCTTAGAATTGGTACAAGATGAGATCCTTTTCAACTCATGTTCATTTATAGACATAAAAATGGCATTCTTGCCCTTGTTATTGTTCAGAGAATCTTGCTTCTCTTCATAAGTGAATTCACTTAATACTTTCTTAATCCTCTCATTGCTTCCTTCAGTGGTTGGTTTTGTAGCATAAGTATATCCATTTTCAACAATGTCCCAGACATCATCTCCCAACGTTCCTTGTATGAAAGCAACCATCCTTACCATCTAGTAAGGAAAGTTGTTTCCATCAAAGAGAGGGGTCTAGTCAAGTTACCAAATCTTTCAGATTTCTCGTCATTTGTTTGATTTTAAGAAAACAATTTCAGAAACACAAGATCTTTAAAGAAAATTTCAAAATCTCTGATACCAATTGAAAACTGTTACTTAAGCCCTTTAATTCGAGATTAAACTATCTAAGTAACTCCGAACTGTTTTTTGGAGAAACTCTTTTCTTTAAATCAAAACAGATTAACCACAAGATGTGTTTAGTAAAAATATGTATAAGATACGTTCAAGATTATGTAACTAGTTTTGAAAAACAAAACTAAAACTGTTTAAATCAAATAAAATCAGCACACCAACAAGAATTAGATGAGGAGATCTAGAAATATTAAGTACACAGTTTTTAACTTGGTAAAACATCACCCAACTGAGGAAACATCCAAGGTGAATTCTAAGTCACAAACCAAAAATACACTAAAACAAAATATACAAGTTACAAACTATTTAACACGCATTTAAACAAAACAGACCTATACAAGTTAAGAATATGTACCCACTGGTTTGATTCTAACTTCTCTGTAGTTCTGATGTTGATGTGGTTTTCTCATCTTGCTAACTTCTCCACACTTTTTTCCATCTTTACGTTAACTCTTGAAGTTTCAAGATCTTATTCCAAACACTTCTTGTGTTGTAGTGTGTCAAGTGTTTGTGACAATGTTCTAACACATGCATGCACACGCGCACACTTATTTATACAAACAAGTCCTATAAAATTACTAAGAGATCTAAATGATAAGGTTTTTCAGTTTCTCTTTTCTTTATAAAAAAAAAGACTTTATTGATCTTTCAATTAAGCAGTAATCCAAGGTTACCTTGCTCATAAGACAGTTCAAGGTCATAACCAATTTCAGTGGGTTTTGAAAATATTTTTGAAATTGGAAACCACCAATTGCGATTCCAACTAGATCATAAGTCTTGTTTCATAAGAACTAGAAACAGAAAATAAATTTGTTAATTCTTGTGTTGTGATAAACATTTACAGAAAAATAATCAAAAAATGTGATTTCTCAAGATGAGAAACTAAATAATGCAGATCTAAGTGTAATATAACATAAAATAGCAAGATCTACAGTTTCTATAAAAGTGAAATAGAGATCAAACCGAAATGCTTCAGTTGGTTACAAGATCTCAAACTCAGAGGATTCAAACCATGAACAACCTTCAAACCACTACCAAAATAACTCTCAAACACTCAGGTTTGGTGTTTGGTTGAAAACTGATTTTGGAAAGGGAATATAGGGTTTGAAAATGAGATTAGGGTTTGAACGATTTAGGGTTTTCTCTCTGGTTTCTCTCTCTTCTATATCTTTCAGTTAGACAAACTGGCAAAAAAAAATTAAATGACGAGGCTCAACCTCCTTATATACTAGGCAAGGAAGGCTCGAGAATAACATCTCAAATCCAATGGCTGAGATTTGCTCATAGGTTTTTGACTCTCATCCAACGGTTTAACAAAAGCTGTGCTTTAAACGCCTTCTAATTGGCTTAGAAGAGTTGACAGGGATTGGGATAAAACGCATGCAGTACGGTTATTAAAAAGATCCAAGGGATGAGATTACGTGTAGGTTGTGAGTCTACCAACAAACACAAATCAGGTCGATATAACGATGACAAGTGTAAGGCTCAGATTAAACAAAAATGCGTGTTTATAAAATAATTACACATGCACCCTGAAGTCTTAAGCTCTTTCCAATTCTACCCAACCAAACATTTAGGCAAGTTTTGGTAAAACCATTAATTACAAAATGACCCCAAATGTTTTAAAACCCAACTTTTATTATGTATAAAATCATTTAAAAAAAATTGTTTAAAAATTCCCAAAATTATTAAAAACTTATTTAAAGGGGAATTAACACACACATAATTAAATCATGCAATATATAATTTGTATGAAATCCTAATGTGTGTGATGGTTGAGAATTTTCCTTTTAAATGAATCAATTGAGGCATAAAGAGAAGAATCTGAGGTTTTTTGGAAACTAGGGGATGGGACTCAAATTTTGTCACAATTACAAACTAGATGAGCACTTATACAATGTAGACTCAAGTAAGTCAAGAGTATAACGTGCTTCAGCATGTTTATCCTATTTTTTTCCCTTAGTGGTGTATTTCTTGATTGTAGCCTCCTTTAAATTCATGCTTTCTAAAATAAATTATGAATATAATTCTTAGTGAAATAAATATTGGGAGTGTTTTGCATGAAATATTAATATTACCTAATACTCATAACCTTGTTGTTCTTTTGGTAGTGTTTGGGTCACCGATTATGTTATAGGTATACGCATGTAGAGGAGCCCTTAGAAAGTAAAAGTTGTTATTTCATGGGAAAACCCTAGATTGATTTGGTTACTTGTGTTGGAAAAAAATAATCATGACAGGACTTACATGAAGTTGTTATTCTAAAAATTATAATATTTATTTGTCCTTGATTTCAGCCATTTAATTAAAATTATGAAATTGAAAATTTAATGTTGTTATGAATATGGTTATAAATTGTTAATTGTGCCACTTTATGGAAATATTATAATTTTTATATCTCGGGGATGTTGGGTAATGTAGGTCATTTGTTTTCACCCCTTTTTATAGCGTACATTCTAGGTATGGGACTAGTAAGTAGGCCTTAGTTGCGATATATGCTTTCTAGGTATGGGACTAGTTAGTGTGAGTCTATGTAGGTTATATAATTTGGGGTGGGGGTTGATTTTCTACATTATACCATCGCTACGTTAGCCTAGGGTTGGTGTCTAGGTGGAGTGAAATTTTTATAGTCATCCTATACTTAGGATAAGACGAATTTGTGTTTAGGAACTATTAGTTAGGACTAAGGGGTATTTTGAGGATTTTCACATCGCTTTTAAGGGTGGGGGAAATTAAATTTGAATAATGAGTCTGAGAAATTTTGGAAATTAAGACCGCAGGACTAAAACGGGTATTAAAATGTATTAGCGACATAATGTGTCAGGGCCGACAGTTTAAACGGGTCAGAGGACAATTTATGTCATGTCATGTGTGGAACCTTGTCATATCGCGAGGATCGCAGGATAAAAATGGATCAGACGGAGGCCTTGACAAGGGGACGGGTGTGTGGGTGGAACCTTGTCATATCGCGAGCACCGACAGTTTAAGACGGGTCAGATGGCGGCTTTGACAAGGGGAAGTGTATCTTGGTAAATCATCTTCGTGGTTCATATAATTAAATTTAACATTGTTGGGAATGCGGGTAAATTAAAATAATATTGGTGTGGCATATTTTAAAGAAACCTTGCGTGCAGTTAGTAATTTATTTTTGGCAATTAATTATCTTTTTAATTAAAATATTCAATTGTTATGGTTGACATATATAGAACTATTTTCTAGGTTCAAGGACCCTAATTGAGAGGAGTAGCCGGTATTCATACTCAGGCCTTTGGATCTGACACATGCATTGACTAATCTTTTTGAGGAATTTATTTGGAGTAGCTACATACAGTTTATTGGAGATCTTTTGGAAGAGCAACTGGAGTTAAAAATTTTATTGTTTTAATAGTCAGATTCTTCTCCTATTCCGTCGTATTTTGTAACGACACAAGTCTCCGATTGAGTCTTAATGTAGTGTTGGATCAATTCCAGAAAAAAATGTTCGAGTCATAGGATAGAGTTCTTGACCGTCCATCAATCCTATGACATGTTAAAGTTGAAGACGTTGCGGCCTACTTATCAAGAGAACATTACTACCGGTTTACATGTGCCTCGTTTAACGTCATCAACTTAGTTCCAATATCTCCTAAGGTATGAATGCATTATATATATATATATATATATATATATATATGAGCTTGGAACATTTTTTACTGGGTGTAATTATTTTAAAAGAAATATTATTTTCAGAAGGTTACTTTAGAACTTTGTACAAAAAGTTATTGGACTTAATTTTGAAAATGACCATTCTGTCACTTCATTCGATATTGTCATTCGAACGAGTTTTTTCGTTCGAACGAGAATGTCGTTCGAACGAGTTTGCCAATGACTTTTCCCAATTGGCCTCTGGAGCTTCGTTAGAAAGGTCTTTCGAATGAGACTTCGTTCGAACGAAAATCTCGTTCGAACGAGATTTTCGGCAGGAAAATATTTTGGCAGTTTTTCACCACTATCCCACTCTTTTGTTCCCACTAACTTTTCCAGAATTAATATTTGCGGGAATCAACCTTTTCAACTTAACTTTTTCATATTCTGCAATCTCTAGAGAGAGTTTTTGAGAGTTTAATTCCTCCATGAAAAGGTTCAATTTTTGAGTGTTTGTTTATCAAGAAAATTCTTAAACACTTTTTTTACACCCATATTAGTTTATTCCAAGTGCCACATATACATATCTTTCTTGGAGAGTGTTTGGCACCGGGTTATACTCTAAGAATTGAAAAGTTCGTTTGGATTTACTTCTACATCCCAGAAAGAAGAAGTTCATTGTTTTGGCTGCGGCATTCTCATACGGTGAAAGGCATCGTGTGTGGTTGATGGGTTCCTAAAGCTTCATTGGTCGATTGCAAGGTTCCGGTGGATTCCTAGATTGTTGGCTAAGTAGAGGTAGTTCCAATAAGACGCATCGGGGATTGAAAGAGTCGAGTCGAGTGTAGTAAGTCATCTGTCTTGTAATTGTAATTCCGTACTTAGTGGACTTAAGGCTAGGGTCGTCCGAGATTTTTTCCCGCTGTGGGTTTTTCCTCGTACATCGCGGCGTAGTGGTTGTTTATTTATTTTATCTTTTGCAAATAACAGTAAATGCATGCTTAGGTAAAAATATAAAATTAGAATATTTAATTTGGTACAAATTTAATTTGGGTAAATATTAATTTAATTCAAGTCATTATTTTTATTTGTTAAAATTTGGTTTGGCCTAATTTGCAAAATTGAATTAATTAATTGTTAGGAAAATTTCTAGGACTTGGGTTAAATTAATTTGGTTTAAGTGAAAAATTTATGAGTTGTTTAATTTCATTTCACTTTGAGTTTAGTTTAATTTTAATTTGAAAGAAATTTAAATTTTTTGTTTGTGTGTTGTGTTGAACCATTATTATTTCGCATTAAAGGAAATTCTTTTTGAAACCTTTAAAATTGGGGGCCCAACAAGTGGTATCATAGCAGGAGCTCTAAATTATTGCGTTAAGGTCCTTTTAAATATTTTTGACTAAAAAGGGAATTTTTCCCATTTTTGAAATTTCCTATTTTCGATGGTTCCAACTATGCGTATTCGAATTCGGCACTTAGGTCTATCGATGAGAGGGTTTGGTTGTCAGTTGATAACGGGTGGTGCCCACCCACATATTTATTAGAAAATGAGTGTGTTCCCAAACCCGCAGATAGATGGAGTGAGAATGAATTTAAACTTGCAAATTTTAATTCTTGAGGTTTAAATGCCTTGTTTAGCGCGGTCACACCGGATGAATTCCGACGTATCATGAAATGTGAAACCGCTAAGCAAGCTTGGGATATATTACAACTCACTCATGAGAGAACTAGTGTCGTTAAGGCTTCGAAACTCCAAAACCTCACCACTCAATTTGAAACCATCAAAATGAATGAAAAAGAAACATTCGATGAGTTTTATGCTAGACTCTCCGATATAGTAAATTCTTCATTTAATTTTGGAGAGAAAACATCCGACGACCGAGTTGTAAAGAAAAGTTTAAGGTCCCTACCCGAGAGATTTATCCCTAAAGTGACCATTTTAAATTCTTTACCAACCTTGAACTCTACCAAACTTGAGGAATTAGTAGGTGATTTACAAACCTATGAGCTAGATATGTTCCCCTCCAAAAATGAAAAGAAAATTGATAAGGGCATTGCTTTAAAAGCCCAAAAGGAGGAAAAATAAGTTATGGTTGATGAGAGTGATAGTAACTCAGAAGATATGGCTATGTTTGCAAGGAAGTTTCAAAAATTTCTTAAATTTAACAAAGATAAATTTAAAAATGATTTTAAGAAATTTGAAAATTCTAAGCATGACAAAGCTGAAAAGATCCCTAAAACTTTTAATGAAAACCTTAATAGGGACGAGTCAAATAGGTGCTGTGGCAGTGAGGGTTATGGCCATAGGGCTTTTGAATGCCCCACTAAACTAAGGAGAGAGGGTTCCTACAATGCAACCCTTAGTGATAGTGATAAGGAAGAGGGACCCGCTTCCCCCATTGAGCACAACTTTATCGCGTTCATGGCTAGTCATGTGAGCACCGATTATGAATCTTCCCATGACGATATACAAACACATGACACTTATAAGGCCTTTGTTTGTGAAGCTATACAATATGATGGTAGTGAGAGTGGAGAAGAAAGAGAGAGTGAAAATGAAGAAGAGGTTGATGTGAGTGAACTTTAATTTTCATTTCAAGAACTATATGAAGAATCTATTAAATTAAAACGAGAAAATTTAAAGTTAGAAGCTAGTTTAAGAGAGTGTGTCAAGGTCGTTGATGATAGTGTGTTGGTTGAAGACCTTAGGACACGAGAGAGAGATCTCTTCGAGAGAAGATTGTGTATGTAGAAGGAGAGAGAGATAGCCTTAGGGGTTTGATGGAATCCTTGAAAAAGGAGCTTCTCGAGTTTGAAGAGAGAAATGGTTTGCTTGAGTCTAGGAGTGTGGAGCTTGAGAAGAAAGTGAGAGACTCAATTAGAGTCAAATTTGATTTCGAGATTCGTTCGGACAAATTAGATAAAATCTTAGGAACGGTCCAAATTAAAAATGACACTTATGTCTTAGGCTTCGATTCTTGAAACGATTCCACTATTAAAGCCAAAACCAATGTTTTAGGAGAATCCTTTAGGAACAATGTTATAGATCATCGCTTAGGAAAGTCTTTTCGCCGAGTCTTTAGGTGCTCACATTGTGGTTGATAAGGTCATCTTAGGAAGTTTTGTTTTGATCTTAAACGAGGTCCTAGAAAATCCCAACATAAGGCAACCAGGGTAGCCAAGATTCCTACACCCTGTGATCATCATTCTTCATTAGTTTGGGTTAGGAGATCCGACTTGGTAGATTTACAAAATAGGATTTTTGATTCTCATTTACTTTCACATGCTTCCTCCCTTGCTATATCTGAAGGTTGAATGTGTTAGTTGTTTGCATACTCTAGCTTTTTGTGCTTTATATTATATATCATTGCTAGGTGTATGCATGTTTAGTCATTTTCTAGTCATTGATTTATCTCATATCTCATGCTAGAATTATGATGTTTGTTTATCTTTTATATTATATTTCTTTCATTTTAGTTTGCATTAAATGAAAAATACAAAAAGATTTTTGTTTATCATTTGTGGTTCACCTTTTAGTAATTTAGGCTTAATGAAAAATACAAATGATTTTTTTTGTCTTTTGAGTAAATATTTTTTTGTTTGGTTAAAAATTTCAAAAACTCAAAAAGATTTTTATTGTACGTATTTTAGTTTGACACACTTTATATGGCATATACTTGTGTTTGAATCCCTTCTTTTTCGTTCCCATGTGGCTAGAACTTTTGGTTAAGATTGTCAATCCTTAAAATGTTCTTTACCATGCTTACATGGAGTAGTTGGATTTTGTGTTGCTATAATGGATTCTATTTTTATATGCCTCAATTCACACATGCACGAGCTCACTTGAAATTATAACTTCACATGTATATTTGAGCTTTTTGATGTGTTCTCCTACCAATCTAGTCGTCTACATGCTATGTGACCTAGGAGGACTAGTGCATGTTAAAATTCGTTGCACGTGAGAATTGAGCGATAATATATATATATATATATATATATATATATATATATATATATATATATATATATATATATATATATATATATGTGTGTGTGTGTGTGTGTGTGTGTGTGTGTGTGTGTGTGTGTGTGTGTGTGCACGGGGAAGAGCTCCGAAAGGAAATAACATCCTTTGTGAGTTTGCCACCGTTTTCTTGGACCTAAAAGAAATACGTGGTCCAAAGACCTAAAAGAATAATGGCATTAAAAGAAAATATTTTCCAAGGCCTATTTTGTTTATTTGATTTATTCATTCAAAAGATTAAAATATATATACATATTTTGACGGAGATTGGATGGTACATCAACGGTTTGCACAATGTCCGTTTATCCTAGTTGTACTTTCAATGTCACGAATCTATTGGTTTGTAGAATCATCAAAATTCTAGGCTTGTATGCATTGTGTATGTTTGTTCATTGAGTTCAACTCAACTCAACTCAACTCAACAAAGCCTTTTCCCAATTATTTGGGGTCGGCTACATGAATCCTATTTTTCCATTCCATTCTGTTCATTGAGTTCAATTTATATTATTACATGAGGTTATATTCAAATGTGATGAAGTTTGCAATCAAATGAGAATTCTGTGAACATGTTTTAAGTAATTGGGTCTAAACTTAATTGTTACTAGTTCACACCCCTACATTTACGTTTCCATATGACACATTTTTTCCATACGAGTGTGAAATGTTTATTGTATGTTGTGTCATGTGTAGTGTCTATACCTATATATGTGCATGTGCGTTAGTGATATTCATTATGTCTACATATATATGGTATTTTTCTCTTTGCCTCGCTTTCCAGTCCATCTATGCTTCTAATTCATAATCGGTACCTATCTTGTTGAATATTATTGTTGATATCCCATGCTTAGTATCTTATGTCTCACATTGATAGCATTTTTTTTGCATCTTCGTTGGTATCCGCTATTATTTGTATGGATTAGTTATGATTTTATTTCCCATATGCTTTCATTCTCTTATCACTCTAAGCTTCATCGTGTTTAAATTAGTTTTTATCCTTTGTCTACTCCTGGAAAAAAGGGGGAGAATGATAGGGGAGAAATGGTATCTAATCCTATTGCAATCGTATCTTAGTTTGGGATATTTAACTTGGGGGGGACGTCTTTCTAAGTAGGTCATTTATTTGATAAAGGGGAGAATTAATTTAGGGGGAGTATTTATTTTACATGCATTTAATATTCTTGATATTCCCTATGCGTTTGATAGTTTGTTTAAATGTGAAGGAATTCTTCTAAATGGAAACTTTCATCGGTAAAGATATTGATCCTTGGGTTTTGAGTCAAGCTATATAATTTTTATTTTGGGTGGGTTGATTTTCAGTCTAGTAGAGCTTGACGGCCCTTTAGGATTTTGGTTTGGTTTTTGTCCCGGAATAGCCAAAGGGGGAGATTTGTAAGGACATAAGTCTTCGATTGAGTCTTAATGTAGTGTTGGCTCAATTCCGGACAAAAATGTTTGAGTCATAAGATAGAGTTCTTAACCATCCATCAAGCCTATGACATGTTAAAGTTGAAGACGTTGCGAGACATTATTACCGGTTTACATGTGCCTTATTTCACGTCATCAACTTAGTTCCAATATCTCCTAAGGTATGAATGCATTATATATATATATATATATATATATATATATATATATATATATATATATATATATATATATAGGATATTGGAACATTTTTTATTGGGTGTAATTATTTTTAAAAAAATATATTTTCAGAAGGTTACTTTAGAACTTTGTATAAAAAGTTTTTGGACTTAAAAATGACCATTGTCACTTCGTTCTATATTGTCGTTCGAATGAGTTTTTTCGTTCGAACAAGAATGTCACTCGAACGAGTATGCCAACGACTTTTCCCAATTGGCCTCTGGAACTTCGTTTGAATGAAAATCTCGTTCGAACGAGATTTTCGGCGGGAAAATATTTTGGCAGTTTTTTGTCGTTTTTCACCACTATCCCACTCTTTTGTTCCCACTAACTTTTCCAGAATTATTATGTACGGGAACCAACCTTTTCAACTTAACTTTTTCATATCCTACAATCTCTAAAGAGAGTTTTTGAGAGTTTAATTCCTCCACGAAAAGGTTCAAGTTTTGAGTGTTTATTATTCAAGGAAATTCTTAAACACTTTTGTTTACACCCATATTAGTTTATTCCAAGTACCACACACACACACACACACACACACACATATATATATATATATATATATATATATATATATATATATATATATCTTGCTTGGAGAGTGTTTGGAACCGAATTCTACTCTACCGAATTGAACAGTTCGTTTGGGTTTACTTCTACATCCCATAAAGAAGAAGTTCATTGTTTTAGCTGCGGCATTCTCATACGGTGAAAGGTTTCGTGTGTGGTTGATGGGTTCCTAAAGCTTCATTGGTGGATTCCAAGGTTCCGGTGGATTCCGGGATTGTCGGCTAAGTAAAGGTAGTTGCAATAAGACACGCCGAGGCTTGAAGGAGTCGAGTCGAGTGTAGTAAGTCATTTGTCTTGTAATTGTAATTCCGTACTTAGTGGACTTAGGGATAGGGACATCCGAGGTTTTTTCCCGTTGTGGGTTTTTCCTCGTACATCGCGGTGTAGTGGTTGTTTATTTATTTTATCTTTTGCAAATCAAATTAGATGCATGCTTAGGTAAAAAGATAAAATTGGAATATTTAATTTGGTGCAAATTTAATTTGGGTAAATATTAATTTAATTCAAGTTATTTTTTTTATTTATTAAAATTTTGTTTGGCCTAATTTGCAAAATTAAATTAATTAATTGTTAGGAAAATTTCTAGGACTTGGGTTAAATTAATTTGGTTTAAGTGAAAAATTTATGAGTTGTTTAATTTAATTTCGCTTTGAGTTTAGTTTAATTTTAATTTGAAAGAAATTTAAATTTGTTGTTTGTGTGTTGTGTTGAACCATCTTTATTCCGCATTAAAGTAAATTCTTTTTGAAACATTTAAAATTGGGTGTCCAACATATTTATTATGAGACTACATTTGAGTTTTATTGGACCTTTCGGTTCCAAAGTTGTCTTAAGATTTCAGTTTAATTTTATTTATATATTTATTGAGATATTCAGAGATTGCATATGATGGGTTTTATATTGCACTTTGGTGTTCTTTCAGTTGGATGTCATTAGTATTCGGGATTGATTTAAATTTACTTATCTTGTGGATTAAAATTTTTATGCCTCATATCTGTCACATGCTAAGGATGATATTTAATTTACTCCCACCCGGCTTAGTTTTGGTGGCGACCGACGCCAGAATTTTAACGGGGTGTGACAGACGACACAGATTGTACCACATTTGTCATTTTCAATAAAGAGGCTGAATCTTTAATCCAAGTCCAAGTTGCAGTGCTTGATATAAATCATGACATTAGCGTATGTCTTTTCTTATCAGTGAATAATTTCTCTAACTTCATTCATCAAATACAATTTCTTTTCCATCATAATTCTTATATTATTTTCTCCAGATAATCGAAGATCCATTGCAATCACGAGGATCATTTGTACCTCACACAAATTTCTCCTCAAACTTAATAACTACATCTTAATCTGTGGTTATGAAAACTACACAGTCTCAACCATTTTGGTTGATGACAACACCAATCATAAAGTAATACACACATGCTCATTCCTTCTTTCCATTAACATTTTTTATCCTCATAATCTAATTCTATATAATTTACATACAATGAAAAACATTCTCTCAATCTTAGTCCCAATTCTATGATTCTCGACGACACTCACATCATCAACCAAGGAATTCACCCAACAACTCCTTTTCCTCCTACAACACATAAATCGACTGCTTTCGTTGATGTTGATACAAAAAATTTTACTAACTTTATAGTATATTATTATGAAATTTACTAACCAAATTATTTTCCATACTTAATTGTAGGAATATGGATGAAAGGAAAATAAGGATGCTTTAGCTTCAACTTCATGACTGTCATCTTTATCTTCATATGTCGTCTTTTACTACTATAATATATTTCTACTTTATTGTTTTTCCTTACGTCGAATAATGATAATGAATATTTACATTTCTACTTCATGTTTAGTGTCACTACTTCTCTTAATTTTAATCTATTGCCTATTTCATTCTATTAGTTTTTCATATTGACACTGTCTTTGTTAATTTTGCTTTCAATATCGTATGAGCCGCACATCGCGTGGGTTTTCAACTAGTAAATAAGTAGTTTAATATGCAAAAGTTCAAATCATAAGACATACAAATGCAACAATAAAAAAGGATTAAACTAAGACATGAACATGGTGCAAGGAAAACGTTTCACGAGCCTAAAAGTGACGACAAATATTTTCCATATATAAGAAAAAGAGAAATCATAAGAACCATTGAATGACTCATGCACTACAAAAATTGAACTTCTCCATAGCTATTTTATAGGGAAAAAAAGCAAACGGGTTTCAAAATGTTACAGGAAAAACATTATAGATAGCAATATAGCAATACACCCATGAATTTAAAGGGCCCAGATTCGCATAGCACAATATTGATCCAAAAAAAAGAAAATAGTGCAAAGAAAGAGGTATTACATTTTTAGAATTGTGGAAGGTGGCAACAGCATTACGGCCTTGCTAAATTTTGAATTCACCATGCAAAGGCCCCATTTGAAGAAGATTGGTAGTCCATTAATAGATAAAAAGATGTATAGGAGGATTGGGAAGATGACAACTTTAAAAAGATCCATTATGCCAGCAGTATATAAAATCTTTCATTGCCATCCTCGAGCTTGGATCTAGCTTTGTCAAGAAGGGGTTAGAGATATATGGATTTGGGATTTGCCTTTAAAAATTGGCACTCCCAGAAAACAAAGTTGTGATATATATGTACATGTATAAAATGTGTTTATATAATATAGTTGTGCCAAATAACAACAATGACATTAGGAACCAACAAATGAAAGCAACAATAAGAATCACAGTAGATATAAATCTTACTGTAAAACCAGGACATCCTAAGTCTGTTTACTTGAAATTATGTTGTATTTGCAAAGTTTAATTAATATATTAATGATTTTGACTGAAAAAACTTATTTAATCTTATAAGAAAGATTAGGTACTTTAATTAGGTACTTATAGTAGCTGTCGCCATAAGATCCTAGTCTAATGTTATCTTCAATAAATTCACGAGAGTCGGGGCTACAGTCATAATAAGAACAACAATCAAGTAGTAAAAACTAATCCACATGCTACTCTACCATGGTCATCATAGTGACATGATAAAAGAAATCCCAGTGACAGTAATCTAACTCATGTAGTAATAACTACTCCACAGTTCACAATTCAAAAACTATATCCCCTTCATATACATACAAATACACAAACACACACACAGTGTGTGTATGTGTGTGTGTGTGTGTTTATATAATATAGCAGTCCCGAATAACAACAATGACATTAGGAACCAACAAATGAAAGCAACAACAAGAATCATAGTAGATATAAATTTTACTGTAAAATAAGGACAACTTGTGTAATATATATATATATATATATATATATATATATATATATATATATATATATAGGTTTAATCAGTTGTCACTACCAAGTTAATATATATGTAGAAATTCCAGTAAGTAATGCCCTAAAATTTACTGAATTGACCCGTTAAATTAGCAGATAGTTGGTGCTTGGTGAGGTGAATTTTAGTTAATGCTCGGTGAGGCGAGGAATAAGCTTAGGGTCGAATCAAGGCGTAAACCTCAATTTGAAAAAAGAACAAAAATATTAAAAGGAGACAAATGAAATCACAAAATATTGTATCATGACTATCATCGCATAAAAATATTCAGAATCAATATTACTAACACAATAAATAGTATAGCATCACTCTGTCGTCACCAATAAAAAATACACAATATAGTTTTAGTGATTATACATTACCTTAAAAATAATTAATATTACAAATAAAAATATATATGCAGTATATACGGGATTCACAGCTAAGTGAAAATAATGCAAAACCAAAAGCATTTAAGATAGACGAGTCAGAAGAGATGACGGTGCTATTTTGGTCCCCCAAGTCTATGTGGACGACATAGTCTTTGGAACCACGTGCTCCCAGCATGCTCACCACTTTGAGGAGGAGATGAAAAGTGAGTTTGAGATGAGCATGTTGGGTGAGCTTACTTTCTTCCTTGGTCTCCGGGTTCGTCAGTTAGAGGATGGGATGTTCATCTACGAATCCAAGTATGCTAGAGATCTAGTGAAGAAATTTGGTTTAGACTCCGCTAAGCATGCATGTACACCTATGAGAACTTCTATCAAGCTTAGTAAGGACACTTCAGGCAAGGACATAGAGCAAACCTCGTATCAGAGTATGATAGGTAGTCTTCTCTACTTGAATGCCAGTCGTCCTGACATAGACTTTAGTGTTGGATTCTGTACGCGATATCAGGCATCCCCCAAAGAGTGGGACTCTCACATACGGTATTTGGTATTCCTTTGATACCGATGACCGTTTTTCTGCCTATTCGGCTGTCGATTGGGTCGAGGATGTAGATGGTTGTAGGAGCACTTCTAGTGGGTGTTTCTATTTTGGTTATTGTTTCCTAGTTAAGAAAGAAGCAAAACTCCATCTCTTTGTCCACTGTGGAGGCTGAGTACATCGCCATCGGAAGTTGTTACACGCAACTCTTGTGGATGAAACAGATGCTGGAGGATTATGGGATTTCACAAGACACCATGACCATTTCATGTGATAACATGAGTGTGATACACATATCCTATAATCTAGTCCAGCATTCATGTACAAATCAAATCAAGATACCCGAGCACTTTATACGTCAGTTAGTGGAGGAGAAAGTCGTATCCCTGAGTTTCGTACCCACCGACCTTCAGTTAGCCGATATTTTCACGAAGCCTTCAGATGCCCTTAGATTTGAGAGTCTTAGAAAGTCCTTGGGGATTTGCACAGTTGACTAAGGGGTTGGTTCATGTCTAGGATAGGATGCATTGTCATGTTCATATCATATAATTCCTATTCCTAGGTTGTATCATTTTTATTAATTTTTTTTTGCCTTTTCTATTTTTTTTAAAAAACCAAAAAGATTTTCTTTTTCTAAAAATTTTGAAAAAGCACAAAAAGTTTTTTGTATTTTATTTGCACCTTTTATGGATGAGCGTTTAAGATAGCCGAGTCACAAATTTCATTCCATTTATCCACGTGACTGTTTGATAGTGATTTGAGACGCTACATCATTGCATCCATGTGCTTTACATTGTTTGGAGTGTTTGAGATGTTATTAGTGATATCTTTCTACATGTTGGGTCCTTATCTCCTTTATTGCACACATGCACGATTTTATTTGATTATTGTACATGTCTATCACCTATTGGCTTGAGTGTTTTCATCTCAATTATGTCTATACAATGAACCATATGCGATACAACTTGACAAGATTGGAACGTACGTAAAAACCCGTTTGGTGAGATTGTTTTTAAATGGTGAAGGGCTACGGAAGGTAATTATATATCCTTTGCGATTAAGCCACCATTACATCGGACCTAAAAAATTAAGGAATTTTATTATCCGGGGTCCAAAGAGGTTAAAAGAGCCCGAAAAAAATTTAAGGCAATAAAAAGCAATACATGTCGAATATGGGTCATTTAGGTTTCACCATCAATTCTCCAAAGTTTGAGAATTTAGATCACCTATATTTAAAATATATATCTGAGGGAGTTTGGTTGGAGAATTTAAATGGGTTTTCACTTCCTTGAAAGTCCTGAAAAAGTATTAAATCGTTTTAGACATTATTGGTGTGGAAATCATTTTAAACTTTGATTTGTTGATTTGATTAAGGCAATGTCTCATTTTTCCATCTTTTTACACCTAAGGAAGATGCTTAGTTTATTTCTTTAGGAGTATATGATATTCATCGTGCACATATGTCATGTTTGTATGCATTGATTTTCCTATCGAATTTGATCACACCCCTACATTTTCGCTATCATCGACTTGGTTGTTTTTCTGTTTCTTCATGGTGTGATTCTTTGTTGTATATTTTGTGTGAAAAATTTTGAAAATTCAAAAATATATTTTTTTTACCATGTGACATTTTCCATATTTACGCTTCTCATATCTGTCTATTTGGGGACAACATAAAAAGGGGGAGAATGAATTATGAGGAGATTTGTTTGGTTGATTTATTAATGATTTGCTTAAGCTTAATTGATCTTTGATTTTATCATATCATTATATTTCGAACTTTTGCTTGTCACGGGTATCTGTTGTATCTCATGTGTGTAGGTACAAAGTTGATTTATTGGATTGCACACCCTGATGAGAAAAGCTTTGGGAGTTTCTGAAGCGCTGAAGATTTGAAGATGCTGAAGTTTGATTGAAGACATGTCATGTAGAGCTGAAGATTTGAAGATGCTGAAGTTTGATTGAAGACATGTCATGTAGTATTCTCAGTTTGAGGGTTTAATGGGGATATTATCTTGTTTGTCATTTGTTTTAGGGAGATTGCATAATTCAGATTTTTTATGTATGTACTGGCATAGACATAGGGGGAGATTTATAAGGACATAATTTTATAAATGTCCAGGGTAGAATCTTGGAATTTTCAATTTTCCCTAGATCACAGTTTGTATGTCTGATACCGCTACATTCGGCACGTCAACACGATCATCCATGACGGCCTTTATCTGAATCCAATGCATCCATCATCTTCATGTGCATCATGCTACATGCGACGTGTTGATCAGCTCATTCCCATTACTCCACTACGCAATATTGGTAAAATGGTTTTATTGGAGTTGTTTATATTTTCATAAATATATGGGAAATTTTTCAGAAAATGTTTTTTTTCGAAGTCTGAATTATTTTTATCAAAAGCAGAATTTTTCTAAGGGTAGAAGCGGAGTGCCTCGGTCGAAGAGCTCGTTCAAACGATCTGGCACTGTCGTTCGAGCGAGATTAGCATCTCGCGCGATGTCATTCGAACGACACGTGTCCTTCGTTCGAGCGAGATGCCTATCTCGTTCGAGCAATGCCGCCCCTTCAATTTTCGTATAAATACCAGTGTACCTTCTACACATTTTTCCAAGTGTTTTTGCAAACACGAATTCTGCAAAAATAGCCTAGAAATAGACTACACCTTTTAAGGTTTTCTTAAGCCTTTTTATTCACATAATCACTCCCATTTATATATGCGAATTGTTAAACCTTCAAGAAGATCATTTACTCTTCTGGAGTACTTTGTGGAGGAGCCGTCTTCTTCTCTACTACTGCCCACCTGGAGTTTCCGAGGGAGATTCCAGCCGACGACATCAGAACCAACACCTGCGGGTATTTTTGTGTCACACTTATTTTCATTGTAATCCGTGTAATCGTATTTTACAAAATTATAGTGAAAATAAAAGGTTTTGCCCCTTTGGGGGATTTTTCCTGACTTGTGTGTGTTTGAATGTTCTTGCATGATTTCATCATTTTCAATCGCACCTAGATGCATGTTTAGGATTTAATTCAAAAACTGAGTTTAATTAAATAATTTCTTCATTTGAACGCAAGCGCACTCTTTCAAATTGGTATCAGAGCCAATTACACAATTATGCCATGTAATTTTCTGCAAAAATTTTCTATGATATCAATTTTTAAAAAAGAGCGTGTTCTTAATGGAGAAGTTATATAATAAAATTCCAGTTTTTAACGGGACAAACTATGCATACTGGAAAGCCCATATGAAATCTACTTTAAAAGCCATTGATGAACGTGTTTGGATTTTGGTTGAAAGTGGGTGGACACCTCCCTCCGTCACAGTTGAAAACGTGACTAGTTTAAAACCTGACACTACATGGACTGAAGAAGAATTTAAATGGTCATCTTTTACTTCTAAGGGTTTAAGTGCTATTTATGGATCCGTCACACCTGACGAGTTCAAAGTAATAATAATGTGCACCACGTCAAAAGAGGCATGGGATGTTTTACAACTTACCCATGAAGGAACTAATGCTGTGAAAGAGTCTAAACTGCAAAACTTAACAACTCAATTTGAAACAATCACCATGCTTGAGTCTGAATGTTTTGATGAATTTTATGTTAGGTTGTCTGATATTGTAAACACTAGCTTAATCTTGGTGAACAATTCTTAATGCTAGAGTTGTTAAAAATATTCTTAGATCACTGCCTAAGCGTTTTATACCTAAAGTCATTGTGCTAAATTCTATGGGTAATTTAAACACGCTTAAATTGGAGGAACTTGTAGGAAACTTACAAACGTATGAAATTGATATGTTTCCTAAATATGTCAAGCCTAAAGATAAGGGAATTGCACTTAATGCCCAGGAGAGAAAGAGTGAGGGGTCAGCAAGAAAGAGGGGAGAGTCATCCAGAAAAAGAGAGATAGATACGTCAGATTCTGAGTGTGACTTTGATTTAGATGATTTGGCCCTGTTTGCTGAAAATTTCAAGAAAATTCTCAAATTCAACAAAAATGGTAATTTCAAAGATAAAAATAAGTTTGAGAAAAATAAGTTTGAAAAGAAAAATGAAAAAGATTTTAAAGATCCTCCTAAGAAAGAGAGTGAGAGATGCTATGAGTGTGATGGTAGGGGTTATAGAGCTTTTGAGTGTGCTACTAGGTTGAACAGAGAAAAGGGCAAAGTTGTCCTTAATTCTACCCTTAGTGACGACAGTGAGGTCGAGTCGGTGGACTCTGGAGATGAGTCATCGCATGAGTGTAACTTCACCGCATTCATGGCTAGTCATGTGATTACTTCTAGTGCTCCTCACGACGATGAGGATGATGTTTCATAGGGACACCTCGACAGTGAGAGTGATATAAGAGAGGGGGGGAATAATGCAAGTGAGAGCGAGAGTAATCTTCCATGCGCCTACGCTGAGTTATATAATGAGTCATTTAAAACCAAAAAGTGTAACAAAGCGTTAGTTCTTAGGATCACCGCGTTAGAGGGAGATTTAGAAGAAGCGAGAGTGTGGCCATCCCCGATCCCCGCCGTGGAGGAAAAGGATCATTCGGGTCCCACGCATCCCTCTCGGGAGAACGCTTCGGTCGGCGTCGTTTGAGATGTGATGTAAAAATGTAGATAGATTCAGAGTCTCCAGTCTATTTTACTCAAATAGACAAAAGAAAAAAGGGGAAGCCACCCCGAAGGATGACATTTAAAGACATAATGGTGCGTGCGAAACCAAATGATTCGAGAAGGGTTCGGAGGCTTAGTTACGAAATAGGAAGGTGTTAGGCACCCATTCCGCCCTTTCAGTCTCTCATGGATATTTGCTATTTTTCTTTATATTTACCCCCATGATATGTGTGCATGTGTATATATAGAATCGAGGTAGGAATCCTCGACTTGTATCATAGAAGAGATAAAGCGAATCATCCGTAGGAAGATATAAGAATAATATTAGAAAGTAAGATTTATGCGATTACCCTTACGTTGATCGTTATAATGGAACGATAACGCATATGGGGTAAGACGTCACTAAGAATAAGTATATAGAATATAAGGAAAATGGATTTAGGGAAGATAGAAAATAAGAGAAAAAGTGGGAAAAAGGACTCGAGTCTCGAGTTTTACCCCGAGACGCCTACGTAGCCTATAAAGGCATCAAAGTCCACATAGTTCGCATACAAAACGAGGGGGGGTTATCCCATAAATCCAAATGGGGATCTCTTATTTGTGAGTGTGTGTGTGTGTGTGTGTGTGTGTGTGTGTGTAGAAAAAGTGTTTTAGTTGTGAGAAAAGTGTGGAAAAAGTGTGAGAATCCCTACTTGGAATTTATGAGCAAACCCTATTTTTCTTGTTTTTTGGGTTTTTTATTTATATGAAAATAAGAGATGTGAAATAATTCTAAATAAAAAGTATATTAGGAGGTGGGAAATGAGGTAATAAAAGCGCTTAAGTAAGAAAACAAGCTATTGGGAATTTAAGATAGAGTTTGAGAAAGTTGGACCTTCGTGAAGATCTTGAGCTTGATATTGAATGTTGGAGAGCAGCCCTTGCTCTTGGATGATGATGGAGAGTGGATAATTCACCAAGTTTGATGAAAAGGATGTTGAAAAGGGGAAGTAAAAAAGAGATTTGGAAGTTGAAATCACGCTGCCTTCGAGAGAGGTTTCTGGGATTCGTTCAGAGAGATTTTTATCAGATCTAGGCTCTCTTTGCAAATGAGGTGAAGACATCCTTTTATAGCCCCAGGTGACTGCCGATTGGCATTGTCATGCCACTACCTATAGGCAGGTGCCGATAGGCAGGTGCCGATAGGCAGGGTCTGGAACCTGCCATTTGGCAGTGCGTTTCACGCATTTTTGGAAAATTGGCCGCCGAGGGAAAATCATTGGTCAGAATCACGCATGGGGCATACCGTTGGAAAGGTATTTTAGATACCTTCAAAAGTCCTTTGGACCTCTCCCAGTTACGGGAGTTAACTTTGGGTCAAATATGGCTCGGAAGCGTTTGTCAGTCCATCGGATGGGGAATCGCTCGGACGCAAATGGATCGTTCGTCTGCATGGTAAGTCGGAATCGTGCACGGGGTGGACCATTGGAAAGGTTAGGAGATGTACTTCAACATTCCAAAGAGTTTGACCCGGTTTGGATAGTTGACTTTGGTCAACTGGGCCCGAGAAGCATTCGGTGACCTCTCGGAGTCAAACGAATCGTTCGTCTGCATGGAAAGTTAGAATTGTGCACGAGATGGACCATTGGAAAGGGGATTCAGTTCCCTTGAAAGATTCATTCAGCTTCGATTGAACTGAAGAGTTGACTTAGGTCAAACAGAGCCCGGGAGCGCCCGATGGCCTCTAGGTCAGGTTTCGGACACAAATGGATCGTTCGTTCGCATGGTAAGTCAGAATCGTGCACGGGGTGGACCGTTGGAAAGTGTATTCAGTCCCCTTGAAAGATTCATTGAGTCTCGATCAAGATGAAGAGTTTGAATTTTGGGTCAAATTCAGCCGGGGAGTGCCCGATGGCTTCTAGGTCAGTACTCAGGACATGACCTAGGTTTGTAGTGATGAGGGGAGGTACTAGGGACCTAAGGAGAGTTAGGGGTAACAGAATGGGGTGTCTATAGAGCCCTTCGATGGGTGAGTTTGGAACAAATAATGACCGTCGAATAGACACCACATGATGATTTTGAGGGAGTATGACCGATTTAGAGGGTCGAGGCCGATTCTGAGGACCTAAGGAGTGTGCTGGGGATGATCAATTCTACGGATCAAAGCCGAATCTGTAGGCTTAAGAGATCAGGGTGACTGATTCTATGAGTCAAAGCTAATTCTGCGGGCTTAGGGTGAAGGTCTAATAACCGAGGTCAATTCTAACCTAAAGAGTGGTGACGATCGAGATCGGGGTCAATTCTGACCCAAGAGTGGTGACGATCGAGGACCGAGGTCAATTCTGACGATCGAGGACCAAGGTCAATTCTGACCTAACTCGAGTGACGATCCAAGATCGGGGCCAATTCTGACCCAAGAGTGGTGACGACCAAGGATCGAGGTCAATTCTGACCTAACTCAGGTGACGATCTAAGACCAGGGCCAATTCTGACCCAAGATTGGTGACGACCAAGGACCGAGGTCAATTCTGACCTAACTCAGGTGACGATCTAAGACCGGGGCCAATTCTGACCTAAGAGTGGTGACGACCGAGGACTGAGGTCAATTCTAACCTAACTTAGGTGATGATCCAAGATCGGGGCCAATTCTGACCCAAGAATGGTGACGACCGAGAACCGAGGTCAATTCTGACCTAACTCAGGTGATGATCCAAGATTGGGTCCAATTCTGACCCAAGAGTGGTACGATCGAGGATCGAGGTCAATTCTGACCTAACTCAGGTAGCAATCCAAGACGGGGGCCAATTCTGACCCAAGGGTGGTGACGACCAAGGACCGAGGTCAATTCTGACCTAACTCAGGTGACGATCTAAGATCGTGGTCAATTCTGACCCAAGAGTGGTGACGACCGAGGACCGAGGTCAATTCTGACCTAACTCAGGTGACGATCCAAGACCGGGGCCAATTCTGACCCAAGAATGGTGATGATCGAGGACCAAGGTCAATTTTGACCTAACTCAGGTGACAATCCAAGATCGGGGCCAATTCTGACTCAAGAGTGGTGACGACCGAGGACCGAGGTCAATTCTGACCTAACTCAGGTGACAATCCAAGATCGGGGCCAATTATGACCCAAGAGTGGTGACGACCGAGGACCGAGGTCAATTCTGACCTAACTCAGGTGAAGATCCAAGACCGGCGCCAATTCTGACCCAAGAGTGGTGACGACCGAGGACCGAGGTCAATTTTGACCTAACTCAGGTGATGATCTAAGATCGGGGCCAATTCTGACCCAAGAGTGGTGACGACCGAGGACCGAGGTCAATTCTGACCGAACTCAGGTGAAGATCCAAGATCGGGGCCAATTCTGACCCAAGAGTGGTGACGATCGAGGACCGAGATCAATTCTGACCTAACTCAGGTGGCGATCCAATACCGGGGCCAATTCTGACCCAAGAGTGGTGACGACCGAGGAACGAGGTCAATTCTGACCTAACTCAGGTGACGATCCAAGATCGGGGCCAATTCTGACCCAAGAGTAGTGACGACCGAGGATCGAGGTCAATTCTGACCTAATTCAGGTGACGATCCAAGACCGGGGCCAATTCTGATCTTGTATTGATTTATGCTCGCTTGGAGATTTTAGGTGACCTTTTATCCCTAGGGGACAGCCATTCAGGATGCAGGGGTGACCGGGGTAAATGCGCGGATGAGATGCTTGCTAGCGCATGAGTTCGGCCATTCCTGGTACCTTGGGGAGAGGGTGATTCGTCAAATAGCTGAGGAGGAGGTGGCGGTGCCACCCGCATAGCCTCCTACGTCTATGAGGCGGAAGCGACAGCTGCCAGAGGATGAGAGGATCGCGGCGATGATTGGCGAGTCTTACCTGCTATACACCGATACGGCCGCGCCATTTGATTATATGGACTTCGTGACGAGCTGGTTGATGGCGCCCAGCATATATGATGCGTTGCCCTTCCTTCCCATGGGTTCAAGTCGGGCGGCGGGATCTTCCTACAGCGGCGCTAGTCCGTTGGCATCTGCGGCGACGAAGACCTCGTAGGTCCCTTTTGTGCGGTTGCATACCCCTTCGTACAACATCCGGCGAGCTGATGGAGGAATGGTGCCTATATTGCACCGTCCCCATGCGATGGATTCGGAGGAGTTAGGTTTGACATAGGAGGTCCTTCGACCTGCGGTATACCTTTCTGTTCCTTTCTATCTTTATTTTCTGCTTTGGTCATCCTTGCTTTGATACTGATTTTTCCTTTTCTTGTAGCAAGTCCGGATGTCGACCACTTGGCTCAGGGACATCAAGGACTAGATATCTTCGGTGATTGCCCATATTTGGGACGCAGTTCCTGTTCCTTCTTGCTTGGTGTCGTCTGCCTCATCCAGAGAGGACTCTAGCTCAGGTAGTGGTGGTGCGTCATCTCGCCGTAGGGGGAAGAGAGCACGTCGCAAGGGTGGAAGCTCTTGAGAGAGAGAGAGAAAGTTCGGGCTGAGTCCCATTTTTTTTTCTTTTTTTTCCTACAAAATTGATGTAACACAGAACAAAAATATATGCAATGTGATGGAGTTTTTTATTATCTCTTATTAATGATGAATGAATGCACATGTGCATTTTACTTTGCTGCTGAGACCGTAAAAAGGAATATTTTGAGAATTTTTTGAAGGAAAGTTTTTTAATTAAAAGGAGAAAATATAAGGAGAAAAGGGGATTCTTGAAATTCTGTTGAGAATATCAATTTATTTTTATTGAGTTTTCTGATTTGTCAAAAGAGGAAAAAAGGAAATTTCCAAAAATAGGGGGTTGCCGATCGGCAAGCACCCTGACCTGCCTATCGACAGTTCACTCCAGTCTCATCAATTGAAAGCTTTGACTGGTACCCTCTTCAGCCTTTGGTACCTTGTGGGGTAGGATTCCCTCCGATTTTTGAAGGGATTATGTCCCTTGTGAGGGTTTTCAAGTATAAAAGGGGTAAGGGTGGAGTGTTTTCATCACACCTTTGGATTCTTACCCACTTGCCCATTATCTCCTAGCCTTGCAAGATGGCTCTCCCTGGTAGCACCGAGTTTGCCAACTACCTCGAAGCCTTAGAAGCAATGTGCTCTTATAATGTCGACTATGATGCTTTCAACATGCCTCGAGTCTCCTTGTGGTGTAATCGGCCTCTTGAGTGGAATATGCTGAGGGCGGCGGTACAATTCTGGTACCCCGAAGACCATGTATTCCGCTTTGGGTTGGAGGAAGTTTGTCCTACCTACGAGGAATTTTCTGCCATGCTGGGTGTAAATCCCAGGGTTGCAGCGGCTTTGCCCGAATTTTCCCGTTCTCCCAGGGATTTATTTGCTGGGCTTCTTTGTATTTCGCCTTCAGCGGCTAGATAATTGGTTGCTGGAGGAATGATCTCCCTCCCAACAGTGCTGCAGTCCGTGCATTTACGGGAAGTAGGTTATGATGGCTATGCTGGAGCCGTTGTTCTGGGCTTGGTTTCAAAATTATTGCTGGTGACTGAGGAACTGCTGAAAACCCGCAACTTGTAGCTATTACTCCATGGATGTCATACCGTCTTAATCTTGCGATGATGATACTGGCAGAGACCCTGAATGGCTTGGATGCCTAGAGAGAAGGTCGTTCTAAATTTTTGAGGGGTATCCCTGTGATGCTGTTCATGTGGTTGTCTAAAAGATTTCGCTTGGAGACTCCTCCAGAGCATCCCTTGTCAGGTGTACCCAACTTCTTTTCACGCCATTTCATCAGCGTTGGCCTGTATGTTGAGAACTCGGAGAATTGGCTTGTGGAGTATGGGGCTCATGGGTTGTATTGGTCAGTGCCTTGGTAGGGACAATTGCAGCCAGTTCTGGAGCTAGGAGAGTATTCATGTGTGCGGCTGGTTGGTCTTAGACAGACCTCTTTTTATTTCCCTTGGCGGCTTTTTCGCCAATTTGGCTGGGCTCAGGTCGTGCCCCCTCGAACCTCAAATTTCTTTCCGATAGAAGATTTGACTGAGCACTTGCGTCTGTTGCTTGGATCTCTGTGGTAAAGTCAGCGTCCGTCGACCAATCCCTGTCAGTCTGTCGGGGAGGTTTGGCATATCCCCAAAGATTATATGAAGTGGTTGTGGAGGAAAGTAGTCAGCAAGATGTTGGCAGTAAAGACTGGACAAAGATGGTTTGTTTTATCTAACACCATGGAAGGGGGTGTTGTGGTCTTTTCAAAGATAGTTTAGGCTCATCGATCCATGGAGTGTTTATGGCACTCTATTCAGGCAGGAGAAACTTAGGGACCTCCGGATGTAGATGATGAGGTTGCAGGCTCCTCTGTTGGGTGTGGGTAGGACTCTTGTGGAGTTTATTTTGTGTAACAGATGTGGGGATTTCGTTTGGCTTTTATGGTTAATGGGGAAGGGAGTTATCCGTTCCTTTTTCTTATGTAATCCGTGCTAAATTTTCTTATTAATGAAATAAAAAAGTTTCTGATCATCCAGCTGTGCCTCTCGATGAGTTTTGTATTTTGAATTTCTATACTGATCGCTAAGGCATACATAATCCTTTTGTTTAAGTATTTTTAGAATGAACCGCCATTCTCGGAGGTAAGAAAAGAATAGTATTTTATGAAAAAGAAAGGGCCTCACTCATGTGAGGTGCATGAGCTGCCTACGTACCTCTGGGGATTTTTGAAAATGTTTTTAAAATAGTTTTTGTAGAGGATCAGGGCCACGTAGTTCTGGGTAGAGGAAAATGAAGAGTTTTTTTTTTAAAAAAAATAGAAGGGGGATGAGAAGAGTCGTAGCGCGCCAAGATTTCGAACTTAGGGGTAGAATTTCTTGAGTCGGTCCAGGTTGACCGGACGAGACATCTCTTCCCCATCTAGGTCAGTGAGCATGGCGGCACCACCAGATAAGTTTTTCTTCACAATGTAGGGGCCGCTCCAATTGGGCTTGAATTTCCCTCTGGGGTCCCAGATGGGTTCTATTATCTCTTTGAGGGTTAAATCCCCCTCCCGGACACCACGGTCCTTGACTCTCTTGTTGAATGATTGCGCTATTCGGTGATGGTATCCCTGTATGTGGTAAAGAGCTTTTAATCTTCTTTCATCTAGGAGGGCTAGCTCATCAAGACAGCTTTGGCACCAGTCTTCTTCACTAACCTTGCTTTCGAGCATGACGCGTAACGAGGGTATTTCCAGCTCCATAGGTAGGACTGCTTCCATGCCGTAGACCAGGGAGTAAGGGGTAGCCCTAGTAGAGGTTCGGATTGAGGTTTTATATCCCCAGAGGGCATACAGGATCCGGTCAGCCCAATCTTTACAACTTTCGGTCATATTGTTGATGATAGCTTTGAGGTTCTTATTGGAGGCTTCAACTGCACCATTGGTCTGAGGTCGGTAGGGAGAAGATTTATGTTTCTGAATCCCATACTCGTTGACTACTTTTGTGACTTCTGCTTCGAAATGCAACCCGTTATCTGATACCATCTCGTGCGGGACCCCATATCGGGAGATGATATTTTTCTTAAGGAATTTTCCCACTTTCTTGGCATTCAATACTGCGTATGACTCCGCTTCGACCCATTTGGTGAAGTAATCAATGGAAACCAGGATGAACTCATGTCCGTTTGAATCCTTTGGTGTAACCTTCCCTATGATGTCGACATCCCAGGTGGAGAATGGCCAGGGAGAGGTCATGTTGTATAATTCTCGCGGAGGCAAGTGTTGAAGATTGGAGAATTGTTGGCATTTGAGGCACCTCCGGACATAGGCGGTGCAATCCTGGATCATGGTGCTCCAGTAGTAGCCCTATCGGATGATCTTCTTGGCGAGCATGTGACCATTCATGTGGGGTTCGCATTCCCTGCTGTGGACTTTCTACATTATTTTCTCAATCTCATCCCCTGCGATGCAGTGTAGATGAGTTCCATCGAAGTTCCTCTTGAGTAGGGCTTTATGACAGATGAAGTATTGTGCAGCCAATCTTCAGAGGGTCATTCGATCTTTCTTGTTGGAACCCTCGAGATACCTACCATGTTTGAGGAGGCACCAAATATCATAGTACCAGCAATCGGCTAGTTCGGGATCTTCGGTAAAGACAAGCTCAATATGGTAGAAATGGGTCGGTTTCTCTTGCTTTTGAACTAGGAAGGGGGTCATTGTTGTTCCCTCGGGCATGTCCACCATGGAGTCCAAGGTAGCGAGAGCATCGTCTAGGTTATTCTTTGCTCGGGGTAGGTAATCGAAGGTGATATCTTGGAAATGGGAGGCTAACTCTTCTAATTGGGCATGAAAGGGTTGGAGCTTTTCGTCCTTGACTTTCCACTGTCTGAGCACTTGACCGATGATGAGGGAAGAATCCTCGTAGACATCAAGGTATTGAATACCTTTCTTGAGAGCAACTTTGAGGCCCACTGTGCATGCCTCGTATTCCATCATGTTGTTGGTGCAAGGGAAATCCAATTTAATGGCGATGGGAGTGTGGGAGTCATCTGGGGCGATCAGAAGTGATATACCCATAAGTACCCTCGGCCAGGTCGAGGGCACCCTATCACAGGATGAAGCCCAGATGACCCTCCAAGGGGTCCAACCTCTCTACATATATTAGTCGACCCCTCATAATGGCCTGGATGACCCTCCGAGGGGCCGACCCCTCATCATGGCCTGGACGACCCTCCGAGGGGCAGACCCCTCATCAGGCCCAGACGACCCTTCGAGGGTACGACAGTACGAGGCCCAAATTGGTCCAGACTCACTACCGGAAGGAATTTTTCCCTCGGCCTCATATCATAGGTCGAGGGTGACATCATCACAGCGCGTGGCTTGGAAGGCGCATGGAACAGTGCGCGTGAGGCTCACATGGCACGTGGAAGACCGTTATAACAAAATCACCCCCTCACGTGAGGGAATATTATGTCATCATTTGGCATCTATAGGTGTCAACAGGAGATTGGATAGATCATCATTCACATGCACCATGCATACTTGGGGGGGTACACTACACCCCCCAAGACCTATAAATGCTTGTCACCTACAACCCTACAAAGGGATCGATCAAGAATTATAACCCTAACAAAAACTCTGCTTTTACACACAGTAGAGAGAGAGAAAGGGAGCTTATGTGCATTGTATCCAAGGCCATTAGTGCCCATACTTAGTGGATCACACACTCATAGTGGATGTAGGCCTAATTGGCTGAACCACTATACATCATGGTCTTATTCCTCTTATACTCATCCCCTTCTATATACTTATACATGCATATCTCCAGGGCTTCCATGGTTACTACTGTTTGAGCTCATCATTACTTATCTGGTGGTGCTGAATCTAAGCATCAGCAGTTTGGCGTCGTCTGGAGGGGGAGGAGGCTCCCATAGAATGCTGGGAGCCATATGAGGTCTCCAATATTATTGTAAGACTTCTCCAGGAGAGCAGAGGGAAGTGTGGAAGGCAGAACCCTAACGATCGTCCGAGAGGCTCTGCTTTCGATCGCCTGAGCAGGGGGTCGGCCTTTGAGAGACTGGGCCCAGTAAATGACCTGCGGGAAAAATTTTCCAGGTCAAGGAGTGCCGTGAGGTTCAGAAGGGAGGACGCAGATGGTCGACCCCATGGGGTCCGACCCCAAGGAAGGGACGACGTCCAGGGGGAAGTAAGCAGCCGACACATGCCTGCATTAGCAGAACCCTCCGTCCAGCTCAAAGAGGCGGAGGGGGATAACATCTGGCAAGTCGAACCTACGAGACCTTGGAATGATTCGATCCAGCAACTAGAGGATAAGATTGGTGATATACTAAAGAGTCGGGACCCTCTTCAGAGAGGATACTCCATAGGCTCACCCTTCGTGGCGAAGATAGTCAACTACCCTACGCCATCAAAGTTCAAGCCACCTGCGGTCACCCCAAGATATGACGGGAGCACCAACCCAGTCCACCATATAGAGATGTATCAATCAGCAGCAGACATATACTCTATCTTAGATGAGATGAGGTGTCATGCCTTCTCTGGTACTCTGACTGGGGCTTCCCATGTCTGGTATATGTCTCTTCCAAAAAACTCCATTGAAAACTTTAAGCAGTTGGCAGACTGGTTCATCCACAACTTCTGCTTTAGGGTGAGGCCATAGAAGAAGACCACACACCAACTCTATATTAAACAGGGGAAGAACGAGAGTCTAAGGGACTACATAGCTAGATTCAACAAAGAAAAGTTAGAGGTGGAAGACTATCAGGAGAGCATAGCCATGACCGCCCTCATCGGAGGACTCCAGAAGGGGAAGCTGCTATGGAAACTTGCTAAAGACCCTCCGAGGATGATGGCTGAATTGTTGTCCACAATAGGGTAGGTGATGAACGCCGAAGAGGCGATGGCCGCAAAATACGAAGATGAAAAAGGAGGCACCAGTGGGGGTAAGTACCCCAAGAAGAACAAAGAGGGGAAGAAGAGGTCTACGGATGACAAATTCGCTGATTACACCCCTCTAACGGTCATCCATGAACACATTCTCAATGAGATAAAGAGTGACCGATCCCTGAAGTGGGGTGATAAGTTGAGGGCAGCCCCCAACAAGAGGAACAAAAACTTGTGGTGCAAATTTCACCAAGACCATGGCCACGTGACAAACAAATGCTTCGCTCTAAAGGACGAGATTGAAAGAATGTTTAAAGAGGGGAAGCTGAGGAAGTACTTTGATAAAAGTGCCTTCAGGAGGGGCCGAGGGGACGACCCCAGAAAAAAGTAGGGCGATGCATGCCGAGAAAATCCTCTAAAAATAGGGGAAGACCCTTCGGATGAAGAGGACGACCCTGACCTCCCCCCAAGAGACGACCCCGGCCCTGTCAAGAGACTTAACATGATCTCTCTCGGTGTGAGGATGATCTTCGGGGGCCTAGTAGGAGGAGGGTCGGAGGTCGCAGATAGGAAGGCCCACGTAGCTGAAGCCAAGGCAGTAACGAAGACAATACACTCAACCTCTCTGGAGGCAAAGTTAGAAAAGATAAAGAAGGTCGACATGGAAACTCTGATAGTGGGATTCTCAAGAATGGACTTCAAAGGCCTCTTAGCCCCACATGATGACCCTCTCATCATCACTACCAGGGTGCATGGGTGCGAGGTGCCAAGGATCCTGGTAGATGGGGGTAGCTCTGCAGATGTGATGTTCTGGCCATGTTTCAAGGCCTTAGGTCTCAGCCGAGCTAGACTCATCCCATACCATAACCCATTGATTGGGTTCAGTGGGGAAAAGGTTCATCCCCTTAGAGTGTATGAGGCCGATGTCAGGATGGGGGGCGAGTGGCCGAGATGGCTTACCAAGAAGGTCAGCTTCTTTGTGATGGATGAACATGTCTTTTCAGCCTACAATATTATACTCGAGCGGGTAGCCCTCAAGGGGTTTGAAGTTGTTCCATCTACGGTCCATCAGATGGTTAAATTTCCTACCCCTTACAGGGTGAGTGAAGTCCAGGGAGATCAAACGACAGCACGAGAGTGTTATTACAACTCCGTTGAAGAAAGAGAGGCATACAAGAAGGATATTGATACCCTCGACCCCAGGGACGAGACAAAGCTGAAAAAAGGAAAGGCCGCGGAAGAGGTAGAATCCATCATCCTTAATGAGGATGACCGGGAAAAAACCATCCAAGTGAGCAAGTCCCTAAAGCTGAATATCAAGGAAGACCTCATCAAGATGTTGGGGAGAAGACAGAGTGTCTTTGCATGGAGTCATACAGATATGCCAGGGAACGACCCCGAAATCATGTGCCACAAGCTCAACGTGGTAGAGGGTGCAAAGCCAGTGAAGAAGAAGAGGAGAATTTACTCTAGAGAAACGTATGAGGTCATAAGGGATGAGGTCAAAACATTAGAAGATGTTGAGTTTATTATAGAGGTCATCTACCTCGAATGGCTATCCAATGCGATCATTGTCCCAAAGGCCAACGGGAAGTGGAGAATGTGTGTGGACTTCACCGACCTCAACAAGCATTGTCCCAAAGACAGCTTCCCTCTCCCCCGCATTGACTAGATGGTAGATGCTACCGTAGGCCATGAGTGCATGAGCTTCATGGATGCCTACTGAGGGTACAACCAGATCTTCATGGACCCTGAAGACTCGGAGAAAATAGCCTTCATTACCGACAAGGGGATATACTGTTATAGAGTCATGCCTTTGGCCTAAAGAATGCAGGGGCAACATATCAGTGCCTGGTAAATAAAATGTTTGAAGACCAGATTGGGAATTCTATGGAGGTCTATGTAGATGACATGCTGACCAAGAGTTTGAAGGCAGAGGATCATGTGTCAGACCTGGAGAGGACCTTTAACACGATGGACAAGTACCGGATAAAGCTCAACCCGGCCAAGTGTGTCTTCGGGGTTCGGGCAGGGAAATTCTTGGGGTTTATCGTGAGTCAAAGAGGCATTGAGGCCAACCCTAAGAAAATAGAGGCCCTCCTACAGATGAAGACACCCAAGACCATTAAAGACGTGCAGAGGCTCACGGGACGAGTGGCTGCATTGAATAGGTTCGTATCCAGAGCCATAGACAAGTGTTTACCATTTTTCAAAATTCTTAGGAAGGCCTTCGAATGGAGTGAAGAGTGTGATGAGGCCTTCAAGGAGTTAAAGTCGTACATAGGGTCTCCCTTGCTATTATCCCGACCAGTACAGGGCGAACAACTACATGTGTACTTAGCCATCTCAGAATCGTCCATCACCGCAGCCATTATGAGAGACGAATACGGGGTACAGAAGCCTGTGTACTTCAACAGTAAGGCACTCTAAGGGGCAGAGCAAAGATACCCAAGGATGGAGAAGTTGGCCTATGATTTAATCCATGCATCGAGAAAGATGAAGCCATACTTCCAGTCCCATACAATAGTCATCCTCACTGACTCTCCTCTTAGGCAGGTCTTGCACAAGCTAGAAAAATGAGGGAGGTTAATGGCCTGGGCCATAGAGTTGGGAGCGTTTGACACTGTGTATCAACCTAGGAAGGCCATCAAGGGGCAAGCATTAGCAGATTTTATGGCTGAATTTACTTGGGAAGACGATGAAACTAAAGACGAGAGCCTCTGGAAGATAGATACCATACAGGGAAGACTCGTCGACACACCCGCAGATAAGGTTGAGACAAGCACCACTAGAAAAAAAGTGGCCAAAAACGAAGAAGGAAGATATCTCTTTAGACAGGGATCCCTCACCGAGGGAAATTTTTCAAAAGATACTGTGTGGAGCCTCTTTGTGGATGGGTCCTCCTGCAACAGCGGAAGTGGAGCTGGACTTATAGTGTTAGCACCCGATGGCACAGACATTGAGTACGCACTGAGGTTTAACTTCAAAGCCTCTAATAACGAGTCCAAATATGAGGCCCTGATAGCAGGGCTCTCCTTAGCCAAGTCCCTTAGTGTTGGCCAGATTTTGGTCCATAGTGATTCAAGGCTAGTAGTGAATCAAATACTAGGAGCCTACGAGACCAAGGATGAGCGGATGGCCAAGTACCTCGAGAAGGTAAGGTTATTGCTGAAGAGCTTCAGAGAAGTGAAATTAAAGAGGATACCTAGGCTCGACAATGGCCGTGCTGATTCCCTTGCTAGGTTGGCCTCGGCGACTAGGACAGATATCAGGAGGACAGTCCCAGTGGAAATTTTACTTCGACCAACCATCGAAGATGCTGAGGGATCACTTAGCACTTGCCTGAATATTTCCAAAGAAACTTCATGGATGGACCCTCTGATCAGATACATTAAAAGAGGGAGAGATGCCAGAAGTAAGGCAAGAAAGGAAGAAGTTGAGATACAGAGCTGTAAAGTTCACTGTCATTGGGGACACCTTGTACAAAAAGGGGTTTTTTCTCCCATTACTTAGGTGTGTACACCCATCTGAAGTCCCACGCATTTTACAAGACTTGCATGAGGGGTCATGTTCAAGCCACATATGAGGCAGGTCCTTAGCGAAGAGGGTGATCACCCAAGGGTACTGGTGGCCGACCTTGGGGAAAGATACAGCGGCATATGTAAAAAAGTGTGACAAATGCCAAATATTTTCCACCATCCCTCACCAACCCCATCAGCCTCTTACTTCCATTACATCCCCGTGGCCATTTGCAGTGTGGGGGATTGACCTAATAGGACCCTTGCCTAGGGCTATAAATAATTATCGATTCCTCATCGTAGCAATTGACTATTTTCAAAATGGGTGGAAGCGGAGCCGATGGTAACGATCACAGAACAGAAGACCTTCCAGTTTATATGGAAAAACATTATATGCAGATATGGTCTCCCCAACATCCTCATCTCGGATAACGGGACTCAATTCAAGAATAGAGCTTTACAGAAGTATTGTGAAAGGGTGAGTATCAAATAATTCTTCTCTACCCCAGGCCAACCTCAGGCTAATGGGCAAACAGAAGTTATAAACAGTACGATCCTAGACGGGATCAAGAAAAGACTTAAAGAGGCAAAAGGAAGATGGGTTGAGGAGTTATATGTTGTACTGTGGGCCTACAGGATGATGGCGAAGACCTCTACAGGAGAAACCCCATTCATGCTAGCATATGGCTCAGAAGTCGTCATCCCCACCGAAATTGGGTTTCCTACTCATAGGATCCAAATGTATGACCCCCAGAGAAATACGAAAGAGAGGAGACTTGACTTAGATCTGGTTGAGGAAAGGAGGGAAGACGCTGAGATAAGGCAAGCCGCCTACCAGCAGAGGACTGTAAGGTTTTACAATTAGAGGGTGAAACAGAGACTAATTGCAGTGGGGAACTTGGTCCTCAAAAAGACTTGGCAGAAGCCCAACAAGCACCATCCTAATTGGCACGGCCCATACAGGGTCATTAATGAAGTTGTCCCTGGGACCTATAGACTAGAAAACCTAGAAGGGGAACCCTTTTCCAACCCCTGGAATGCAGATCATTTGAAGAAATACTATCAGTAGTGTTGTAATGTCCCGACGGACCATAATTGTAATGGGTGTTGCTCCAACAGAACACTTGGAATGTGAATGAGAAAGATCAGTGTTTCCTCTCATCTTGTGTTTGTCAGTTCTAAGTATATCTGGGATCATTTTTGGGAAAAGAAACCCTCGGCTATAATGAGGGTCAATGGTGGGGAAGACCCCACCTTTGCCCTCAAGAAAGACGAGGGAAGACTTTATTAAAAACCATTAAGTTGGTAAAAGCAACCCTCGGCTATAATGAGGGTCAATGATGGGGATGACCCCACCTTTGCCCTCAATAAAGACGAGGGAAGACCCAATTAAAAACCATTAATTTGGTAAAAGTAACCCTAGGCTATAATGAGGGTCAATGGTGAGGACGACCCCACCATTGCCCTCAAGAAAGACGAGAGAATACTTGATTAAAAACCATTAATTTGGTAAAAGTAATCCTCGGCTATAATGAGGGTCAATGGTGGGGACGACCCCACCCGTGCCCTCAAGAAAGACGAGGGAAGACTCAATTAAAAACCATTAATTTGGTAAAAGTAACCCTCGGCTATAATGAGCGTCAATGGTGGGGACGACCCCGCCATTGCCCTCAAGAAAGACGAGAGAATACTTTGTTAATAAACATTAATTTGGTAAAAGTAATCCTCGGCTATAATGAGGGTCAATGGTGGGGACGACCCCACCCTTCCCCTCAAGAAAGACGAGGGAAGACTCAATTAAAAACCATTCATTTGGTAAAAGTAACTCTCGGCTATAATGAGGGTCAATAGTGGGGACGAACCCACAATTGCCCTCAAGAAAGATGAGAGAATACTTTGTTAAAAACCGTTAAGTTGGTGGAAGCAACCCTCGGCTATAATGAGGGACAATGATGGGGACGACCCCACCCTTGCCATCAAGAAAGACGAGGGAAGACTTAATTAAAACCATTTAATTTGGTAAAAGGAACCCTCGGCTATAATGAGGGTCAATGGAGAGACGACCCCACCATTGCCCTCAAGAAAGACGAGGGAAGACTTGAGCATCAATTAAAATTGGTTAAAAACCACCCTAGGCTATAATGAGGGTCAACGCAGGGGACGACCCCTCATTCACGCTCAAGAAAGACGAGGGAGGGATTAGTGATATTGTTAATATAAAAAATTCACAATGCGAACCACACAAGAGACGAGTATGGAAGACAACAAGAGATGATATTATAAATGAAATATTACAAAATGATGTTTGTTCTCCAAAAAATTAAGTACATTCATAAGGTACACAAAGAGGGTATCGGCTACAAACAGCCACCCTATTGAGTTGCATCAGAGGGCAGGGCCTCAACGTCAATTAGAGAAGTCTCCTCAACGACCATGACAGGCTGATCCTCAGATGTGCAGACACCCTCGACATGCACTTGAGACTCCACCTGTGCCAAAGCCTCAGCAATCAGGGGTCGTCCAGCTGGACTACTTCAATAGAGGGGCGGACAGAAGATACGGCGTCAGCAAACTTAAGGACGACCCACCGGCAGGCCATCCTAATCCCCCTCTATAAGTATTCAAGGTCGAAGCCTCGAAATTCATCTAAGAGTTTGTTGGCCTCCACAGCATCGGCCTCGGCTTTCTTGACAGCCGCCTCAAGATCGATCTTGTGCTGATCCCCCAAGTTGGCCAAGGCCTCATCCTTCTCCTTTATAAGAGCATCATTGGCCTTCAGGTCTGCATCGTGCTGCCTCATCAGCTCATCCAAGACCCTGGCATGTTCGGTACAGGTACTCTCTAGTATAGCCCTTGCAGTCTCCAGCTCCATCTGTAGATCAGCCTCACATTGAATGGCCCTCTCGGCCTTATGAAATTTTTGCTAATTCTCCGCCATCCACTTGGTGGCCGAGGTAAAAGCACAAACAGAATGTATAAGAAAAAGAAACTCGTTAAGAGGCCGAGGAAACAGCTTGTGAAAGAATGCAATTAAGGGAATGAAGTAAGACAAGTACCTGAGCTAGGGTGTGCAGACCATAGTCATACACCTTTGCTGGAGGCATCTTGGACAAGAATTCATAATCGACAGTCGAGGGGGAAGAAAACATTGATGCTTTGGCCGCCCTCAGGTTGGAAATCAGAGAAGACGGTTCGGCCTTCAGTAATGTCAAGTTTTGGGACCAAAAGGACCCCATACTGGAAGAAGAGGCGGTCCCCTCAGACGCCTCGACCCTTGCCCTCGTCCGTGAATCTGGCCGAGGGTCTACAAGGACTTCAGGCTCTTTCCTCTTTTGTCTGTCGGAGGTCATCTGAGCAGGTGTCGACCCCACGGTCTTTGTCTTCCTTGGAGCTTATTGAGGATCCTTTCCCTTCTTCTTTCCCAATCCAGATAGCAAAATGGGGGCAATCATTTCCCAGAGTTGATCAGATATACCAGAAGGACGACCTGAAAGGAGGACGACACATCAGAAAAATGCAAAAGCAAAGATGAAACACTTGAAAAAAGTAAAGATTGGACAAAAATTAATCTAACTCACATAGTTCTGTCAGGGGGTCGACCCTCAGGCCAGCTTCCTTGAGGAACCTAGGGGTCATCAGATCTTCAAACTTTGCAATTTTACCCCCTTTCCCTCATTCCCTCAGTTACTCAACTATATCTTTCTCATCCAGACTCAGTCCGGGATCTAACCTGGCCTTCATCGAGGTGTTAGACCATCTTCTGGGAACCCTCAAACCATTGTCCAAATGTTGAGCCTCGGCGGAAAATTCCCACTCTCCAAAAATGAAGAAAAATCTCTTCTTTCAATCGTGGTTGGAGGTTTGTGCCACGTGGAGAAGTTTTTTATCAGACCTCCTCGCCCCGAGGTGATAGCACCCAGGCTGTTTGGACGAGGAAGTGATATTATAGCAAGCCAAGAACACGTCGGAGGAAGGCTCATCGGTGAAGGCATTTTTCCACAGGGAGATATAGCCGAGGATCGTCCTCCAGGAATTGGGAGGAAGCTGAGAGTGGGCAACGCCAAGGGTTGACAAGATATCTACAACGGCAGGATGCAGAGGGAATATGACACCGACCTTAAACATTTATTCGTATACCGCTATCTCTCCCTCTTCATCCTCAAAGACCCTATCATACTTAGAGGGAACCCTCATGGATATGTTGGGGGACACACCATAGGCATGCCTCCATAGAAGGAGGTCACGATCCCTGACTGAGGAAATATAGGACGAGGCATGAGATGTGTCAACTGGGTCAACATCTGAGTCCTCACCATCGTCCTCAGTCCCCTCTCCCTCGGCCTCATCACCTGTCAGAGGCCCCTGAGGAAAAGCTATCTGGAAAGCGCGTGGGGATAGAGTTGTCACAGGGACAGCCTCAGAAGGGACCACACCCTCACTCTATTGGCCTGGGCTCAGATCATACGTCTCTCTCCTTCTAGAGGTCCCAGCGCCAGTTGGCGACGACGCTCTCTCATCCATATCTCTTGAATAACTCTCGGTTGGACGACAGGACGACCCACAAGACTCAGATGGTCTTATTGTGGCTAGAGGAATGGGGAAAATGGGTCGTACCCAATGAGGGTCGGCCCCTCATCTTATTTCCTCCTCTTCCTCTATTCGTCTGATCTCAACAAATAACTTCTCTCTCAGGGAAGGGAAATCTTTAACTAAACTGTAAAGCCTCCTAAGCATTAAGGGGAAGACGCTACAATTAGAAGGATTTGGCTATGCCAACTACAAACAATCTCACAAGTTGACCAGGTTGGAATTTTAGATCAAAACCAAAGAAATCAAAGGTTTTGATCAAGAACACTCAAGAACCAGTCGTCGGAGAAGACGCCGAAAAAATTATGAAACAACCTAAGGGAAATCCAACTCTAAAACCCTAAAATAAGAAAGAAAATAGAAATGAAGATAAAGAGGGCATAAGGGCAAAGGGGTTACTTGAGAAGAAATAGCAGAACTGCCAAACTCGAAATGTCAAAATTGCAAAAATGGTTAGAAAGATGGAAGCTAGAGAGAGAGAGTTCAGGCACGAAGAAGAAGAAGAAGAAGAAGAAGAAGAAGAAGAAGAAAGATAAACTTCAAAAATTGTTTAAGTACCTTGCCAATGAGTGGGACCACTAACCAATGCAGAGCATAGCCCACGAGGAGGGCATCATTAGGGCATAAATTCCCAAGCAGTATGCAGTCGCCACGCCTAAAAAACTAGAACGATAATGATAGGTGTCATACCATCTTGACAGGTGTCATTCATCTAACTGACCATACGCTCATCTCAAAGGAAACACTATCCCTCAGCCATCTCAGTAACATTGATGGTTAAGGGCTGGGGGTTGATTGATATACCCATAAGTACCCTCGGTCAGGCCGAGGGCACCCTGTCATAGGATGAAGCCCAGACGACCCTCCAAGGGGTCCGACCTCTCTACATATATCAGCCGACCCCTCATGATGGCCCGAACGACACTCCAAGGGGCCGACCCCTCATCATGGCCCGGACGACCCTCCGAGGGGTCGACCCCTCATCAGGCCCGGACGACCCTCCAAAGGGACGACCCTTCATCAGGCCCAGATGACCCTTCGAGGGTATGACAGTACGAGGCCCAAATTGGGCCAGACTCACTACCGAAAGGAACTTTTCCCTCGGCCTCATATCATAGGCCGAGGGTGAAATCATCACAGCGCGTGGCTTGGGAGGCACGTGGAACAGTGCGCGTGAGGCTCACATAGCACGTGGAAGACCGTTATAACAAAATCACTCCCTCACGTGAGGGAATATTATGTCATCATTTGGCATCTACAGGTGTCAATAGGAGATTGGATAGATCATCATTCACATGCACCATGCATACTTAGGGGGTACACTACACCCCCAAGACCTATAAATGCTTGTCACCTACAACCCTACAAAGGAATCAATTAAGAATTATAACCCTAACAAAACCTCTACTTGTACACACAGTAGAGAGAGAGAAAGGGAGCTTATGTGCATTGTATCCAAGGCCATTAGTGCCCATACTTAGTGAATCACACACTCACAATGGATGTACGCCTAATTGGCTGAACCACTATACATCATGGTCTTATTCCTCTTATACTCATCCCCTTCTATATAATTATACATACATATCTCCAGGGCTGCCATGGTTACTACTGTTTGAGCTCATCATTACTTATCTGGTGGTGCTGAATCTAAGCATCATCAAGAAGTATCCCAATGCCATATCCCTTTTTGTTGGCAACGCCGTCAAACAACATTTCCCATCAAAGGCGATCTTGAGTGGTGTAGAGGATATTTTCATCTGGGAATTTGGAGATCCAGACATTTGCTTCGTCTATGGGGTAATCAGCGAGGTAGTCATAGATGGCTCTTCCTTTGACAGCTTTCTGTGTGATGTACACGATGTTGAACTCGGTTAGGAGCATCAACCATCGAGCCATTCGACTGGATATGGCGAGTTTCTCAAGCAGGTATTTGATGGGGTCCATTCGGGATACAAGTTTGATGAGGAAGGCGAGCATATAGTGTCGTAACTTTTGGGTGACCCAGACAAGGGCGACTCTCCTTTTCTAAAGCAGTGTAGTTGACCTCGTACCCGGCCAATCTGTGACTGGCATAATAGATGGCTCTTTCTTTGTGGGAGTCTTCAAGATATTTGGCTAGCAAAGCCCCAGCTGCAGTGTCGATTATGGTTAGGTATAGGAGCAAAGGGAGACCAGACTGTGGTGGCATGAGAACTGGAGGTTGGGTCAGATATTGTTTGATTCAGTCAAAAGCTTCTTGGCAGGCCTCACTCTAAACCTTGGTTGAATACTTTCGGAGGAGCTTGAAGATTGGTTCAAAAATGGAGGTTAGATGGCTGATGAACTGGCTGATATACTGTAATTTCCCAAGAAAACCTAGGTTTTTTTTCTCTGTTCGTGGCTGTGGCATCTCAAGTATGGCCTTCAGCTTTGCAGGATCTGCTTATATCCCCTTTTCGCTGACCATAAATCCTAAGAGTTTTCCTTTTGTAACGCCGAAGACATACTTTTGTGGATTAAGTCTTATCTGATACCGTCGCAGTCGTTCGAAGAACTTTCGGAGAGAGGGAACATGACTTTCTCTAGTTTTGGACTTGATAATCATATCATCCACATAAACTTCAACCTCTTTGTGAATAAGATCATGCAGGATGGTTGTGGCAGCCCTTTGGTAGGTAGCCCCAGCATTCTTGAGATCGAATGGCATAACGGTGTAGCAAAAGGTTCCCCATGGGGTGATGAATGCGTTTTTTTCTTGGTGGTCAGGGTGTATCTTGATCTGGTTGTATCCGGTAAACCTGTCGATGAATGACTTGAGAGCATGACTGGCTGTGTTGTCCACGATCATGTCGATATTGGGTAGTGAATAATCATCCTTTAGAGAAGCTTTGTTTAAATCTCGGTAATCTACACACATTCGAACCTTCCCTCCTTATTTCGGCACAGGTACAATGTTGGCTAGCCATGTGGCATATTCGATCACCCGAATGAAACCCACGTTCAACTGTTTGACCACCTCTTCTTTGACCTTGAGCGACCATTCGGTGCGGAGTTTTCTCAATTTTTGTTTAACTGGCTTGTAATCTAGGACAGTGGGGATCTCGTGCTGAGCTATTTCAGGATTAATGTCGGGCATATCATGATAGGACCATGAGAAGACATCCATAAACTCCTTCAGTAATTCTTCGAGTTTTGCGCGCTCATGCTGGTCAAGGGTGGCCCCTATCCTAATCTCGCGCAGTTGGTTACTAGAACCGAGATTAATAATAATAGTCTCTTCTTCATTAATTTGAACGCGGTTATTTTGTTTATTATTAACCTTATTTAGATCAATTAAGAATTGTTTATTTGCAAAATCATCATCATCAAAAGTTTGATTAGAATTCAAGCAGTTAATGTAAGGCACAACAAGATACTCAAATTCTTCATTTATTTCATTGATAGGAAAAACAGCATTGAGAACCTCATCAAAAGAGGTCTCGATTACATTTTAGCAAGGATAGACAACAGAAGAAGAAATAGGGTAAACATTGGGGTTAGGGGAGATTTCAAGAGGTAGAACTGGCGCAGCATGCCAGTTGAGAAGAGGTGTATCAGCGGCTTTGATCAGACGGGATGGGTCCATTAATGTAGTGCCTGAATTAATCATGCAGAGTGCCAGCCCCAGTGTTTATAAGTTGAAGGAACCTTCAGAATCACTTTCCTCATTCTCTTTGGTATCTTTGATGAGTGGTTACACGCGATGTGGAAAACTTTTGGTCCATGGGTAGCTATCTTGGAAAAAGATCTCCATTCCAGGCCTCATCTTCTTGTTTGTGTGGTCATACCATGGTTCTGGAAAACCGCAAAAGGGGAAGTCCTCGCCTTCTTTGATGAATCGTCCATTTAAGGAGTCTCCTGAGATAGTTCGGATGAAGTCTAATCTTCTCTTTGGTTGAGACTGGTAGATCATTCTGAGCTCTCGTTCTGATGGTTGATACCCTAAGACGCAAGGAGGGAAAGCTTTCTTCAGTTCGATGGGCTCAAGTATCCCTTGCTGCTTTTGCCCTAGTCCCAGTCCGGGCATGAAGTGCATGTTTCTAAACATCTGAATCACATTAACATTGCCATGAGGGTCATATTCTGGACAAACCCTTTCTTTAAAACCGTCCCCTGTAGGGAGTAGGAGTGGCTCAACGAGGAATCCCAATAGGAGCATATCATTTGACCCGTGTTGTATCTCGATAATTGGACTGCTGGTGCTTGCACCCTCGATATTTTTGTCGTCGCCCAAAATTGTGATGACTCGCACGTCAGCGAAGAACTTCAATTTATGATGGAGTGAGGAAGAGACACCCTTGATATTGTGGAGCCAGGGTCGTCCGAGAAAGAGGTTGAAACAAGTTGGGATGTCTATGACTTGGAATTCAACGACAGGGTTTATAGGGCCAACCCCTATTATAATTTTTATAGATCCCATCACCTCTCTGCGGGTATTATCTTAGGCACGCATAGTGGTGGAGGTTGGAGCGAGGTCGCTTTCTTTTAGTCCTAAACACATGAAGGTTCTCAGAGGGCAAACATTCAAGGCGGATTCGTTATCGATAAGGGAGAGTGGTACGGCCTTTCCCATAACTTCAACGGAGATATTGAGTGCATGATTGTGATTCGGCCCAATTCTGGGGATTTCTTCTTCAGAAAATGATAGCATTCGGGTAGAGGTTAGGGATTTGACCAGATTTACCGCTTCTTCTGGTGTGGTAGATGGAGGAACTATGGGTCCAGTGAGTAACTTGATTAAAGCATTTCTGTTCAGCTGGGAAGACATAAAAATCCCCCATAGAGTGATGTTAGCTTGAGTTTTCTTCAGTTGATCGAGGATCTTACTTTCCTCGATGGTCATCTCTGGCATAGGAAGGTTTTCAATGCCCTTCCCTCTGTCATTTGCCGGTAGTGAGCTTGGAACTTGGTAATGTCTCCCTGATTTGGTCATGTGATTAACTGAAGAAAGGAAGAACATGAATCCCATTTCCTCGTCAACCTCAGGTTGTTCTGCCACCCTGTTTATTTCTCTGAGGATTTCTTCTAATGAGATCATCCCACATATGTCGGTTACTGGTCTAGTTCTTCCTGAAGCTTGTTCTTCGCTCAAATCATCAAATTCTTTCCCCCATCCAGTGGTAACAATTATGTCCTTCCCTGTAAAGTCGATGCATTCCACAACTTCAACGGCTTATTTATACAGGTCTTCCCATTCTGTGGGGATATGTGTGATTGAAGGGACCAAGCGCCCTTATAGCTTCAAAGTGTCAAGCAACCCGGTGATACTGCAAATGCTGTTGGTTTTCCTGAATAATCCTGCCAATGTCTGGACAACATCATCTAGGCTGACCTCGTTGGTTGGTACCATCCATTTGTCTGAATCTCGGGCCCACTTTCGTGCTTTTAAGAACAGTGTACTGAATCTTTGGCAATCGATGACCACCTATAAGGGCAATTTCAGCCCGAACTCTAGGAGTTGGTTTAACACCTCTGACAATTCCATCCTTCCATTTTCAGATTGGGTACGGACAGTGATGCATGCTCTGGTAAGGAGTGACAGTGCCTGATTAGAGAGGTTAGTAGGGTGTAAAAGGAAATATGGGAAAATTTGAAGAGGTTTAGGAGAGTATATGGGTGTGATTTGAGTTGAGGGATCAAAATCTGGGTTTTCTTCCAAGAAGATGGCATTGGTGTGATTTGGGAGTGGATTGTGAGTAGTGTTTGGATTAGGATTGGCTGGTGGGGCGATGGTACCCTGGTCAATGAGATCTTGGATTATTTTTCGAAGGTGAAAGCATTAGTCGGTGGTATGGCTAGCAGTTTGGTGAAAGGCGCAATGAGCATCAGTCTTAAAATTTCTTGGGAGTGGATTTGGCAATGGACGTGGATCCAAGGGTTTAACAGGGATTAGTAAACTTTGGAGAGGGGAGCATGGAGCTCAGTGTATTCCCTTCGGATGGGGGCAGGGCGACTTTCTGGTGCCCATGATGTGGTTGGTTGAGAGATGTTGTTGATGGTTGAGACTGTAGCACTGGCAGGCTTGACATACTTTCTAGGGGTAAACTGTCCGGACAACTTCTTCGGTTCAACCTCTATTTTAACGAGGCTTTCCTCGATTTCCACTCCAGCCTTTCTGAGAGCTTGGAAGTGGGTATAGTATTGTCCTCCCATCATTGCTCGAAAAGGGATCAAGAAATTCTTCTTCACTATGTTGTCCTTCTCTTCCTCAGACGGCCGATTGGTCATGGTAGCTGCTTGCTCCCTCCACCGGGTTATGAAGTCACTGACTGATTCTCCAAGATTCTGTTTGAGCAGCTCTAAATCATGATGGGTGACCTCAAGCTCTTCGTTGTATTTGTAATGTGACATAAATTATCGATATAATCCTCCCAGCTACGGATTCTGAATTCCTCAAGAGATAAAAACCATCAGAGGGCACTATCCTTCAAAGTTTGTTGAAACAATTGGGCCATCACCTCCTCAGACGCCCCTAGTAGAGTCATGGAATGATGGTAACTGCGAAGATGAACAATCGGGGGCCCACTCCCTCCGAACTTCTCGATATTTGGCATCTTGAACTTCTCGGGCAACCTCGCTTTAGGATAAGGAGACATGTGGGAGTAGTCCATGTAATTCCCAGAGATCCTGACTTGGTCCAACTTCTTGGTGAGCATATTGAGATCCTCTTTGACTTTTTTCAACTCTTCCTCCTTTGGATCAGCGACCACAGGCAGGTTAGCCATAGGCTGGGCAATGTTGGGCATTAGAAGCTAGGCAAGCGACAGCACATTGCCTGGAGGAGCACATGGAGCTTGTTGATATTCTTCGGGAACCCAGATAGGCTTGGGTGGACCCATAGAACTAGGGAATAGGGCCTCGAGCTCTTGAGGAATTGGAACTTGGTTTCGTTGCATTTCTCGGACCTCAGTTTGGAGGTTGTCAATCTTGGACACGAGCTGAGCTAGGACTGTCGTCAGATCCGGATTCATGACTGGTACTTGATCTGTATTCTCCATGGAAATTGGATGGATTCCAGACTCGGAAGAAGTAGTAGAGGAATGAATGTAACTCCGGGATGATTTGATTAAAGACCGAAGCCAGTAGGGAGCCAGGCCAAGGGCTTGCGATCGACCTGAGAAGGCGTAGGATGAGATTTATTTTTGAGAAAAAAGGAAGAACTATTTTTGGATTTTTGATAAAGAAGGGAGAAATGTTTTTGAATTTTTGATAAAGAAGTGAGAAATGTTTTTAGATACGAGACTCAGCATGATTATTATGATTATTATGTTCTTACTTGTATTTAATTCTCCTAAATGCAATGCCGGACGGGACCCGAGCCTGTAAAAATGGGGTTTTCAATATATGCAAAGCTATGGCTGGACTTGTAACCAGGCTCACGAACAGAGTCCCATTTTAAAAATGCATGAAAGTTGGGCGGCAGATTGACCCGGGATTTCGGCAGAGTTTTAGGTTGAAACCGGTAATCTAAAGTGCGTGTCCTAGGTTTGACACCTATATACGGGTATGCAGTTGGTTGGGTGAATCGACTTGGGTTCCCCCCTTTGGTGTGACTTCCACGATATACGTCTTGCTCTTGCGGGCAATTGGTATGTGTGGACAAGCCATTTGATATACCTGAGTGTACGTGAATTGCCTCAGCATATACCTCGTGGGGACAGTACGTGTGAGAGAGAATTCGATATACTCAATGTACGTGAACGAATTCCCTGCGATATACCTCCCGTCATGACTTCGGTCAAGCGGTACGATGCGGGGGAAACGTTCTATATACGTCGAAGGTACTTGGCCAATGGAAGGTGAGAGTCATATCGCTTAGGCTAACTGCGACCTGTCGTACCAGCTCCCATCACGAAGTTACCCTCCAGTTAGTGGGTAAAATTCAATCAATATCAATGCTCTTTGTGGGAATCATGCATGATTCTCTTATTAGTATCTTATGATGAGAATGCCTTTCTTGATTATGCCAAATTGGGAGCAAAGTACAAGTACCCTAAAAGGTACACCAAGTATGGATGGGTGATGCGTGCAACATGGGGATATATATGTGATCCTAGGTGCACGTGGTGAGAAGTGTACATGGAGAAATTTCTACAAGTGTGTGAACATAAGCATAAGCATGGGATACACATGAGAAAGAGGAAATATGCAGATATGGGGGGAAATATAAGCAAATATAGCATCCATGCAAATAGAGTCAAGCCTACAAACAAATAAATGTCCCCAAAGGAGTCGCCACTGTGGCCATCCCCGATCCCCGCCGTGGAGGAAAAGGATCCTTCGGGTCCCGCGCGTCCCTCTCGAGAGAACGCTTCGGCGGCGGCGTTTGAGATGTGATGTAAAAACGTAGATATATTCAGAGTCTCCAGTCTATTTTACTCAAAATAGACAAAAGAAAAAAGGGGATGCCACCCCGAATGATGGCATCCAAAAACATACTGGTGCGTGCGAAACCAAATGATTCGAGAAGGGTTCGGAGGCTTAGTTACGAAATAGGAAGGTGTTAGGCACCCATTCCGCCCTTTCGGTCTCTCATCGATATTTGCTATTTTCCTTTATATTTCCCCCCGTGATATGTGTGCATGTGTATATATATAATGGAGGTAGGAATCCTCGACTTGTATCATGGAAGAGATAAAGCGAGTCATCCGTAGGAAGATATAAGAATAATATTAGAAAGTAAGATTTACGCGATTACCCTTACGTTGATCGTTATAATGGAACGATAACGCATATGGGGTAAGACGTCACTAAGAAAAAGTATATAGAATATAAAGAAAATGGATTTAGGAAAGATAGAAAATAAGAGAAAAAGTGGGAAAAAGGACTCGAGTCTCGGGTTTTACCCCGAGACGTCTACGTAGCCTATAAAGGCATCGAAGTCCACATAATTCGCATAAAAAATGAGGGGTGGGGTTTATCCCATAAATCCAAATGGGGATCTCTTATTTGTGAGTGTGTGTGTGTAGAAAAAGTGTTTTAGTTGTGAGAAAAGTGTGGAAAAAGTGTGAGAATCCCTACTTGGAATTTATGAGAAAACCCTTTTCTTCTTATTTTTTGGGTTTTATATTTATATGAAAATAAGAGATGTGCAATAATACTAAATAAAAAGTATATTAGGATGTGGGAAATGAGGTAATAAAAGCACTTAAGTAAGAAAACAAGTTATTGGGAATTTAAAAGAGAGTTTGAGAAAGTTGGACCTTCTTGAAGATCTTGAGCTTGATCTTAAATGTTGGAGAGCATCCCTTGCGCTTGGATGATGATGGAGAGTGGATAATTCACCAAGTTTGATGAAAAGGATGATGAAAAGTGGAAGTAAAAAAGAGATTAGGAAGTTGAAATCACGCTGCCTTCGAGAAAGGTTTCTAGGATTCGTTCAGAGAGATTTTTATCAGATCTGGGATCTCCTAGAAAATTAGGTGAAGACCTCCTTTTATAGCCCCAGGTGACTGCCGATCGGCGTTGTCATGCCACTACCTATTTGCAGGTGCCGATAGGCAGGGTCTGGAACCTGCCATTTGGCAGTGCGCTTCACGCTTTTTCGGAAAATTGATCGTCGAGGGAAAACCGTTGGTCGGAATTATGTACGGGGCATACCGTTGGAAAGGTATTTTAGAGACCTTCTAATGTACTTTGGACCTCTCACGGTTTTGGGAGTTGAATTTGGGTCAAATATGGCTCGAAAGTGTTTGTCTGTCTAATCGGACGGGGAATCGTTCGGACGCAAACGGATCGTTCGTCCACATGGTAAGTTAAAATCATGCACGGGGTGGACCGTTGGAAAGCTTAGGAGATTTACTTCAACATCCAAAAAGAGTTGACCCAGTTTGGATAGTTGACTTGGGTCAACCGGGCCCGAGAAGCATTCGGTGACCTCTCAGAGTCAAACGGATCGTTCGTCCGCATGGAAAGTCAGAATTGTGTAAAGGATGGACCATTGGAAAGGGGATTCAGTGCCCTTCAAAGATTCATTCATCCTAGATTGAGCTGAAGAGTTGACTTAGGTCAAATAGAGCCCGGGAGCGCCCGGTGGCCTCTAGGTCAGGTTTTGGATGCAAACGGATCGTTCGTTCGCATGGTAAGTCGGAATCGTTCATTGGGTGGACCGTTGGAAAGGGTATTAAGTGCCCTTTGAAGATTCATTAAGTCTCGATCGAGACGAAGAGTTTGACTTTTGGGTCAAACTGAGCCGAGGAGTGCCCGATGGCTTCCAAGTCAGTACTCGGGACATGACCTAGGTTTGTAGTGATAAGGGGAGGTACTAGGGACCTAAGGAGAGTTAGAGGGGTAACAGAATGGGGTGTCTACAGAGAAAAGGAGAGTACTCCACCTGCACTACCTTGAGAGAGAGAGAGAGAGAGAGAGAGAGTCTGCCTGTGTTGAGAAAGAAAGTTTGTTTAAAAAGAGAGAGAGAGAGAGAGTGGTTTTGAGAAAGAGAAATGGGACTTTACTAAACAAGTGGCTAGTCTTACGAGTGAGCTCCATACCTCCCTAGAGACTCGGAAGAAACTTTAAGCCCTTGTTGCCCAGCTTACTCATGATATTGAGAGAGCACGGGACGTCAAGGTTCAAATCGAGGACAGATCAGGAAAAATGGGAAAGATGCTCCTCGGCCCCACTTTAGGTTTATGTGATAGGTAGGGAATAGGTTATGATGGTGCCTCCACATCCCAAATTGCACCTGGACCAGTTCCTAAGTTTACTACGACTCCATATGGCCATCATTAAAAAACATAAAAGAGAGTTCAACCAAGAAAAGTAAACCCAGGTCCGCCTAAGACTGTGTTCTTTTATACGTACTGCAAAAGAAAAGGCCACCTCAGGGATTTTTGCCATAATTTGGGTCGAACACGACGTACTACTGCTCCACCACATCGTACTGATGATTTTTCTAGTCTGAGAGAGCGTGTTGAGTTTTTAGCTTCCATATCACAGAGTTTGATGGAGGAATTCCGACGGATGTCTTTGCCGTCAGTGAATGCTTCCCGCATCCTGGCTAAAACCAACAACAATAAGGGTAAACAAAAGGTTACCACTTCTTGGGTACCGAAGAAATATGAAAAGGCTCTTATTGTTCATGTCTCTCTGAAAGCACATAATACCTCACAGTGGTATTTTGATAGTGGGTTCTCCAGACATATGACAGGTGATGTCTCATTTTTTACCTACCTAAAGGAGTATAAGGAAGGTAGAGTCACCTTTGGAGATAGGAGCAAGTCTAGCATCATAGGATGAGGTACAGTAGAGTTACTAGGATTTCCTAAGCTAGAGAATGTTTTGTACGTCAAAGGTTTGAAAGCAAACCTTCTCAGCATTAGCCAGTTGTGCGACGCTGACTTTGACGTAAAGTTTGACCGGGACACGTGTAATGTCTACAATCAAGTCGGTAAAATTTTAGTGCAAGGGGTGAGGACAGAGGATAATTTTTATGGGATGGTGCCCGCATCCTCACTTGTCTACAACAGCGCCACGATCACTCATATGGATCTGTGGCACCAACGTCTAGGTCATGTGAACATTAGAGATTTGTCATGCTTAGCTAAAAAGGACCTAGTATGTGGCTTACCATCACTTGGAAAGCCGACTTCCATGATTTGTTGACCCTATCAGTTGGGAAAGCAAATTTGTATCCCCCGTAGGAAGTTGCATTCCATTACCACCTCTCGTTTACTTGAGTTGATTCACATGGATCTTATGGGTCCTACTCGTACTAAAAGTCTGGGTGGTAAGAGGTATATCCTCATGATGGTGGATGATTTCTCCAGATATTCAATTGTAGGTTATTAAGAGAGAAATCCGATGCTGTAGAGTTTTTAACGACCAAGTGTCGTGTCCTACAAAACTAACATGGAGTCACTATTAATAAATACGTAATGACAACGGCACAGAATTTAAGGAAGCAAATATATATCTTTACTGTGATAGCCTTGGGATCAAACATGAGTTTTCTATGGGATTGTTAAGAGAAAGAATAGGATGATCCAGGAAATGGCTAGATCTATTCTTCTAGGTCATAAGGTTTCTAGGATATTTTGGGCAGAGGCAATGTCTACTGCATGCCACACAATGAATAGGGTTTACCTGCGTCCACACACACTTATGACGCCGTATGAATTGTGGACTAGAAAAAAACCCAACCTTGCATATTTCCATGTCTTTGGGAGTAAATGCTACATCCTACGGGATAGAGAGTAATTAGGAAAATTTGACTCCCGGAGCGACAAGGGAATATTGCTAGGATATTCATCAAATAGTAGAGCGTATCAGGTTTTTAACCTGAAGAGCTCCAAGTTTATGGAGTCAATAAACATCACCGTGCAAGATGACGACCCTTCTACGTTTATGGATTCTAGCCTTCAATGTGAGGATGAGGACTTTTCTAGCAGCGATTTACTTGTCCCTCACCCACACCCTAGGAACCCTACTTCTGTGTTAGGGGACACACCTACTTGGGTTCGCAAGAGTCATGATCCCTCTACCATTGTTGGCGATCCCACTTTAGGGGTCAAGACTCGTGCTCAGCTAGAGAACGTTGTTAGCCATCTTTCCTACACGTCCAAAGTCGAGCCCAAGAATCACAAAGAATCACTCAAGGATGAACACTGGATATCTGTTATGCAAGATGAGTTGCTTCAGTTTTAAAAAAACAATGTCTGGGAACTTATCCCCCGACCTAGTGAGACTAATGTGATCGGTACCAGGTAGATTTTCAAGAATAAAATGGATGAAAATGGTACCATAATCAGAAACAAGTCTAGGTTGGTCACTCAAGGGTACACACAGATAGAGGGTTTAGACTTTGGGGAAACCTTTTCTCCTATTGCGAGGCTTGAGTTCGTCCGCTTACTACTCGCCATTGCATGTCAACTGCGCTTCAAGTTATATCAGATGGATGTCAAGAGTGCCTTTCTAAATGGAATTCTACAGGAGGAGGTTTACGTGGAAAAAATAAAAGGATTTTAAGACCCTAAGTACCTAGATCACGTGTACAATCTGAGAAAATACTAGTATGGTTTGAAGCAAGCACCCCATGCTTGGTATGAGAGGCTTACTTTCTATCTCTTAGCTCGTGGCTTCAAGAGAGGGGGAGTTGATATGACGTTGTTCATCAAGAGAGATGATGGTGTTATTTTGGTTGCCCAAGTCTACGTGGATGACATAGTCTTTGGATCCACGTGCTCCCAGCATGCTCACCACTTTGAGGAGGAGATGAAAAGTGAGTTTGAGATGAGCATTATAGGTGAGCTTACTTTCTTCCTTAGTCTCCAGGTTCGTCAACTAAAGGATGGGATGTTCATCTCCCAATCCAAGCATGCTAGAGACTTAGTGAAGAAATTTTGTTTAGACTCCGCTAATCATGCACGTACACCTATGAGTACTTCTATCAAGCTTAGTAAGGACACTTTAGGCAAGGACGTACAGCAAACCTTGTATCGGAGTATGATAGGTAGTCTTCTCTACTTGACTGTCAGTCATCCCGATAGAGACTTTAGTGTTGGAGTCTGTGCAAGATATCAGGCATCCCCGAATGAGTCACACTTACTCTCTCTAAAACGTATTATCAAATACGTGAGTGGGACTCTCACATACGATATTTGGCATTCCTTTGATACTGATGATCGGTTGTCCGCCTATTTGGATGCTGATTGGGCCGGGGATGTATATGGTTATAGGAGAACTTCTGGTGGGTGTTTCTATTTTGGTTCTGCTCTTGTCTCCTGGTTGAGCAAGAAGCAAAACTCCATCTCTTTGTCCACTGTGGAGGTTGAGTACATCACTGCCGAAAGTTGTTAAACGCAACTCTTGTGGATGAAAAAGATGTTGGAGGATTATGGGATTTCACAGGACAACATGACCATTTCCTGTGATAACACGAGTGTGATACACATATCCCACAATCCAATCCAGCATTCGCGCACAAATCACATCAGGATATGCGAGCACTTTATACGTTAGTTAGTTGAGGAGAAAGTCGTATCTCTGAGTTTCGTACCCACCGACCTTCAGTTAGCCGATATTTTCATGAAGCCATTAGATGCCCTTAGATTTGAGAGTCTTAGGAAGTCTTTGGGGATTTGCACAGTTGACTGAGGGGTTGGTTCATGTCTAGGATAGGATGCATTGTCATGTTCATATCATATGATTCCTATTCCTAAGTTGTATCATTTGTATTATTTTTTTTTCCTTTTCTATTTTTTTGAAAAATCCAAAAAGATTTTCTTTTTATAAAAATTTTGAAAAAGCACAAAAGGATTTTTGTATTTTATTTGCACCTTTTATGGATGAGCATTTAAGATAGTCGAGTCACAAATTTTATTCCATTTATCCACGTGACTGTTTGATAGTGATTTGAGACGCTACATAATTGCATCCATGTGCTTTAAATTGTTTGGAGTCTTTGAGATGTGATTAGTGATATCTTTCTATATGTTTGGTTCCTTATCTCCTTTACTGCACACATGCACGATTTTATTTGATTATTGTACTTGTCTATCACATATTGGCTTGCCTATACAACAAACCATATGCGATAAAACTTTACAAGATTGGAATGCATGTAAAAAAACGTTTGGTGAGATTATGTTTAAATGGTGAAGGTCTACAAAAGGTAATTATCTATCCTTTACGATTAAGACACCGTTACATCGGACCTAAAAAAATTGAGGAATTTTATTATCCGGGGTCCAAAGAGGTTAAAAGAGACCGAAAAAATCTGAAGGCAATAAAAAGCAATACATGCAGAATATGGGCCATTTAGGTTTCACCATCAATTCTCCAAAGTTTGAGGATTTAGATCACCTCTATTTAAAATATATATCTGAGGGAGTTTGGTTGGAGAATTTAAACGGGTTTTCACTTCCTTGAAAGTCCTGAAAAAGTATTAAATCGTTTTAGACGTTATTGGTGTGGAAATCATTTTAAACTTTGATTTGTTGATTTGATTAAGGCAATGTCTCATATTTCCATCTTTTTACACCTAAGGAAGATGCTGAGTTTATTCGTTAGGAGTATCTGATATTCATTGTGCACATATGTCATGTTTGTATGCATTGATTTTCCTATTGAATTTGCTCACACCCCTACATTTCCGCTATCATCGACTTGGTTATTTTTGTGTTTGTTCATGGTGTGATTCTTTGTTGTATATTTTGTGTGAAAAATTTTGAAAAAATTAAAAATAGATTTTTTTTACCATGTAACATTTTCCATATTTACACTTCTCATATCTGTCTATTTATGGACAACAAAAAAAGGGGGATAATTAATTATGGGGAGATTTTTTTGGTTGATTTATTAATGATTTGCTTAAGCTTAATTGATCTTTGATTTTATCATATCATTATATTTCAAACTGTTGCTTGTCACGGGTATCTACTTTATCTCATGTGTGTAGGTACAAAGTTGATTTATTGGATTGCACACCCTGATGAGAAAAGCTTTGGGAGTTTCTGAAGAGCTGAAGATTTGAAGATGCTAAAGTTTAATTGAAGACATGTCATGTAGAGCTGAAGATTTGAAGATGCTGAAGTTTGATTGAAGACATGTCATATAGTATTCTCAATTTGAGGGTCTAATGGGGATATTATCTTGTATGTCATTTGTTTAGGGAGATTGCATAATTCGACTTTTTTATGTATGTACCGGCATAGACATAGGGGGAGATTTGTAAGGACATAATTTTATAAATATCCGGGGTAGAATTTAGGGATTTTTTATTTTCCTTAGATCACAGTTTGTATGTCTGATACCGCTACATTCGGCACGTCAATACGATCATCAACGATGGCCTTTATCCTAATCCAATGCATCCACCATCTTCACGTGAATCATGCTACATGCGACGTGCAGCTTAGCTCATTCCCACTAATCCAGTATGCAATATTGGTAAAATGGTTTTATTGGAGTTGTTTATATTTGCATAAATATATGGGAAATTTTTCAAAAAATGTTTTTTTTGAAGTCTGAATTATTTTTATCAAAAGTAGAATTTTTCTAAGTGTAGAAGCGAAGTGCCTCGATCGAAGAGCTCGTTCAAACGAGCTGGCACTATTGTTCAAGCGAGATCAGCATCTCGCGCGATGTCGTTCGAACGACAAGTGTCCTTCGTTTGAGCGAGATGCCTATCTCGTTCAAGCGACGCCGCTTCCTCGATTTTCGTATAAGTACCAGTGTACCTTCTCCACATTTTCCCAAGTCTTTTTGCAAACACGAATTCTGCGAAAATAGTCCAGAAACAGACTTCACATTTTAAGATTTTCTTAAGCCTTTTTATTCACATAATCACTCCCATTTATATATGTGAATTGTTAAACCTTCAAGAAGTCCATTTACTCTTCTGGAGTTCTTTGTGGAGGAGTCGTCTTCTTCTCTACTGCTTCCCACCTGGAGTTCCCGAGGGAGATTCTAGCCGACGACATTAGAATCGACACCTGCGGGTATTTCTGTGTCACTTGTTTTTATTGTAATCCGTGTAACCGTATTTTACAAAATTATAGTGAAAATAAAAGGTTTTTGCCCCTTTGGGGGATTTTTCCTGACTTGTGTGTGTTTGAATGTTCTTGCATGATTTCATCATTTTCAATCACACCTAGATGCATGTTTAGGATTTAATTCAAAAACTGAGTTTAATTACATAATTTCTTCATTTGAACGCAAGCGCACTCTTTCAAGTTTGTTGATGAATTTTCTTGAGCGAGAGAGAGAATGGGAACCTGCTACTGAGTGAGGGAAGAGAGCGAGAGCCTCAAAAAATTAAGGGGGTTAATTTTTTTTTTAGGATATTTATATTTTAGTGAAGTGTTCTTAATTTTGGCACACTTTTAAACAGTTCCAAATTTTGGCACGGTTCTAAAGTGTGTCAGATTATCATTAAACCGTGCCAAAATTTAGCACAGTTTTCAGCTGTGCCATATTTTTAATATCAGGGTGTGCTAAATTGATGTTTTTGGTGTAGCTCCCCTTCCCCTTGCCCCTTTCGCCCAACGAACGCTTCATGAATGAGAACATATCTTGGACTGTCGCCTCTAACCTTGATAGCTTCGCATCATGCGAGTCCACCTGACGAGCCAACCCGGTATTGCTCGTCTCCAATCCGATGATCCTAGATTTGGCCACTCGTGAGCTAACCCCCTTGTCCTCCCCTTACAATCAGCGCCAAGCACTTGGATGAGTGCGTCCATAGACAAAGATGCCTTGTCGGCATCAGACTGCGACTCATGCACTTCCTTAAGCTTTGCCTGAAATGACAAAAATCACACGATTAGTTAAATAAGTAAATAAAAAAATTATAACGTAATTAACAAAAGGTAAACTTTTGAATTACTTACAATCATGGATGAGACGCTCGAGGACACCACCTTATCCTTCCCCTTCTTTGTCTAAATTTCCACATAGGCATCGAGCCTATGTGGCCTACCCCCAGGGCCACTCTCCGTCCCCTGAAATAAAATAATGCAAAATTAGTACCGGGACCGCAAAGTAAAATAATACAGAATAACAAATTTCTGTAATTATAGAAAAATAAAAACCTACCATCATCCTATGCTCCACCTCGGCTTAAGAAGTCTGGCTGGAGTAGTGCACGTCAGTCTTTTTTCACCCGATATGCCCTCCCCGATTGGCGAGCTACCAATTTTCACTCCTCGATCTCATTGTCAATGAACTTTTGCCATTGTGCCAATGAGATCGGCTCCTTCGGCAGGACGGGCTCATGCATTCTGATAATGGAGTCTCGAGTCTTCCCAAAGTATCGGCCCTGTTAATTTTTCTTCCATATCTTGTGTTGCTCCATCAACTGCTCCAAGAAAGAATCGCGGAGTTCTAGGGCCAGGCTGAATTGTTCCTGTCAACCAAATACAATCTTAGTTGCTAATAAATAGAAATAGAAATAGAAATAGAAATAGAAATAGAAATAGAAATTGAAATTGAAATTGAAATTGAAATTGAAATTGAAATTGAAATTGAAATTGAAATTGAAATTGAAATTGAAATTGAAATTGAAATTGAAATTGAAATTGAAATTGAAATTGAAATTGAAATTGAAATATAAATACATTACCTGTAGTGCCGCCCAAATATCTAACTTGAGCTCATTTGGCACCCCTACAACTAGTATACCCTGGGCTAATATTAGTCTTTAACAGCTCGAGGGATCTAGTTAATATCCCCGTCTTGTTCTCAACGGACTTTCCCAATTTGCCCCATTTGGGGAGCGTAGGGGTCGAGGAGCCCTCGTCGTCTCCGCTACCATCGGGCCCTGAAGACATCATCATTATCATCATCATCATCATCACTTAATCCCTGAAGGAGACATTTTCTGTAAATAATGTTGTTATTAGTACAAATTCAAAATGAATTAGAATATATTTCTGTAATATGCTTTGAAGCTTTACAAGCCTTTACAAACTTTACAAGCATTTTTATCCTCAACTCTTATCCAATCAGAGTAAAATACGACCTCTTTAAAGCTTACATATTCCAATTCAAATATATTTCGAATTACGCCATAGTAAGTCATTTCAGCTTCAATGAGGTTTTTATTTTTTGCGCTCGCTCGAAAGAAAGTAAGAGCCTTGTATAAAATTATCGAGTTCTATACATTTGTATTTTCCTCGTACACCCTTGCACCGAATACGTAACCGTTCAATCGATACTTTTTGTACTATTGTTCCATGAACAAGGGTCCAGTGGCTAGACGAGCAAGCCTTGATGTCGCATCACCCGTCTTTAACAGCTGAGCATAGTGACAGAGCGGAAAAAGTGTGTTCGTGTGAGGACACAATCGTTGTGTGTTTCGCCGCCGCGATACAAAAAACCTAAGCTACTACTACACTTGACAAGCAAGCACAGCGGTAAGTCGGGTATCGTAAGAAATCCACAGGGAGTGATTGAATTTTAGATTTTAATTGTTTAATTACTTCAGGAATAAAAGTGTAAAATAAATAAAATGAAAAGGTGATGGTTGGGAATGGTGACAAAAGAAAAAGAATAAGTTACGATACGCAAAAGTAAAGCGAGGATCGGGATCACATACACACATTCACGGGCTAAACAACTACTAATTAGAATTTTGATTCAAAAACATTTAATCGATCATTTTCAATTAAGCATAAACATCACGCAATAAGGAATTTAAGCCAAAGTTGCGAGATTAAACATTTAATCAAAAATGGTCACACGCGGATTAAATTCGGATTATCGCTATAAACACTAAAGTTGCGTGACAAATAAAGTTAAACGCATAACAATAAAAATTTTAATACACACGGTTTCAATTAAATGCAATTTTACACGAAACCCTAACTTTCGAGGTCCAAACCCGTAAATGGCGTAACGAAATCCCGACCCTATTTATCTAAGGGCAATACATGGAAATAAACTCAATTAAACTAGGAAAGCAAGAAATAAAGCAAGTAAACTAATTAATAAAACATGTAATCTAATTATCAAAGCAAGAAATTAAGAAATACATCAAAGTGGGCAAAACACCCAAAGTGGTGGAGTAGGGCAAAGCTCCATACAAACCCTAAACTAATGTGAAATGTAAGAGATTTCTCCTCAAAAGGAAGAGAAAGAGTATTTATACAAAAAACAAATCCCATGGAAAAATTGTAAATAAAAGGGAAAATTGCCAAATATTAGCAGGGCCGAATCGATTCGGCATTCGGCCGAATCGATTCGGTTGGAGAATATCTCGAGACTGCCAGAGGGGCGAATCGATTCGGGTGAAATCCGAATCGATTCGGAATGGTGGGCGAATCGATTCGGCTGGAATCCGAATCGATTCAAAAATAGAGGAACTGGCATACTGTCCCCAACCGAATCGATTCGCAAAGGGGCGAATCGATTCGGACCTACAGGTCTTGAATTTTTCCTTGATTTTGGTTGGTTTGAAATTCTTTTCCGCTCAAAAGCCCGTAATTTCTTCGTTCGAACTCGAAATCGCGCACCATTTACGGCCACGCGAAGCTTGTTCAGAGGGCTTCAACTTCCATGAAGACATTGGGCCAGTTGCCCAAATTGTAAAATAACTAAATTGCCCTTGCGCGTGCGATTGTGTACGGAACTTCGCCGGAATGCATCCAAACTTCATAGTAAGCATCCAAATACCTACAAAAGCTCAATTAACCCCTGCAAAACATGTTAACATAGAAATCCGAGGTTGTCTGGTTAACAAGCATAAATATAGGGATTAAGATACCCGAGGGGGCTAATAACGCGTAGGTTAACGGGTGAAATACGCAATATTTACGCCGTATCACATAGAGATAAACTAATTAGGTTAGTTGTAAAGTTTTATTGTAATGTAACGTTATATAACAGTCGTTTTCATTATAATTACATCGTGTGACATCTACAAACTAAAATCGTTGTCTGAATTTACCATTATTTTTCGTCTTTTATTGTTCTCATAGGCTTCATATTTTCTTCATACAATTAATGTGATGAACGTATTACAAAATTAATCATGTATAAAATAATCTAAAATAATGTAAAACAAAAAATAATTTATACTTACTTTTTCCATTCTTTGACATCTTCATGTGTGTCAAATATATAATGAGCTACTTGTTCATGTTGTAAACTCATTAATTTCACTCGTTTTTCCATCACATGACCACCCTCATCGATGAACTCATCAATGTCAATAACACTGGTCGTGTCAGGCATATATTCTCGAGTATAAATTGATGACTCAACGATGATGTATTCCTCTGTAATTGAACATGCAATGTATCGCGTATGCTTGACGTAATCTTTAAAAACTTTCATCAATCTTTCAAATGAATACATCCACCGATATCTAACTGGACCGCAAAGAAGTGCCTCGTCGCATAGGTGTACCAACAAGTGAACAATTATGTCAAAGAATGCTGGGGGAAAGTACTCCTTCAACACATAAATTGCTTCGGTCACCGCCAATTTTACGGCCACTAGGTGCTCTCGATTGACTACCTTCTCACACAAAATTTAGAAGCAGATACTAATTTGCATAATAACCATCCCCAAATCCTTGTGCTTGGAGAAACAGTGCTTAAACAATAGAGGAACCAATTGCATGATCACATGCCGATCGTGGGACTTACACTTATGTAAATCATGGGTAGAATAATTCACAATCCATTACAAGTTCGACGAAAAATTAGATGGAACCTTCAAATTGTATATTGTGTCTAAAATCACCTTCCTTTCCCCACTCGTCAAAATAAACGCACCAGGGGGAATTATTGTCCATCCCCTGCTATCTTCTTTCAACCATAGTTATGGCTTAAGTTGATATAGCCAAATGAATGTTACGCTATTCTTGATCAAAATCGGGATACTCATAACTCATCCTCCTCCAAGCTATAGAATCAATAGGATTACGCATGAGATTATCCCCTACTTCTGCCCTAGCATGCCAAGTCATTCCCTCTGCTATCCATGGTACTGTGAAAAATCGCTTTAATCTAGTCCCAACGGGAAAATATTTCAACAGGCACTTTTGAGATTGGGCCTTCCTTTCCATGAAATTTGGCATAGCTAGGTTCATCGCATACCGGACAACGATCGAGATTTTCATACTCCTTTAGGTATAGTATGCAGGCATACACACAAGCATGAATCAATTTATACTTTATTCCCAAACCTTTCAAATTGTTATTCATAACAGGATAGCTATTTGGAAGCGTATTCTCCTTGGATAGTAAGCCCTTCAACCAATTCAGAATTCTTGTTACACTATTGCCAGACAAATCGTATTGCATCTTCAAACTATGCAAACCAACCATGGCATGTAAAGTTGTTTGATCTTTCTCAGAGCCAGAGTATAATGATTGGGTCGCCTTAAATTTTAAACTTTGGTAATCATCATCAAGGCTTATCGTGATATCTTCATGAGCACCTGAACCTTGTACATCATCAGTGACCTCATTCTCCTCCACTGCATGAACTACGTACACGTCATCAATTAAATCCTCTAACACATTATGATCTACGTAATCCCCTTCTACATCTATCCTACTTTTTAAAGGTTGTTATGAAGGTTTTTCTAGGACAAAAGGAACTTTAAATTCACCGTGAAAACTCCAAAATCGATAATTATCTTGCATACCCGATCTTAACAAATGTAGTTCAATTGTTTTCCGCTCAAACACCTTACCATTCTTACACCTAGCACACGGACATGAAAACTCTTCATCATTATAACATCTCTTTGTGTATTTCACAAATTCATTAGCACCTATGTGAAATACATCCCCCAATCTATTTGTCTCCCCCATTCGCTCTTTGTATTTAGGATATCACATCGCAACTACTACAAACAATCACCTATTAAAAGTAAGAAGCGTATATTCGTGGATTAGTATAAACAAAACTTAGATTTATAGTATGTTTCAATTAATTATGTCTTATTTATATTCGATTCTTAAATTTCAATTTATAATAGTAATTCATATTTCCTCCATCTCCTCTAAGGGTGAGTGGCCCTATCCCATTTAAGACCGCATATTTCTGTAATATACTTAACAGCTCATGCACATTGTTACGATTTGAGAAACATTCGACAGCATATCTCCATAGTTCTCCAAGTACACGACGTAGATTGGCAAGTGTGAATCTTATTTCAATTGATCAATTGAAATAACACTCACACTTGCCAATCTAGTATGTACTCCGAGAACATTAGGATACTACTGCAGAACTTCCACCAAAAGTAACAACTTTAAGCCACTAAGAATATTATTATACATAAATTATGCAGTCCCAAACTGTCCAAACGGGACAATTCGAAAGATCTCATTACAGGGGTAATGACTCTCGAACGGGTCTAAGGGCTATTGAATGCGTACGCATAAGAACTAGAAGGCTAGTATCCATGCACACTATGTGTAATTGTAGGTATGTTTCATTTAATTATGATAAGTCCGTGGTCGTGACATTCTTGAACGGATCATGATAGAAAGTAATTTTAGAAAAAAGTCGAAAACTCCCCCTCCTCCCATTTTGACAATAATTCAGTCATCGTGCCACTTCCAAAATTAACCAACTCAACATATTAAGACAATATAATTATTTACGGATTTATTTGTGTGAATTAAAATAAGTGTTTTTAAAAACAATTAACAACCAACTTCCATATCCAACCACCTCCGTCCAATATAATCCAACGGCAATAATAAACCAACAAATGTGTATCCCGTACTCCATCTAATTAATCTACTCAATTAATTCAACAATAACAATTTCAAACCTAAATAAAAATAAATAAATAATATTTATAATGTAAAATCAACATTAACAATTAATTTCAAGTCCTAAACTAAACATTAATTTCAAATCCTAAATAAACATTAACAATTAATTTTAAGTATTAAACTAAACACCAATTAATTTCAACACACACGCATACACACACCACACCCCCCGCCCCACCACCACCCCACCACCCCTGCCCCACCACACACACACATACACACACATAAACCCAACCCCCCCCCACACACACACAAATGACCCACCCCCGCCCCCTCCCACCCACCACACACACACCCCTGTACACGAACACATACACATATACACACACATGAACACATATACACACATATATACAAATAAAAGAGAAAGAGAGAAGAAAAAAATACCTACTTGAGAGAGAGAGAGAGAGAGAGAGAGAAGTCGCTTAGAGAGAGAGCAAGAGAAATGGAGGGAATAGAAAACGGTGGGAAAAAAGAAGAGGGAGGGTTTTTTTACTGACAAAGTTGTCACGGACCTATCACGATCATTGAATATGACAAGTTTATGAGGTTGTCACGGTCAATGACCGTGACAAGTACAGTTATTACGGTCTTATCACAGTCATTGACCGTGACAAGCCTTTATCACGGTCTAATCACGATCAATGACCGTGATAAAAAATACGTGTTTTTTTGTCACGATCATTGATCGAGACAAGGTTAGTCGGCTCAAAAGTGGATTTTTTATTTTTTTGGTGTAGTGCCTCTTTGAGGTCGGCTAGGTTGAGCTTTAGCCTATGGAATAACTCTAGGTACATCAACTCTGATGAGATTCCCTGTTCTATCAGCAACTTGTCGATGTCCCAATTTATAATTTTTAGAGTTACCACGAGTGAATCATGATGTGGAGTCCTCACTCCGATCAAATCTTCTTTAGTGAAGATAATATGTTTGGCGCATTCAACGTCCTCTGGTTTTCAGCGCTTGTCGGGTCAATCTAGAATGCATCCATGACAGCAGTGACATTCTTCAAGTCCATCTGAATAGCGTTCACCTAGATTTTCTTTAGGTCGGACGCTCCATCGATCATCACAATCTCCTGTCCCATATCATCATCAAGGACATTGTCCGATTTTTGGTTGCCATTAGTTACGACCTTGTCAGCTTTCTTTTCTATGTACTCATTGAGATGCCCATCTTGGGACAACTCTTTCAACTGTGATTTTAGATCCTTGTAACTCTCATTTATGTGGTCGCGCTCCTTATGGAATGAGCATCTCAGCTCGTTATTCCTAGAGTCATTCTTGCCCCTGTTCTTATTCCCTTTCTTTGGAATGGAACTCTTGTATCCTCATTTGCTTATTTTTGCTCGAATGTTGTCCCCTGTGTTATAGTGATCCATGTCTTTGACCTTGGCATATTTTTTAATATGGGCCATAAGTTCATCGATGTTGCTGGCCTATTTTGACTGGTACAGTAGAAATGGGGTCAGCAGACCAATCTTGAAGGATGTAATAGCAACTAGCTCCGAACAGTCCCCCACTTCATTGAAGACCTCTCAGTACCTCTTGGCATAATCACAAAGGCTCTCTTGTGAATTTTTCTTCATCATGAGCATTGAGTCCATCCTCTTAGGTGAGAATTATTGGTTATGAAGAGAGCAGTGAAAACCTCTGCCAGGGCTTTGAATATTTTAATCGACCTATGGGGCGGCTTCTCGAACCACTTCTGTGCTATGTCATATAGGCTAGAATGGAAAATTCGACACATCAAGGCATTATTGTGGCTCCACAGAGTCATTGACTGCCTGTACTGCCGAACGTGGTCTATGGGATCCATCTTCCCATTGTAAATCTTGAACCTGGTAACAAAAAACTTCTTTGGGGGTTCCTCTTCTTCAATGGCCCTTGAGAAAGAAGATTTCATCTGAGTGTTGAGAGCTATTCTAGATACCTCCTTGGTGGATTTGACTCCTCGATGGGCTAGATATTGGTCCACCTCTCTACAGACCAGAATTTTGATGTTCTCATCCTGACGATCATTGCTTCTGTGGCACATCTCTAATCAGCCACACTCTGATCGATCACGTTCTGACTTGCCATTTTCAGCTCTATCATGGTCTCACCTAGAGCTCCTCCCTCGGCTACGAGTATTACTCGCTTGAGGATTAGGAGTCCTACCACAATGCTTCCTAGTATCTCTATGGAGATCTCTCTCCATCCTTTTAAGTCGCCTTTGCATGGGAGCATTATCTTTCACCTAGAGGCATGTGGCCTCCTCCTATTCTCGAAGACAAGCTTCATAAGAATCGACCAACTTGGAGATCTGGGTAGACTTAGGTGGTCCCTGACTTTCTTTAGAAGGCTTCCTTTGTTGACAAAACCTAGGATTTGGTTGTTGGCAAATCTTTAACCTGGCCCTACGTGGGATTGGGTCATCCTGCACATCGCTAACCTGAGGAATATTTTTTTTGGGTGAGATATCACAATCTTTCTATTGATGAGTGCTTTCGTAGGATAAATAATCATTACCCACAGACGACGCTAATTATAAGTGCAATAATTATCACAATTAGGGGTGTAAGCGGTACAGTTTGGTCGGTAAATAGTACATACCAATACCAAAACCAAACTCTAGATGGTAAAACCAAACCGTACCAGTTTACCACCCAGTACACCAAAATCAATACCAAAACCAAACTGGCTGGTATTTTGGTTTTTTTGGTAATTTCGGTTTTTTTCTGGTTTCGGTAAATTTTGGTTTTTTCTGGTTTCTTCTGGTTTTTTTTGGTTTCGGTAAATTCTAATTTTTTCTGGTTTCGATTTTTTATGTTTCGGTAAACAACACTAAACGTCCCCAAAAATAAAAAACAAACCCAATCAACTTTTTTAAATATTAAAACCAAAACCAAAACCAACTTTTTTCTGGTTTTGGTAAATTCGGTATGGTAATTTTGGTAAATTCGGTACGGCACGGTAATTTTGGTACGATTTTTTCTGGTTTCGGTAAATTCGGTACGGTATCGTAAGTTCGGTACGGTTTTTTCTAGTTTCATAAAATTCGGTACGGTAATTTCGGTAAATCGGTTTTTTAAATATTAAAACCAAAACCAACCAACTTTTTTACGGTAATTTCGGTTTCGGTAAGACTGGTTTCTGGTATTTTAATATATTAAACCAAAACCATTTTTTTCAGACCAAAACGGTACGGTACGGTAAAAACCCGTACCGCTTCCACCCCTAATCACAATAATTGATAAATAAAGAAATATCAAGATGAAAGAAATTAATCGCACACACAACAACAGATGTACGTTGTTCAAAAACTTGCCTCCGTCCATAGAGAGGTTATTATGTTCTTATTACTCTCAATGATCGAGGTTACATCTCATTGCCCTAGGCCAGGGTTTACAATTTATAGATGTAAAAAATAAGAGATCAAGTTGTACAAGTAACTCAATTAGCTCATGGATAACTCGTGGTGTCAATATCTCCTGTCAGATTGTTGGTAATCGATTTGAGTATATCCCTATTCATTTAAGTGCGTGTTTAATACATGAGTCTTAATGAATAACTGATTTGGGCCAGGCAGTCCATTGTGCTCTCTAGGATAGTCGATTACTCTCTTGGACTGAAATAAATTATCCCCCACAATATATATAAGCGTACCCCAAATCATTCAAATCCCTAAAATCCATATTGTTCATTACATTCTAAGGTTCATTAACTCTCAAACCTTATTAAATCCAATTCCTTATTTATCACATCTTTAAACTATGAGCACCTGCTTATATATATATATACTCTCTTAATATACATATTTGTCTTCTATTTTAATTAAGAATTAATTACATGGCCTATAATTCCTCAAGTACTAAATTAACCTCCCCCCCCCCCCAAACACTTTATCTCATTACTCTCAAAGCTCGACATATACATACGACCATAGGATATTTCTCATTCATGCGTTTACGCAATCCCAACACCGGATGGCATTAAATCATATTAATTCCATACCCTCAACCTACGTAACTATTCTCAAAATTCACCATGTTTAATATCTCAATAAGATAAGTAAAACAACCTAAAACAATAGTCCAAATCCTTAATCACTAACCTAGAACTTCGTCCGTGTGCACTATTGGTAAAATATTCATAAGAAATTCATAAAAAATACAAAAAATACAAAACAAATGCCTATGCATTCGCAATTTAAATCTCTAAAATTGACCGAATCGATTCTCCCCTGAGTTGAATTAATTTGCATCATGCAGAAGGCACATGTCTACTTAGAACAAAGAATTAAACCGCAAAACCTCCATTAAATCATTTCAAGCCCCCAAATCAGATTGAAAGCCCAACCAAAGTTCAACCTAACAAATGGGTTATGATCTTAATTGTATTACAATAATTATTTAAGATCAAGATCATGAAAATTAAGATTTAATTCATCAATTTCATATTAACAACCTACTTCATCATTTGCATGTAAGGGTTTCACTAATATATGAATTCAGATTGAATTCTTCAATTAACTTGGGCGTTTACTTAATATCAAAATTAAACCCTAACACGTGAGTATTATTCCAAACGCAATCATCCAAATCATTTAATTTCATAGTTTTCCAATCAAAGTACAAGAGCTTAATGCATAAACAAATTAATTACACTTCTAATTAACCCGTTTTCATAAACATGATTCAGACTAATCACTCGGCCCCTAAGCATGCATTATAATCTCATATTAACTTAGGAAAACACGTATTCTAAACAAGTTATAGATTTAAAAGTGTATTCCAAGAGGTTTATTTCATTAATTCGAAGAACGGTGGATCCTTTCTAGAATCTCTTGTACATTCTCCTCCCAACGCCTTCTCTAGTTCTCCCACAAGTATATGGTTTCTATGGTTTTCTCTTAGTATGATAAATGATTAATTGATTAGGATCAACTCTAATACATACCTCTAATTCCCTCACCTCTACATTAGGACTATTTTCGGGGGCCCAAATGGACCCATTTTAATACCCGCAATAGTCCAAAACTTAGCTTAAGGGTATACCTACCCCCATAGGCCCAATCCAGACTATTAAAAACATGTATTAGAGCCTTCGTGACACTCTAGAGTCCAATCCAATCGATAATACCTCTCACACATTATAATACCTCTTAACGTAAATAAAATACACACGTAATTATTATACACACAACATATAGTCCAATATCATAGAATTAAAATCACTGATTAATTATTCATAACACACGGCATAAAATCACATATCATGCAATATTTAATAGGGACATATACCAAATAGTCCCTCGGACATTTTTTAATACCCATTTAGTCCAAACTTTTTTATTTTGCCTCAAAAAGTCCTTTGCCACATATTTTGGAGAGGGAGTGCCACTGGTGCGGACCTCTAAAAATAAGAGGATATTGAGTGCTTGAGGGACTAAATGGGTTAAACTAATAATATGTGTCCTTTTTAAAAAATATATATTTATAGTAGGGACTATTTAATAATTGACCCTATTTAATAACCATCTAAATTATAAATTTTTATTATTACCCAATAACACGAGTAATAATTAATCCCATTTATTAATTTATTTCTCATTTAACAAATAATGGATAAATCCACAAAAATGAGGGGTATTACATTCTTCCCCACTAATATAGGAATTCCATCCTCGAAATTTGCTAAAGCAAAATGTCGAAACGTAAGTTTCACAAATATCATAGGCTTATACACAACTAGCATGTACTCTTATCGCCACAAAATAAAAGAAAGGGTCTCACATACGCCTACCATAACATGTCACTACTATTGCTCCCACACACCTAATACCATGTGTACACAAGTATCAAAAATATCACGTACGTGCATATAAGAATATAGATGTTTAACTTAACAACATTATATAAAGGATTTAATCATAGAATAAAGGCATGCTCTACCCCTCTACTAATCGCGACTCGACTTTTCTTGAGATTTTCCCACTTATGATACTATTGGTACGAATGCTCCCCGGTACCCTTGATGTTGCACTCCTTGTCCCTTTTAGCCCTAATACTTAGAATGTCTCGACACTCAATGCATTATCTCTCCATACAATTAATGTCCAATATAATAACCAAATGTTCTAGTGCCCAACTATATCTCAACTCCTAACCCTTACTATGTTTCGTGTGTGAGAAATCTCATATGTGAAATCCAAACAAGGAACCCTCGCGATACACTACTACCTATCTAGGTCGATTATCAATATTTGTTTCACCAAGACCCAACATGAAAAAATGCACTATCCACACAAATATCAATTGTGACAATTCTAACAAAAGTCTCAGGCCTTCAAAGAGTGATACTCAAACTCCATAGGGTAGTCGATCCAACAATGCTTGAAAAGCATCATGGGATTCTTAGACATATGATAGGGAACACTCTGTCCATCCTTAAATATAATATAGTTCTTAACCTTCCGTATACTTTAGGACATCGAACCATTTGAATAAGGGTTTATTATCACCAGTCTCCCTGACAATGTCATTGTACCAACACAACACTTGATCATACACTGCTTCAATTAATCGAGGTCATCCCTAGCCATAAAATCCTCAAAATAAGTGTTCACGTCATAAATGTTTCCCATCACGTGTATCCTCATATGCTAAGAGAAACTCATCATTTAATAACTGACCCTCATAGTTATCCTATAACGTATGAAACCACTAGAATATCATACCCATAGGCATTCCCACGCCAAAAATCAAAACCTCATTATCACATTCATTGTGTAAATTCAGAGTAGGACTTTGCCATCGCCCACGAATAACTACAAAGCGCTTAAGAATCTCACGGAACCCATCAATCACTAGGCTCCTCACATAACTCTTATATAAGTAGTACAACATAGGGGACACTCACATGTCCATAAATTTTTAAAATCTAAGGGGGAATACATACACAATAAATTACATAGTCACCTTCATATGGGATGGCGTCTCTCACCGCCAAAGCCATATCCTAGTAACATTAAAACATAATGTGACACCCCGCCTAATTAAATACCGGGTGATCAGTCCTTTATTAATCAAATCAGAATATTCGGTTGGTTTAGATTATGCATCACTGTCGAAAACATGTTTTAACATACTAACCACCTAATGTTTAAAAAGGGTTGATGTCAATTTTATCTTATCAATTAATATAAAATAATTAAACTAAATAACGAATCATTCACCATTCAATTCAATGTCATACGAATAAAAATAAGTGACATAAAATAAAGAAGCTGGAGTAAACAAATCCAGTCAAAATCCAATACAATAATCCAACTAAATAAAACCAACAACTGGGAATATAAATGAATTAAATCTCAAATCTCTGAATGTATGAATAATAAGGGATGACATGTCCAACTGATGCAAATAACTCAAAAGTGCGGAATGATAGACTCAGAGATGTCTACTACCAAAGTCATGTAGCCTCCACAGCAGCTACAGCTCGTCGAATGAATAGAACTCCTAAGTCTGGTGTCCATGTGGCTGTGCACCTAAAATAATTTAACAAGAAAAGAGATTTGCAGAAAATGGGTCAGAGCCCGATTTGAAAACAGTTTAAAAATTATCAAGTGCTTAAAATGGTTTTTAGAACATATATTTATCATGTTAAATTATCGAACTCACTTGGGAATGCGCACCTCTCCTCTAGTGTTCACGCCTAGAGAATATTCGAACCCCAGTAGTCCTATTCCCATACTAACTAGCTCTTCATGTCTAAATACATCATAGTCCAATACCATCCCCTGTTATTTCCCTCGCAAAGTACACTACATATAATCAATCCCACTTTAGCATAAATAAGCATTTTCAGTTTTAATCCAATTAAGTGGCCGCTACTTAATTTATTTTGGATTTCATTATAAATTTTAACTACTAAATGCACACAGTATATATCAACACAAGTTTATACATATATATCTCGTATAAATATATATAATACTACACCCCGAGACACAGCTGCGCTGCCTGCATACTTTCCTATCATGTCCTGTTGCATCGCTCATTTGCATAAAGGACTAAAGGTTCAGTCACTCACGAACCATCAGAAACATAACACATATATTGGAGGAGAACATAGTTCCAAGATGATGGGCTACACACATACCTACGCACCCATACGACCGTCATCACTACCGTTTTCATAGATAGTATGTACCTAGGTTCTATGCTCTTAGTGGTACCAATCAATATCTCACCCAAAGGCTCCTCAAGGCATGATTACCCACAACGTGAAACCTCCGCTCGATACCAAGAAGCGTAGGTATGTTATACACATAATAGTTAAATCAATAAGTATGCACACAACTTATTATATTAATTAGGTATTCACGCAACCTAAGTCCCTGATGTTATAGATAGTATCATCGTCTCTACTATTAACTTTATCGCAACACTTCGACTTATCTCTCTAGCATATACCTTTTCTCTAAGGCTCTATTACCCCTCTATATCCCCTTGAGTAATCTCTCTCTCAATTCATTATTAACTAGGAAATTACGTCATTCGATAATAGCATAAAAAGTTCTCTCACTTGGACTAACCTAAAAGGGTTTCTAACTTGTTCGGGCCAAAAATAAGCATTCTGGAATCTCGTTAGAAGTCCAGGATTCTTGTTCGAACAAACTTCTCACATCGAATGAACTCTAAAGTCTCATTAGAAGTCTCGTTGGAATTCTCATTTAAACGAGGTCGTTTGAACGACCTGGGTAGGTCTTCGAACGAGAATTCCGAGATCAACCCTGTTCTTCCGAAATTCATTTTTTCCAACCTTTTCCACCTCCAAATTCATCTCATACTCATCCAAACTCCCAAACAATGATTATAAACTATTCCTACTCGTAATGGGGTACTTTCTAACACAATTTAAATGACAAATCTATACAAAATCAAAGGAATCTAACCAAATTCCTAAATCTTCAAGAGTCCCTTAATAATGAACCCACCATTGACAATCATTCAAACTCCCGTTTATATTTTGTGATTTTTAACCTAGAGTTTCTAGATTTATCATTACTATAACAAGATTATTCTTCTACATGCAAACCTATCTCCCAATTTCACAATTTTGTTGACAAATCAGCTCCAAATTCATAGTATCATGGCTATCTCATCATTTAAGGTTAACGTGAATCATATATGCTCAAAAACACAGCAAGATAAACACTTGCCTTTTGTGAACCTATGAATCGTTGAATGAAATTGTTATGGGGATGGTTCTCTCCTCGTGATCTACGCGTTGTATGATTTTTCGGTGGAAAGCTTGAATCCTTAGCCCAAATTCTCTTTGTCTTGTTCTTCTTCTCCCTCTTAGGTTCTCTCTCTCTCTCTCTCATGGGTTAGAAACTGTTAGATAGCCTATTGCCCACGCTCCTTTTTCTTTTTAATTCTTATTTTCGTCCATTTAATTTCCTAAAAATATCAAAACACCAAAATACCCCTCCGGGGTGTTGGTTTGGCCTAAAATGCCTTGGACTACAAATAAAATACCCGAGTAGTGCTTTTCGACTATTTCGACCCTTCCGGACACACTGGCGCAGTCAAAATGGCCATACGAGTTACTTAAAAATAAATCATTCTTTTTAGCGTAATAAAGTAATATTGACATGACTCCCACATGCTTCCCACTAAGTGCATTGTAAATACCGTATATTTTATTCTCGGTCCAAAATAATATTCTCATATTCATATATTACTTTACTCGCTAAGTAATATTCCACTTAATTATTTCTGATAAATACTAACTCTTGTCACGCTATTAATTATTACAATTAAATCTGGATTAATTATAATTTAAATTTTCTCCCTTTAAATTAATTAATTCAGTTCCCATAAATAAAAATAAAATTCCACAAAATTATAGGGTATTACATACTTCCCCCCTAATAACATAATTTCATCCCAAAATTCGAAAAAAGGCTACATGAAGGTATACCTGGTGGAAATAAATCCAGATACTTTTCCCGCATGTCATCCTTACGCTCCCAGGTAGACTCCTTTACATTATGATGTCGCCACTACCCTCGTACTAACGGCACTATCTTTGACCTCGGCTTTCGCTCACTACGGTACAGAATGGCAACTGGTCCCTCCTCATAGGAACTATCAGGCTGAAGTTCAATCTCCTCCAATGAAATGTGGGTGTAGGCCAAATTATCCTGAAGATATCTCCTTAGCTAGAAAATATGGAACACATCATGAATTATATGCAGGTGCTCCGATAACCCAAGTCTCTAAGCTACTAGTCCAATCCGTTCAATAATAGGGAATGGCCCAACATACCTCGGTGACAACTTCCCTTTCTTCCCAAACAACATTACTCCCTTCATAGGATATACTCGTAACAACACCTGATCCCCAACACTGAATAATCTGAAAAATCTTTTGGCATTGGCGTAACTCTTTTGCTAGTCCTGAGCAACCCGAATGCGACTCCGTATCAACTCAACCTTAGTCGAGGTGTCCTAAATCACCTTCGACCCCCGTAATTTATTGTCCTCCACTTTAATCCAAGATGTTGGAGAACGACAGGGTCTGCCATACAATGCCTCAAACGGAGCCATGCCAATCGTAAACTGGTAGGAGTTATTATCAGTGAACTCCACCAGTGGAAGGTACTGCTCCCATCCCCCTTCAAAATCTAGGACACACATCCTCAACATGTCCTCCAAAATCTGATCCGTCTGTTATGTCTGCCCGTCTGTCTGTGGGTGATAGGCTGAACTCAACCGTAACTTCGCACCCTAGGCCTGCTGGAAACTCTACCAAAATCCAGATACAAAGATCTTGTACCATTCGGACATAATATCTAGGGGCACTCGGTGGAGTCTCACTATCTCGACAATGAAGATTTTAGCATACTGGCCCGTAATATAGTCTGTCTGAACTAGAAGAAAATGAGTCACCTTGGTCAACCGATCCATAATCACCCATATGGAATCGTGATCTCTCTGCGATGTAGGTAGCCCTGTAATGAAATCTATTGAAATGCTCTCCTATTTCCACATAGGGATCTCTAATGGCTATAGTAGTCCTCCCGATCTCTGATGGTCTGTCTTCACCAACTGACAAGTGGAGAACCTCGAAACAAACTCGGCGATATCCTTCTTCGTTTGGCTCCACTAATGTTGTTGCTTGATATCCTGGTACATCTTATCCCCTCTGGGATGTACCGTAAATTGTGAACCATGCGACTCTGTCATCACTGTATGCCATAACTCCTCCCCCTCTGGAACTACTAGTCTGCCATTAAAGCGTTAGCCCCCATCTGAGCTCATAGACAAAGACTCTTCTCCCTAGGCTATAAGCTGGATAATCCGATCCTGATAGAAAGAATCCGCTGCCTGAGCCGGTATCACCCTAGTAACTATCTCGAGTGTAACTGTCATCACAGACATGAATGAGAGGGCAACTGCATCCTGATGCCCGAGTTCTTTCCACTTTGCCTTCCACGCCTCGGCCACCTCACTTATTGGCCTACGGTTCAACGCGTCTGCTACTACGTTAGCCTTCCCTGGGTGGTAATGGATGTCGAATTAGTAGTCCTTCAAAAATTTTAGCCACCTTCGTGGACGCATATTCAGCTCCCGCTGCGTGAACAGATACTGCAGGGATTTGTGATCCATGAATAGGTAAAATTTCTCCCCCAAAAGATAATGCCTCCATATCTGCAATGCAAACACGACTGCCGCTATCTACAAGTTATGGGTGGGGTAATTCTTCTCATGAAGTTTAAGATTATGAGAAGCATAAATAATTTCCTTATCCTCTTGCTGAAGTACACCCCCAAGTCTTGACAAGGATGCATAATTGTAGACCAGGTACTCTAACCCAAGTATGGATAGTGCTAGAACTGGTGTTGAATTCAGCTTGTCCTCTAGCTCATCAAACGCCAACTGACAAGCATTATCCCATATAAACGGCACCATTTTATGAGTCAAGTTTATCAACAGGCTCGCTATCTTCAAGAATCCACGAATAAACCTCCCGTAGTATCCTGTCAGCCCCAAGAAAATACGAACCTCTTTAGGTTTCATGGGATTCCCCCGCCCCCTGACTGCTAACACATTTCCTGAATCTACCGATATCCCCTCCTCAGAGATTATGTGACCTAAGAAATGAACCTCCTTCAGTCAGAATCCACACGTTTCATACTTTGCATACAACTCGTGCTCACGCAGTGTATGCAAAACCATCCTCAGATGCTCGGCATGCTCCTCCTCAGTCCGTGAATAAATCAAGATGTCATTGATAAGCACCCAAAACTGTACAATTTATACCCCAAATAGATGTATTTTAGTTGCTATTTCTCGACAATATGGGTCTTATGCGCGTAAATATTTATTATGCAGGTTTAATGTACGTTGCGGTGTTCAAATGCGTATTTCAAGGCAATTGTGCATTTTACGGAGCTAAATACCAAATTTCCTGACCCTAACCTAACCCATCCTAGCCTAAACTTGTCCCTAAACCGTCATACAAGACCCGTGTGTGTTGGTTCGGTCCCTTTTTATTTTATTTTAATTTTTTAGATTTTTAATTTAAGTCATTTTAATTTTAGGATTATTTTAGAATTTTTTAGGTTTTATTTCCTATTTTTATAATTTTTTATTTCTATTTTTATTTATATAATTTTATTTTATTAAGTTTTTAGTTTTAGTTTTAGTTTTTATTTTATTTTATTTTATTAGGATTAGTTTTTAGGAATTTAGTTTTATTAGATTTTATTTTTTTAGGACTTTAGTTTTTAAGTTTAGTAGATTTACATTTTTATTTTTATTTTTCAGTTCTTTTTATTTTTATGTTTATTGAGTTTTTATTTTATATTTTTTTAGTATAGGAATTTAATTTTTAGATTTTTAGTTTTTATAAGTTTTATTTTATTAGTTAGATTTTATTTTTATTTTTATTATTTTGGGGGCCAATAAAACACACACAACCCCCTTATCCTACACACTTATCCTAATACCCACTTAACTACCCTTATCCTACACCCAACTCCCCTTACCCAACTCACCCACACTCACACACCCTACACCCCACCACACCTTATCCCTCCTACCATCATCTTCTTCCCTCACCATCTCATTCTCTCTCTTACCACCATAACCACACACCCACAAAACAAAACCATCTCCACCACTAACACTCTCTCTCATCCCACCATTACCAAACATTCACTCCCCTACCAAACCCGGTAGCTTCCCTCTTTCCGGCCGAGACTCACCCCGGTGGCACCACAAGTCCGGACTCCCCTGCCACCGGACCCTCAAACCTCCCTTACCCGCCATCGCTGACTACCTGCTACCGGACCTCCAAACTCTATCGCGTCCCCCTCACCTGACTGCGTCGGCCGGCACCTGGCAGCCTTCTCCGTCGCCCACGAAACCCACAGCCGGCGACCACCGTCACGGCCACTCCGGTCGCCTCACTCGCCCAAAACCTTCCCTTGCCGGCGTCGCGAGCCCATTCCGATCCCCTCTGTCGCAACTCTCTCTCCAACCTTACAAACCTTACCCCAATCAACCATTAACCTAAACCAAACCTTCCTTATCTCTCCATGAAACCAAAGACCCACTTTGCCAAATACCCAATTCTCCTTAGTCACGATTTTCTACCTGCCAAATGCCAAATGCCAAATGCCAAATGCCAAAGCCAAAAATCATGACCAAGTCAAACCAAATAAAAACCCATTAAAAACTCACATGTGTTTATAAACCTTTTAACCCATTTACCTCTTTTAACACCCTTTTACCCAAATACCCCCCAACTACCTTTCTAACCCCAAAACCCAAAATACCCCTCAAGCTAAATCTGATTTCATCCTCACCCACTTGACCTCACCCTTTCCATGCTCACTCAAGCCCATTTACCAATTTGCCCCTTAGACCCATGCTCTATGCCTACAATATAAAAGCAAAGAGAAGGCTCATTTGAAGATATCATATCAAGTAGAGAGAAAATTCTACAGAGAGTTAGGTTAGAATAAATTAGGTAGAAATATTTGTAAATAGTTTTACTTTCATTTTTTAGATATTTGTGAGTGATAAATGTGTGAAATTCAATTGAGTTGATTATTGAGTTTATTATTGTTGGATGCTCATATTTGATGGATTGTGTTTAATTTCAAAGGAATGGAAGTTCAATTTCACTTCAAGAGATTGGGGTTTGATTGTTTTCTTCTCTTCTCATTTATTTTATGCCTTTGATTATTAATTTGTCATATTTCATATCATGTTAGGCTAAATCCCCTTTCAAGGGGTGGGGTGAAACCCTTATTTGATATTATTTTAGTTTAATTAGTTTGCTTACTTGAAATTTCCCTTTGAATGTTAAATTTGATCCCTCACCCTTAGATTTACGCCTCGAGAGAGGGTAAATGATTTTCGAGAGAAAATCGAAATTCTAGAGACAATACCCATTTTAGATTCGAACTAGAGATAGGGGTTTCTTAAGTGGGGTATTATCATTTGAATTTCAACTCTAAATTTAATTTCTAAGATCGACATAAATTCTAATTGATCGATCCTAGCGGGTGATTAATTAAAAGGAGTGTTGATCTAATTTTCTAGAGTTGTGGGGTGTTAATTTTAACCTTCTAAAAGATTACTATTCTAATTACACTTGCAACGAGAGTTGATTTGTAATTTTAATATTAATTTGGGAGAATTCAAATAATTAAATTAATTAATTAGAATAACTAAAATTTGTGGTGTAATCCCACTCCTTGATTGTTCTCACAATTATTTTCCTCACTTTATCTCTTATTTTTAGTTTAGACTTTAAATTTTCATTTTAGTCATTTTCTAGTTAGTTATTTTCATCTTAGTTTATTTTAGTTTAGACCTCACCTCACCATATTGTTTTAATATTGAAAAAGCTAAAAAAAAATTAGAAAAGTGAAAAAGCACAAAAAGAAAATAAATAGTGAATTACAATTGAATTTGTTCCATGTGCTTTACTCCCAAGAAAGTGGATTGATACCCTTACTTACCTCTACACTTGAGTTTGTTATTATTTGTAGGTATTTGAGGTTTTGACTAACTTGACTTTCAACAACAACGACATACACGCAAAAGTCAAGTTATCAATCCATCCTCAGATGCAAAACCATCCTCAGAGGTATTTGAGGTTTTGCAGTGTATGAAAAACCATCCTCAGATGCTCGGCATGCTCCTCCTCAGTCCGTGAATAAATCAAGATGTCATTAATGAAGACGATGACAAATTGATCTAGGAACTCTCTAAACACCATGTTCATTAAGTCCATGAAAATAGCTGGGGCATTCGTCAGCCTAGACGGCATCACCCAAAATTCATAAGACCCATATCTCATCAAGAATGTGGTCTTTGATACGTCCTGCTACCGGATTCATAGTTGGTGATAGATCGACCTCAAATCTATCTTTGAGAAGAAAGCATCCCCTCTCAATTGGTCAAACAAATCATTGATTCGAGGCAACAGACACTTATTTTGTATCGTGACTTTGTTCAACTCTTAGTAATCCACACACAACCTCAATGACCCATCTCTCTTCTTTACAAACAATACGGGAGCACCCCAAGGCGAGGTACTCCTAGGGATGAAACCCTGTCCTAACAGCTGCTCAATTTGGTCCCGTAGATCTCTCATCTAAGTCGGATCCATATGGTCGGGTGCTCGAGCTATCGACCGAGTACCCGGCATAAAATATATAACGAAATCAATATCTTGACTAAGTGGTAGTCTAGGTATATCCTGGAACACATCGAAAAAATTGCAGACTACGGGAATTGAATCGATGGGAATCACTACCTCCCTAAAGGTCTCCTCCTATATGTAATATAAATGGGTGGACGACCCTCCCTGAGGACGAGGCATCATCACTAGGAACATCTCCTGACCAAGTATAGAAAATATAATGCTCCTACTAAAACACTCTATCATGGCTCTATAGGCGGCAAGCCAATCCAAGCCAATAATGGCTTCATGCTCGTGCATATCTAAGACTAGCATATCTGCTGGCAATATCAAACTCACAATATCTATACTTACTCCCCGGCATATAAAGATAATTAATGACCCATTCCCTAGCGGTGAGTCTACACAAGTCACTGTGCTCTCTGCTGTGTCTAACAACCTAGTGGCCCGTGCAAATCTAGTAGATATAAAGAAATGTGATGCCCCTATGTCAAACAAAATGCGCCCCATAGTCCCGAGGATAGGAAACGTACCCTCAATAGCAGGTGGTGCCTCATGAACTGGGGCCTGATGGACGTTGTAGACACGCCCGTACTGCAACTGACCCTGATGCACCGGAGCTACTGGAATAGCTGGTAAGGCTGGAACCTGGGGTGGTGCTGGGAGGGCGATTGGAAATAACGGTTGTTGGGGCTCTTAGCGAGCGCCCTACTGCTGCTGCTGCGGGGCTCTACCCTCTGGGGACATTCCTGACATTTGTGGCCAGTATTACCATAAGTAAAACACCTCGGGGCTCTACCCTCTGGGGACATTCCTGACATTTGTGGCCCGTATTACCATAAGTAAAACACCTCCCTGGAAAGTGTCATCCCTCTGTCCAGGCTATCCCTTGCCCTGTTGGCCATTACCTCCCCTCCCTTGGCCCTGCTAGCCCTGCTAAAATTGGTGGTGACCTGGATAGCCCTGATGGCCCTGCTTAAAACCTCCCTGACCCTGTCTGAAATCTAACGGAATCTCTTAGCAGGATCTCCCTGATGGAAACCCTTATCACCCTGACGAACCTGTCCCTGAGCTACGGGTTTCCCATCGGTACTACTACCTTATGTCCAACCCTGCTAGATGGACTCCCCAACTCGTTTACTTTCCTTCTAGTGGAAGTAGTGATCCTGACAATGTAATAGGGCAGCATTAACCACATCAGAGTATGAGGCCAACGAAAGATTCCCTAACAAGTCATGGCGAATCTTCCAAGTCAACCCAACTTGAATCTCTGAATCTTCTTTTCCTTTGTTGGTATCTCGTCCGAAACTAGATTCGGACGGTCTATAAATTCCTCCTCATACTCAGTAACTGTCCTTCCCTCCTGCTTGAGGTTCGGTAGATTCCACATTATCTTGGTTTACACGGCGGAAGGGAAGTACTTGCGGTCAAACTGCACCCAGAAATCCCTGATAGTCAAGCTATCTCTCTCCTCTACAGTGGTGACGGACTCCCACCACTATAGCACTGCTCCTACCAACTTAAAGGTAGCCAGAATCTGGTTTTTCACTTCGGTGCACTCGTACATCCTCAGGTGCCTCTTTATATCTTTCATCCACTGGCTCGCCTTTACCACATCTAAACTCCCCGTGAACTCTGGAGGGTGTACCTTCTGAAAGGCACGTGGATTGGTGCTAGAGCCACTACTGGTGCTGGTGGCGGAGCTTACTGTACCACGACTAATGCGGCATTAACTGCTTGTGCTACAATAGCAGCAACTTCCCTAGCATTCATCATTCCCTGGGATGGAGATGGCTAGGGCTTGGTTTGGGAATCCCTATTGACTCGTTGTGCACGTCTGGAAGGCATCTGAAATGCGAGGTTCAAATTTAGCAGTATGACTTGGTGTGTGTCAAATTCTCAATAATTTTAACCTCTTCCTCCTGGATTGTCTTCTCAAATTAAAATATTTGGCCATAAGAATTTATATCCACGTGTTCTTCATCTTTAAGCTATATCTTGTCATTAGATTATTTGTCCAACTTGTGTGTTGTTATAAGGTGATTGGTTCATAATAGGTTAATGTTTATCTCCTCTCTATAAAATAAAACAATAGTAGCAAACCTAAACCATGAGATACAATATTCTCTCTATTACATAAGAATACCACCTTCTGCTAAAAGAAACCACATCTCATTCCTACTAATTTTAAGGCCTTCCTCACACCATTTTTATTGCAACAAAATGTATTCGTGGGTATGTACAAACCTTGAGTGTTCTTGCTAGATTATTTTACATTTCTTATTAGGGTTATTTTGAAATAGCAATTAGAAAAGGCTGAGTGGTACAATTGGAGTATTTTGAGGAGTATTTTCTAGGATCATTATCAAAAGTTTTTAGGACCACTTGGTAGTCCTTTTAAGGACACCTATTGAGGTGGGGATTTTCTTACTTCATCAAGTTTGGCACATTTTGAACTACAAATAAATGGGGGTTTAAATTTATTTAAATTTTAAATGCACTTAAGAATGAATTTCTGTAGCGTCATGGATGTATAAATATGTGTTGGGGATCAATATAAGCGGAAAAAAATTATCAGCCCTAGAATCTTTCAATGATTATGTAATAGAAAGTATAAATCGAAAAAACTAGGTTCAAAAAACAAACCTATGGTTTCGAATAATATACATTTACAGATACGGTTGAAATTTTATATGCAAAAAAGTATATCTTAGTGATGAAGGGGTGACTTTTTTTTAGTCCTCAGAAATTCTACAACACTCCCAAATTCATGTATATTCTAATGTATGATCCACCAAAAATTAGGTAGGTGTGTGGGTACTTTTGAAGAATAAAACTCTTACTTTTGAGTGAGATATGGTGCTCTCTCTCTCTAGTCTGCTTCACAAAAATGTAAATAGTATTTTAAATCCCCTCTATAAAATCGTAATAACAAACTATATTTCTTAAAGCCCTAACTTAAAACAATATATACATGTTTAAGTGGTGGGCTTGAGTTTCTAGAGAATTTGGGCCTAACTACTTGGGTATATGGAATTATATTGTTTTCAAACTAAATACTTGAAAAACCCAAATTACAAATCCTTTAATTTATTTGCTTTCTTTATTTAATCATAATTAATTTCACTAAATAATTATGACTGCGCTCTAATTTAATATATCAAAAATCACTCAGATATAATGAGATCTTATTTGCAAAGTTGATAGCGGTGTATAATTTGATTCCCAGTGTTAATTTTTCAATACCCGCTTAGTCAAATCAATTTGTCACTAATTGACTTTAACCAACATCTAATCAATTCCTTGATTATCAAACTTCACTTATTTTGCTACTCCATCGGATTATGAAATAATCCATTGATCAGGTTTAACTGGTGGAAATAAATCATATAAGTCTATCAAGGGGGTATCACAATCCAAGGTATCCCCGAATGAGGATTCCTCTTAATTATGATCTCATACCTACTTACACAATGATTTGCCAACTAGCAAAGATCAATTAATTCAACCTAAAATTGAATCGCAACCTTACCAATCAAATCAATAATTGTCCAAGCATTCAATCCTCATACTTTGCAGTATTGAGAATCTATGCACCCTTTGAAAATGGTGTGAGATTTCTGAAGTTTAATCAAGACAACCCTTAGAATCAAATCTCATAGGTAGTTATGTTCAATACATTCCTAGATGTACCAATGACAATCATCTTTTAAATTATTGTACAAGTTCTCAAACCATCACACTGGTTCTCATAGTTTGAGATCAACCACTAGGATTGTATCGTAACTGTTCTGATAGGATGTCAACTCCCAATCAACGTTGTGAACTGTTCAATAGTACTAGAATCGGAATTATGATCTCCTAGGATCAATCCGAACCTAACTCACCGAAATTCCTACTAAGTACCATTGACCGACATGGATATGAAATAATATATTTAAAAGAACAATTCTGAAGCATTCTTGCAAACATGATTCTTATTTCAAAATGAGTAAGGCAATCATTTATTAACAAATAAAATGTCTTTAACATGGTTTTAAGAATAAAATCCCAACAAACTCCCACTTATTCTTAAAGTCATGTGCCCATGCACTTGACTCCTATTCCATCTACATGACTCTGAAAAGTCTTAGTTGGTAAGATATTTGAAAAGGATCCGCTAAGTTTTCCTGAGATGGAATGTTCATCACGATGATGTCATCCCTATACACGGTCTCTTGAATTAGATGATACTTGCACTCAATGTGATTTTCCCTCTTATGAGTCCTTGGTTTTTTTAATTTGCAAATACACCACTATTATCACAGTAAATTGTAATAATTTCTTACATTAAAGGAACCACACCCAAGTCAATTAAGAAGTTTCAGAGCCAGGAAGTCTATTTTGTTGCCTCCAAAGAGAAAATATATTTGGCTTTCATGGTCTAATCAATAGTATATGATTTCATAATACTCCTCAGCCTTATAGATCCACCTCCTATGGTAAACACATATTCTGAGATTAATTTCCTACAATCCTTATCTGACTGAAAGTCTGAGTCTGTGTACCCAATGGGTACCAGACTATCCATTGTGCACATAATCTCTAGTTCTTTCTAAGTACTTGAGAATGAGCTTAATAGAAATCCAGTGCTCCTCGCGTCGGTTAAAATAGAATCTATTGACCATGCCAAGAGCATAGCAGATGTCTGGTATTATACACACCATAGCATATGTGAGGTTGCCCACCGCCGAAGCATGAGGTACATTCCTCACCCTCTCTACATGATCAGGTGTCTTAGGACACTAATCCTTGATAAATAAATTCCATTTATGAAAGGGAGAAATCATTTCTTAGAATCTTGCATGCTAAACCTTGTGAGGATGTTATATATATATATATATATAAGTATCTTGGGATAATCCCCACATAATATTTTTTCGATCACGCAAAATCTTGATCCTAAGGATGTGACTGGCCTCTCCTAAGTCCTTCAAATCTAATTACATAAAAATGGACAAAAAACATTAGTTAGGTCGTTTCATATCACTGCACACTTAACACCGTCGGATAGATCTGGTTGATTCATGAAAAATCCCAAATTTTGGGTCAAGTTCCTTTTGGGAGTGATGCGATTTTGTTAGTTTGGAATTTGATCCTTCGACTGTCACGTTTGGATTTGAGGCTCGGCCTTATAAGGCGAGTGGGGACTCTATATCGTACATGCATGTCATTGCAACGTTACTCATATAGGATTATAAGTATCTCGATAAGTGTTATACTCGAAAGCGTGTATCGTTATTACATGACTGAGTGGGATTTTTAAAATTCTAGTAATGTCTTATACTGATTAGTAGTAAGAAACTTGTGAAAGATTGTGGTGCTTCACCTTGGAAATATAAATACTTACGTCAAAAAATGTAGCTAGTGATGACCCCACTATTAGGACCCATACGTTGTTCCAATTAGTCATCCACCTTTAGCACAAAAGCATTTTAAGGGTTAAGAAAGGCTTGATGTAAAGGTGGTGTCTTGTTGCAAATTTTTTTCCTCAATATGGTATCATTATAAGGCAAGAGGAAGCATACATAAAGGTTGGTTCTAGCAACTGTGGATATATCATTAGTAAGTACTCAAAAATAAAGTCGGACTGTGGAAATCATTCCTGAGTCGTAACATGTTCTGGGAGGACATTCAACAGTTAATGCGCCATTTGTGGAACGATTCAGTCTCAAAGTCGACATAAGATAAACAAGTTAATGGGTGCAATTATACAATCACTAAAAGGTTTCGTAAGATCAATTCAAGTGAATGATTTATTTGTATGGTTATAATGCATAGCATTTTAAGAGATTTTGCATTGAAGGAAAGATCTTTATTAATTTTGTAAGGAAATAGTTATAATATCTTTAAGATCAATCATGTCTCATCAGTAATGGAATCAAGGCAAGGGCCTTGCATCTTATCCCCGGATAAGGGCTTGTGATTTTTTTGGCCTCTCGATAACCGGTTGATTTAATCGGTAGTGGCATTCATGGCCATTTGTAGATAAGAGTTCTATTTATGGGAGGACACTTGTATAGTTTTCGTATCACCACTAGTGGGTTAATTCGGATAACAGGATGTAACTTGGGTGTCGTACATTGGTCTTGACATCCAAGCACTAGCATCTCGGTATAGTGAAGTGGTAAGAAAAAATGAAATTATGTGTAAGCACACTAAGACTCTCAATTTGTCTGCTAATACCTTTACTTGTGGAAAGTTAAACCCAAGTCGGAGACCAACCGACAACATTTGGTAATATAAATTCATGTGTGTATTCACACATATCAATATAATTTAAAAGGATAAGAATGAATTTGATTCTTCACACATTTTGCGTAGGAATGGACACTTAAGTAAAAAAGTATTAAATCCTGACAATTTCAGACATCAAAATTTTCTAATATGTATCGATGCTAATTTGTACAGTTAATGCGTAACTATAGTGAGTATGTGTTGTTTCAAATCTTCAAGGCATGTCATAATTGATGTAACAGCAACGGTGAACATTATAGGAAGTGCGAGCCCAATTAAAAATTTATCAATAGTAGTATCTGTAGGAGATGATTGATATTGTCCCGAGACAACAAAGTGGTTTAAACATAATTTTCGGGTTTTGTTTCCAGACATCATTTTGAGACAAGTAATGTTCATTAAAACTAAGGAGGATTTTGATTTATAAAATCTAAGAAAGGTTTGTAATGTCTCGACAATTGCTCACGTCATGTTTTGTGTTCTCGACAGGTATGAGTAAGTATATAGACTTTGTCTCTAATAAGGGAAGCCTTGCATTGTGTTATTCTTAGTAATTATATCCTCATATTTATTGTGTAAGGTTTATAATTATGTCATTCAGTTTTGGTATTGGGTCGATATCCTAGACCAAGGCTTATGGTTGACTAAGGATTGTCTCAATTTTTAGTAAGTAAAACCAGTTGTAGCTTAGATTGTGGAAAGCGAGTGTGGTCGTGTAGTGAGTAAGACCAAAGCTTACAGTCTGTATGCACATAATACTTTGAGTTTTGGTAAAGAGTGTTTAGAAATTCATTGCATCCTAGTGCATTTCACTTGTATCCAATAGTTGGAGGTTGATATTCAGTCATTCTCCAGTTACGAGGATGGTATTGGTTTAGTGATGGATGCGGGTTAGGTCGGGCATGGATGGTCCATCGTGGTAACTGAGGAATTTATTTATAAAAGCATTTAAAAAATTAAATGAGCATCCTAGTGTAATTAGTTTCCTGGGTAATTATGGTTTGCAATGTATATGATGGCTTGCTTGAATTAGACTTAGTATCCTGTTATGTGTGGTCCGGTAAGATTGTTTTGCTAAGCCTATAGGAATAAACTTCATGTATGGTACTAATGAATGTTGGCACGTGTTTATAAGGTGATGTATGTGTCTTACTCTTGTGAATCGTAAGTCTCGAAGACCTAAGAAAAGTTCTAGAACATGTTGTAGCCCTAGAACATAGTTTTCTAAAAGTTTTATGGTATTTGTATTGGCTGATAGTAAACACGATGGTGAGTTGTGAAAATTCCTTTAGTGTAAATAATCAGAGGAACCTCTCTGGTGTGTGACCTAGAAATGGAAAAGAAATGACTTATGTGTTAGTGCATGTGGATTAGCGATCACTACATCAAACTAGGAGTGGCTTATATATTGTTACGAGTTATCATGCATTCCATGGGCGTAAGATTATAAGAGTTTAATGTGTTATGCTCTAAATAAAAAGAGCAAGAGAATAAATGGAAATTCTTAGATATTCACAATAAAGTGATGAATTAAAAATTTTACTCAGAGAATGGAGGTACTAAGTTTTAACATCACTAAGTGGGCATCACTATCGATAAGTGTTTTGGAGATTTAAGATCACTAAAAAGTGGGCATCACTATTGATAAGTGTAAGAACATAAATTTCCAATTGAGTCCCTGTATTGTTTTGACTTAATTCGGTGAACAAAACTGTGTTTGTAATATGTCATAGGAGATTTTATTTTTGTCACGATCCCACTTGGTCTATGACGTATTGAAGAAATTGAAGACGTTGTGGAAAAGCTTCAAAGAATTAATCATGCCAAAATTTAATTGGTGCATGTTTATTCATCTTCAAGTTTATTGCATTCCGAGAACACACAGGTATGAATGCATATTGTTAATGAGATTCAGAATTATTTTTATAAAAGATAAGGATGTAATTTTATAAGGAAAAATATTTTAAAATGTTTTTAAAACTGTTTTAAATGTTTTACACTACGTTTTATTCTGATAAGCTTGAAAATGAGTTTGACTTAATTGGATCTCTTATGGAAGAAACGTTTTATAGAAAAAGTTAAACTGACACCCGCGTCATTAAAACGACAGCTCAGATTGTTCGAGCGAGATGGCTATGTCACGCGAATGACTGGTCAATCTCGTTCGAGCAACACATTTTTCGAGGTGATTAATTTTTCCTATTTAAAACGTGGTTTCATCATAATTAAAGAGTAGTGCAATCTGGAAAACAGTTCTCAATCCAGTACGAGTTTTGCACATGTTTTTCTAAGGTTTCAAAGCTTAAACACATCCTTAGAGTTTGCAAAGATCCGAGTTATCATTACTATATGTTTATGTGATCTTGCTGTACCAAGAAGGTTTGTTCTATACTTAAACATCTGGGTTTTGTGGTGAAGAAAAGAGAAGGACTTCTTGTTTGACATCGTAGACGTATCAAAGTCATTCGATGGACACCGAGACATACGTGGACGCGTGTGTTGTGGATAGGTATCGTGGAAGGAATTTCTACGTGGGCACTATGAGAGGAGTGATTGAAGATCAGAAGAGCGTCAAGACCCGTGGGGATCGAGTCATTGAGTGAGTCTTTTGTCTGTTCGTTATAATTCCACATACATAGTGATTGTCTGGCTTGGGTCGTCCATGGTTTTTTCCTGTCTTGGGTTTTTCCTCGTACATCCTGCGTTATGAGTATTCTTTACTTTACTTTACTGTGACACCCCGCCTAATTAAATACCGAATGATCACTCATTTATTAAATTAAATCAAGGTAAACAGTTGGTTCATTCTCAGCATCACTGTCGATAAAAATAATTTTTCCAATTTAACACCCTAAATAATTAAGCTAAGTGTCAAAAACATTTTTCATACGAACTTCCAAATTTTAATTAAAGAAAAGATTTTTATTAATTCAAAACAACATTTCTACAATAGAGAATCACACCAAGAAATTTAAATAAAACCATACATTCACCAAACGAATGACAATAATATAAAACTAAAATCATAAACCATCCTGAAACAAATCCCATAAACAATACCGGAATAACTGAAATAAAAAAAATCCCCAACAATAAATGAAATGATGAAAAGGGCGACACGTGCCCCATAAATGAGAGTAATAAGAGTGGAGTCAATGTCGGAAGCCGTCTACTCAAGGGACCTGCAACTCCCACCTAAGCTGCAGCTCGTTCTTCTCAAAGAATCCTAAGCAAGACGCCCCTGTGGCTGGGCACCTGAAAATATACATATATATACACAAGAGAGAGAGAGAGAGAGAAAAGGAAACGGGTCAGGGCCCGAAAGTGTGTTTGATTTTAAAAATACGTTAAGCAAGTATTTAAATTGATACAGGCCAATGCAACATCATATTAGTTCGTCTCTCTCTTGAGAAATACTCACCTCTCTTCTAATGTGCACTCCTATCGTACTAACCTTCCCAATGTTTCGTTTATCTTAACTTATTCATACGTATACAAAACCGGACGATGACAATGTTTTATAAAAAATATAACTTTCAATCTGAAGTACTCCTCTCGTTTTAGCTTCATTAAATTATAAGGTTTCTCAGTGTCTTCTCATATTTTCACAAAATAAATATTTATAATTGCGTCAACAACTAAGTCCCACTTAACACATTATAGTAGGCATATTAAAGTTTATCACCATATATATATATTAACTACTCGAATAATATATATACAACAGCACCCCAACTAATTTATGGTGCGGGCATACTCTGCTATCCAGTCCCTGTATCGTTCACACAAAGGGAATACAAGTTCGGAATCGCTCTCGAACTGTATTAACATAAACAAAACAACGTTGAGGCGAAGCATAGATTCCAAGTCCAAGAGGTCAGTACATACCCACACGTCTCTTAGGACCGTCCGACTATCAATTTAATAGCCCGTACCTAGGATCTCTAACTTCTAGGGTACGATTCAATATCCCCATAAAGCAACACAGGATACGATCGTCCCAGCGTGGTAACCTCAGGGATAGCAAGTAGCGCGGGTACGTTTTTCACATGTATATAATATATGTACACACATTCATATAAATATACCAATTCCATTATATTAATATAGGTTTCTCTCGTAACCCATAGTCATAACATTTATCTTTAATTTCCCATCATTATGATTACGTATAAGGTTTCGCCTCTAACCTTAATTCGAAGGGGTTTTCTCACTAGTTATGGGACACTCGTGGGTTCTATCCATCCAAGTAATATATTCAGTAGGTAGACGTCTATTCACTAACGTAGGTATTCGTTGAATTCTCTCCTGTGAAATACGTAGTTCGTCGTTCCTTAATTAACTATTCCTTAAACCCAATTATCATTTCATAATAAAGTTCTCAACACTTAATCATATGTCCTACTGGTCTCTCTTATATCCCAAAACATTTTATTTGAAATACCCAAGAATTATTTCATGATAAATTAATTCAACTAATTAAACAAGGGAAATAATAGGCTGCCAGGAAGGGTCGATCGATCGACGTCTGGGGGTCGACCGATCGAACCTTCGATCGATCGATGCTATAGGGTCGATCGATCGATCAAACAGGTATTTCGATTTCTGCAGAAGTGCAGTTACGGGTTTAACTAATATTCTTCATTAAAATCCATGATTTCCAACACTAATCGTCCCAAAACTTATACTACAATCATAGTAATATATTTCCAGATGTTTCTAACGTTAAGCATGCATATAACCATCATTAAACATGATTAAACAACCTAAAATCTCATCTAATCATCAAGAACCCTAAGTTTTCTTAATCTTTTGTTCTAATCAGTTTTCTCCAGAATTTTCTTCTACAATAACATCAAAAATTCGTAGGTTTATCATCTACATTACATAAGACTTCCAGAATATAATTTTAATCTTGTCTACATGCAAATTCCTATCACAAAGTGGGGTTTTCTTCCATAAATTATACTCCTAATCATTCCTACACTAACATGATTATTGCACCAATGAAAATACGCAAGTTAAACACTTGCCTTGGATTTCAGAGGTCTGGTTTCCTGCTGATATTGGTGTGGCTGCATTCTCCTCCTCGCGATCTACGCGTTGGTGGTGACGGTGGTGCAAAAGGTGGTGTTTTTGGCCTTGAATCACCTAGCAAGGTCTCTCCTCTCTTCTCCACTAGCCGTCTTAGGGTTCTGAATGATCTAACCCTAAAAGGCTGACTTAAATGGCTGCTAAGGATGGCTGAAATTCGTGGGTTTAATTACCCTAATATGTAAAATGACCAAAACGCCCTCCCGGGTCACTAATTAAGCCTAAAAACATCCCGAGACCCAAACTAAACCCCCGGGTACACTTTTCTGACTATCTCGACCCTTCCGGATGCGTTGGTGCACTCAAAACGACCATACGGATAACTCATAAAATATTTTCTTTTATATCTCAATAATTAGTCCCGACGCGACACGGGCGCGTCCCGACTAAAATTACCAAAATTGTCATTTTCATTCACTCGTGACATTTACCATAAATTACTATGCTCCTAAGTAATATTCAAAAATTTCATATTATTACTAACTCACGTCACGTTAATAATTATAACATAATTAATTTCCGAATTTTTATTAAATAAATCCCCAAATTAATTATAGCATAAAAATACGGGGTATTACATTTACTTTACTTTTCTTGCTTTAATCACTAGATGCATGTTTAGGATTAATTAAGATAAAGTTTAAAGTAAAAATGGGTTTTTCATAACTTGGTTTGGTGCTAGTTAAAAGTTAGATAATTTTTGTGGAAAATGGGTTTGATTTGAAACACAAGCATAAGGGCCACTCTTCGAATTGGTATCAGAGCTAAAAAACATAATTTATTTGTTTTGTGATCCCGGGTGTTTTCAAAGATGAATTTTGGAAATAACGAACTTTTTCAAACTCCTATTTTTTATGGCACTAATTACACCTAATGGAAGATGAGAATGAAAAGTGCATTAAAATCTATTGATGAGCGTGTGTGGCTAGCAGTTGAGAAAGGTTATACACCCCCTGTCACTATTTTATGTGAGCTCACTAAATTAAAGCCTGTCGACTCATGGACCAAAACTGAACATAGACTTTCACAATATAATTCTAAGGGTTTGCACGTTATTTCTTCACATGTCACACCGGAAGAATATAATATAATTATGACTTATGAAACATCAAAAGAGGCTTGGGATATTTTGTAACTCACTCACGAAGGCACTAGCATGGTTAGGGTATCAAAACTTCAAAATATTACTACACAGTTTGAGACCATTAGGATGTTAGAAAGTGAGACTTTTGATGAGTTTTATGCTAGGTTGTCCAATATTGTCAACTCGTCGTTTAACCTAGGTGAGAAAATTCCTGACAACCGTGTCATTAAGAAAATCCTTAGGTCGTTGCCTAGTAGGTTTCATATGAAAGTGACTATTTTAAACTCCTTGGGTAAGTTAGATTCGACGAAACTACAAGAGATTGTAGGTGACTTACAAACCTATGAAATCGACATGATTACCTCCAAGCAAGTGCCTAATAAAGAAAATGGTATTGCTTTGAAAATTCGGAAGGAGGAAATTAAAGTTTTGGATTCCGATTTTGAGGATGTTGCTTTGTTGGCAAAGAAATTTAAAAAATTTATTAAGTTTCAAAAGCAATCGAAAGATGCCAAGAAATTCAAGAACAAAAAAGTTGATCCCACCTCTAAGGATAAGTTTGAGATGAATAAGTGTTTTGGGTGTCAGGGGTATGATCGTAAAGTTAAGGAGTGTCCCACTAGACTTAAGAAAGAGGGCAAGCAACCCATTGTATATAGGGCCACCTTAAGTGATAGTTATCTAGAAGAGGGAGAGAGTTCCCCCATTGAGCGTAACTTTGTTGCGTTTACGGCATGTCAAGTGAGCAACGACGATTCTCACGTGAATGACACTTCCGAGGAGGTTTTGAGTAAATCTCATGTCAGTGAGGGTGAAGAGAGTGACGAAGAGGAAGTGGATGTGAAAGAGTTACAAGTTGCACTTAATAAGTTGTATGCCGAAACGATGAAGGTGAAAAAGTCTAACTCTAAATTGCAAGCTAAGTTGAATGAGCGTGCCATAGAAAATAATGATAGTTTGATTGAGGGTCTTAGGGAACGAGAGAATACTCTTAGGGAGAAATTAGAGTATGTAGAGGGTGAGAGAGATAATCTTCGTGGTTTGATAGAGTCTTTGAAAAAGGAGATTTTATAGTTTGAGGAGTCTAGGCATTTGCTAGAGTCTAGGATCAATGAGTTGTAAGAGAAGTTTAAAGACTCATCTAGAGTTAAGTTTGATTTGGAGGCTAGATCGGAGAAGTTAGATAAGATCTTAGGCACCGTCCAAATTAAGGGAGATAGGGGAGGTATAGGTTTTGATGAGAGAATTGTTCCCATTCCCCCCGAACGTGTGAGAAACAATATGAAGGTTAGAAAAGGTCCACATATAGGTAATCATTCCCACCATCGCTACACTTGCACATTTTGTGGTAGGAAAGGTCACCTTAGGCGTTATTGTTACGACCTTAGACAAGCTCCAAGGAAGTTTAGGAATAAAGTTGCCCCGGTTCCCCGAACCCCCATGCGTTGTCTTACACCTACTTGGGTTAGGAAATCGGATTTAGTGGCTTTAGGAATAAAACTTCATGATTCTCGTTTAGTTGCACTTAATTCTTCCCATGCTAAATCTAAAGGATGATAGTGTTGCCATGTTTGTCATATACTAGTTTGTTTCAAGATACATTCATTGCCAGTATAGTGACATGTGTATCATTTTTGTATTATATTTTTTTATTTGTTTAAGTCCTATTCAAAAATATAAAAAAAGATTTTGTTTTTGAGAAAACTTTTGAAAAACCCAAAAATATTTTTCTTTTATTTGAGTCAAAATATGTTTGAAAAGCCAAAAAGATTTTCAGTTTTTGTTTTTGAGTTTACATTTTTGATGTGGCATATTGGTGTGCTTGGACCCCCCATCATTTCATTATCCATGTGGCTAGGACATTTGGTCATTATTAACGATGCTTAGAATGATCTTAACCATTGTTCAAATGGGTTTATTTCGAAGTTGATATGCATTTTGATTCGAATTTATATATATGCCAACATTGGACACACGCACGAGTTTCTATGGATGTTTGACTTCTCTTGCATAATTGAATTTAGTGAGGCATTCTTATCTCAATCTTGTCATCTATGCGTAAGTAGACTTAAGGAGAAGTGTGCATGTAAGAACTGTTTACCGTGATGATTTGAATTGGTGCCTAATGGAAAAAATGATGAGTGATTCACGGGAAAGGGCTGCGAGAATTCAAAATTAACTCGTCGTGAAAGCCACCGTTTAAAAGAGCCCAAAAGAAAAAGGCAAAATGCTAAGAAAAGGGCCAATACGATTTTCTCTAAGTTAAGAATGCTAGAAACCTCAAAAGAACTTGAAAAAATATATATTTATGAGGGATTTTGGTTGGAGAAAATTTAAACGGGTTTGCACAACTAATCTTAATGTTGAAACATTGCAATTTGACGCTATTGTTTGTAGAATCATCAAAATTATGGATTTGTGTGCATGTAGTATGGTTAGTTCATTAAGGTCACACTTTAACTATCACTTATGGCTATAATAAATTTTGATGATCTATTGCTATTGATTAGATCTTCGTGATCGTTTCGATGTGTTGGAATTATGACTCATTTGTTGTAGTTTCACGCTCATACATTCCATGTCCATGATTGAGCACATCGGTACTATGTTTGCATGTAACTCGTTTTGATAGTTTTTTATGCATTTTTCCATTTTGTGTTAAAAGCTTACTGTTTTAGCACTGTTTTGCAGCTGTCAGGCCCTTCCAGTGTGATTTTTCTGGAATTTTTTTCATTGGGCAAAAATTTATGATATTTCTAGGAATCTGGGAAAGTTTGGCCTATCGCTAGAAGTCGTTCAAATGACATCTCCATGTCGCGAGAAGACTTCGTTCGAAAGACATTACCATGTCGCGAGAAGCCTCATTTGAGCGACGTCCTCATCTCGTTTGAGCGACATTCCTGGCTTGTTCAAACGACGGTCTGGGAATTTGCTTTTATTTGTTTGTAGTTCACTGGTTTATTTTGTGATATTTTTGGTACTGATGGAAGCTTTCTGGACTAACTGATTTATATGCAGGTTTCATTGTCTCATATTGGAATTTTCCATACGATCCGTTTATCACACCTGATTAGACTGCTATATTCTTTTTGTGATTTATTGGTTTACTATCTCCTAATTTGTCATCTATTGATCATATTTAGTTGGTTGTTTCATGATTATCTATCAATTTTTTAATTGGTATATTCTCATGCTATATACTTATTGATTCGTTTATCTTTTCACCGAATTATCTATTCAAGACAAAAAGGGGGAGAGATGTATGTTATGTAGGGGGAGATTTATTGAGCATGTTTATTGATACCTGGATATAAATATTGTTTAATTACTTATTTTACAAATTAGTATCATATTGTTGCTAAACTGTTTAACAAATGGTTTTTTATTTGGTTTCATTTGTTCCTCCATACTTCACTGGGTATTTGTTTGTCTGTTTGATGTGTGTAGGTATGCTTTAGTGATTCAAGATTTCAAGTCTACATCACCTTCAAACAGTTCATGCTTACCGGTGATACATATACTAGTTCGTGTCCTGTAATTTTTTACTTTGGATTTATGGGATGGGATTTAGGCGTCATAAGGCTTAAGCATTTCACTGGTTTAGTTTTGTCCTGGAATAGTCAAAGGTGGAGATTTATAAGGACATAAATTTCCAATTAAGTCCCTCTATTGTTTTGACTTAATTTCTTGAACAAAACTGTGTTTTTAATATGTCATAGGGAGATTTTATTTTTGTCACGATCCCACTTGGTCTATGACGTATTGAAGAAATTGAAAACGTTGTGGCAAAGCTTCAAAGAATTAATCATGCCAAAGTTTAATTGGAGCATGTTTATTCGTCTTCAAGTTTATTGCATTCCGAGATCACATAGGTATGAATGCATATTGTTAACGAGATTCAGAATTATTTTTATAAAAGATAAGGATGTAATTTTATAAGGAAAATATTTTAAAATGTTTTTAAAAGTGTTTTAAATGTTTTACTCTATGTTTTATTCTGATAAGCTCAAAAATGAGTTTGACTTAATTGGATCTCTTTTGGAAGAAACATTTTATAGAAAAAGTCAAACTGACACGCGTGTCATTCAAACGATAGCTCGGATCGCTCGAGTGAGATGGCTATGTCACTCGAACGACTAGTCAATCTCGTTCGAGCGACACATTTTTCGAGGCGATTAATTTTTCCTATTTAAAGTGTGGTTTTGTTAGAATTAAAGAGTACTGCAATTTGGAAAACATTTTTCAATCCAGTACGAGTTTTGTACATGTTTTTCTAAGGTTTCAAAGCTTAAACACATCCTTATAGTTTACAAAGATCCGAGTTATCATTAATACATGTTTATGTGATCTTGCTGCACCAAGAAAGTTTGTTATATACTTGAACATCTGGGTTTTGCGGTGAAGAAATGAGAAGGACTTCTTGTTCGACATCGTAGACGTATCAAAGCCATTCGGTGGACACCGAGACATACGTGGACGCGTGTGTTGTGGACAGGTATCGTGGAAGAAGTACTTTCTGCGTGGGCACAGTGAGAGGAGTGGTTGAAGATCAGAAGAGTGTCAAGACCCGTGGGGATCGGTTCGTTGAGTGAGTTATTTGTCTGTTCGTTGTAATTTCATATTCATAGTGATTGTCTGGCTTGGGTCATCTGAGATTTTTTCCCATATTGGGTTTTTCCTCGTACATCCTGCGTTGTGAGTATTATTTACTTTACTTTACTTGCTTTAATCACTAGATGCATGTTTAGGATTAATCAAGATAAAATTGGTTTAAAGTAAAAATTGGTTTTTCACAACTTGGTTTGGTGCTAATTAAAAGTTGGATAATTTTTGGTGAAAATTGGTTTGATTTGAAACACAAGTATAAGGGCCACTCTTCAATAAGTGTTTTTGAGAATTGTGATATAAAGGTGACTAGTGGAATGATCATTGGTTACGAGTAAGAATTTTGAGGACGAAATTTTCTGTGAAAGGAAGAATGTAATAATCCTTATTTTTTACTAATGGTTTAAAGGATAAATTTTAATTTAATCATGTCAATTTGTACATTGTTACATTATTTGGATTATTATTGGCGTATGTGTATAATTAGTTTTGACCAATTCATGTAATACTAAAGATAGGTCTAAAACTTGAAAAATAATTTGAAGTCATAAATCTATAAAATCGGTATAGTTATTTGAGGATTTTAATAGCTAGGTTAAATTAATTGTTTTAAATAATCGGTTAATAAATAAAGTAGTGAGTTGATTTATTTCTACTAGCATCTAACCCGCACGATGCGTAAGAATATTATTATATTTTATAAAAATAAATAAATTTTAAAAAATATTGTATACTAAGACTATTTATTAGGAAAACAAATTAAAATTTTAACAACATAATGGTGTATATAAATTTGTAATAATAGAAAAAATGAAGACAAACCTCCATTGCCTAAGAGAAATTGTTGATTTTCCTTATTGTGAACCTTAGCCTTCGTTGCAATGGATATTTACATTAACATATAATAATGAAATAATGTAATAGGTGTAAGTGTAGAGTTTATTAGAGGTACCTTTAGCAGGAGATGTGGATGAAATTAGCTAAAAGAAAACATCACCTAATCGAATAAATCAAAACACAATCATAAAATGAACAACTTTAAATAAATCACATATTTCTTATCACAATTAGCTTTGTTGCCAATTGTTATTTTTTTTAATCAAAGTTCCAATCAAAATAGTTACTTATTAATTCCATCAACTCAAACAAATATAGCTTGTCAACATTAAAAAAGAGGTTAATCTCCAAACTCCACGACAAAAGCAATTCCCGTCTGAATGCCACAACTGAGTCCACTTTCTTGCAAAATCATTTCCCCTTCGATCTTTCCAACGCCTCTTTTGTCGACTCCACGTGCAAAGCCCTAGCGGAACACACATAAAAAATTGGAACACAACCCATAAAAATAAGACTATTAATTGGACTCCATTTTATAACTGCAAATTAAATGTTGATAGGATTTCAAAATAGATAAAGAAACATGTAGTGAAACAAATACACATCTTGATACTAATGAGTGGGAAAAATAATTTGTGGAAATGAAGCATCGGTTAAAAGAACATGGTGTTTCAAAGGGTGTGAAAAAAAATTAACTTTTATTCACAACTGGACATGTGGATGATGTACCTGACCTTAATTACCATATTCCAAGGCTCAAAAACATGCTTAGGCTCCATAATTTGTCTTGCACATTAATAATAAAACAAAAGAAATACAATGATATAATGAAAAAAATCAAAGAACATAGACTTGAATAATATTTTCCCATCACAAAGACATAAACAATCTAAGATCTGGTAATTTAGTAATTTCTAATTGTTGTTTCTTCATTCCTTGCATCATATATGCTGGAGTGAGGGAAATGGGTGATGTTGTCTTATAGAGGTTACGTATGCATACAATTATTCATTATTACCATATTTTCACAAATTTTAGCTTCGTGACTGAATAGTTCATTAAATAAATAAATATTAAATGTTCAAAAAAAAAAATTTAACTAAAACAATTGATAGTCGGGACAAATCTATTGTATGGGTATTTGGTTTCAAATTTAAAAGGTTAAAACAATTACAGTAAAGAATCCAAGTTCATAATGTTTTAAAAATCAAGCGAAAAATTCAATCTTAGAGGTAACCCCAAAATTTTTGTTCAAAAATTACACCCACTTCTTGTCTTATTTTGCCACCATGCGTTTGACCTCTCACCTTATCGAAGCGTGCCAATGATCCATGAACCTTTGCAGTTTCTTCATTCCATGTACTCAGACATGCTAGAAAGAGGAGAATGGGGACGTGGGTTTATAGATGTATTTTTTTAATAGCTTAGAAGTGAAAAAATGAATCGTTTCAAGGAGTTTGGGAAGGCTAAAAGGTCAGAAGAAAAATGAATGCTTTGAAGGAATTAGTGAGGACGTGGTTTGGGAAGATTAAAAAATTTAGCATAGAACGAAGCATTTTTTTAAAAATGTTAATGCTTTTATTTTTTGAGTTCTCTTATTAACTCTAGTGTAATAATTTCTATTACTATTGTATTAGTATTATAACTAGCATGTAACCCGCGTAGATGCGCGGGCATTTTATATAAAAAATACTTAAAATTTATTTAAAACAATCCTAATAATATAAATTGATAATAGTTGATAGAATTTGTAAATATATTATGCTTTATATTTTCTTGTATGAGTAAAAATAATTATTCAAAATTAGGGTTGACAACTATGACACAAAAAAGTGATACGATTCGAATTTGGTCCAAAATTTACACAATATATCACTTTGAGTCGTGTTCGGACGGATGTTTTAGGCATGAAATTGTCAAAATAATGACTTATAAATTGTTAAAAAGTTCTATCATGGATAATATCAAATTAATCTATTTTTTACTATGTATTTAACATATAAAAATAATCACATTTTTTTTTTATAAAATGTAATATATCAAAATAGGAAAAGCCCAGAGAAAATAGACTCAAAAATACAACACCGGAACAAACCGGCTTAACAACACACAACCCAACAACAAGCACACCAAAAGCCCTGAAGACAAAACAAATATTCCACCACTAAAAAGCGCAAAACACAAAACATGGCCCAAAACAAAACACACAAAACCGCAAAATAGTTGGAAGTCTTTAGAATAGCATACGACAGCACACTTCAACACCAGCAACACGAGTCAAAAAACCACTCTAAAAAAATAACAACCAAAATCATTTCCTCATTCTCATTCCCCACCAAAACCTCCAAACTCCATCTCTACCAAATCCTCTGGAAAACTAAGCTCTTCAACCTTCAACAAAACCTCGTCACCCTCAACCAAACTACCCATCCAAGAATTCAAAATTATAAACCATTCAAACTCATCCACACAATTGCACGACGGGTCTAGTTATCAAATGAATGCAACAATGTAGGAATTACAATTATAAACATAAGAAAATATTATAATCTCACCTAAAAGAGTATTTTTTTTATTTAATGAGGGGGAAGTTGCTAGAGACCACAAAAAATTTAATTATAACACTTCTGAGTAGCAAAACGGGGTTTATACCTTACTTCCAAACCAAGGATGACAACCATTAAAGAAATTGGAGGATAAAAATATTTTGGAGGATCTGGCTTGGTACTATTTTATGTGGGTGCATCGGTGAGGTTGGAGTTTCATATGGGCTTTGTGGGCATTGTGTGGGTCGATGTAGGTGTGGTTGATGCATAATTTGAGGAGCGACGGATGGGATAGTGGACCTCATAGACTTTATCATCAACTATTCGATCTTTCTATTTTTATTATTATTTGATCATTTCTTGCTTCAATGAGTAATCAAGATCCTTTATTCTAAGGTTTTCTATTTCAACCGATTCTTGTAAATGTTTATCAAGTAATAAGAACCTCTTGTTGTTCACTGTGCTATTATGGCTATGTAAAGGAGGAATTCTTGATAATAGCTTCCGGCACAGAATTCGAATGTTGATTCTCTCACATTACCATTGAGTGGACGATGGGTTTGAGAAGGATGTTGTGATTAACTAGGTTTAAATAGGGAGAGTAAGGGAAATATCGAAAGAGACAGGGGTTAAAAACGTAAGGACATAGAGCTAAATAGTTGGGATAAAAAAACGGAGTATAATTTATATTGGGAGATGTAAAATAGATATAGCTAACTTTGTTGAGTTTATGTGCATTAAGTGTTATTAAAACCTCTAATACTATTGTATTAGAGGTATAATATAAATATAGATTAGTAACTTTAGGTACCATGTGTTGTCAGTTGCTTGAAGCTATGGGTTGTGATTATTTAATTAGGGATACTGCATGTTTGAATTATAGGAAGGAGTGATATAGGGATTAAAGAGATTATTTAGGTACCATGTGTTGTAAGTTGCTTGAAGCTATGGGTTGTGATTATTTAATTAGGGACACTGCATGTTTGAATTATAGGAAGGAGTGATATAGGGATTAAAGAGATTATATTATACGTGTAACGTTCTCATGAAAGAGAATTGGAAATGCACCGGTAGCTTAAGTCGTGGGAACAAATCAGTAGGAATCAATTAAAAAAACAAATAAGAGCAATCAAACATATAGACACGAGTTAGGCTTAAGGGCTGATCCGCAAGGGCAGTTGTCCCTACCGCGGGGGAAACTTGAAGTCCAATGATATAGGGGACATTACGACAACGGTTGTTGATGCCGCAAGGGAAATTTTGGCGACCACAGACGTGGTAGTTTTGAGTCAAAGTCGTGACTCTTGTTCAAAGGTTTAGATTTAACAGTCTGACTTGTTGCGTGTCAAATTCTCAATGGTTTAAACCTCTTCCTCTTACTGACATTTTTCCCTCGAATTAAAATATATGTACATAAGCATTATTCCCACGTGTTCTTCCTCCTCTTTAAGTCATTTGTTGTTATTATATTATTGTTCCAACTTGTGTTTTATCGCAGGGTGATTGGTTCACACTAGGTTAATGTTACTCTCCTCTCTATAAAATAAAACAACATTTGCAAACCTAAACCACGAGATGCACCATCATCTCTCCTACAAAATAATACCACATTCTGTTAAACAAAACCACCTCCCATTTCTATTAATTCTAAGAGATATTTCTCACATCATTTTTATTGTAACAAAATGTAATCATGGGATATTAGAGTTCTTATTGGGGTTATTTTGGAATAGAAATTGGAGCATGTTCAGCGGTATCCTTGAAGTACTTTCTATGAGAATTTTCAAGGGGTTTTAGGAGTGTTTGGTAGTCCCTTTAAGGCGTCCAAATTTGGAGGTGGGGTGCCTTCCTTTATCAAGTTTGGCACACTTTAAACTAAAAATAGGTGGGGCTTTTAATTCAATTCAGTTTTAAATGCACTTAGTAATACATTTGTGTAGCTTCATATGTGTATAAATATGTTCACAAAGGTTAACATTTCTCAATAGGCATTGTACATATAAAAAGGGTTAAGTGTGGATTATACACAAGTACTTGAGAATGTTAATTGTTTTAAACATTTGGCTTAAAAGATTATTAATTTGGGGTGAAATTAAAAATATGAAATTAAGGGTTGTGTTTAAAATAATATTTGGGGATCAAGAGTAGTATAAAATGTTAAAATATGAAAAGGGAACCTAAAAATGTTGTTTATATAAGTGCAAAATATTATGTAAGCCGGGTATTTCACTAAAAATGGTACTTGAACCGCAAGTAAATAAGCTTAATGGAAAATGAAAAAGTTTTCACAAAGGAGTAATGGGGGTAAATTTAAGAAGCATCTGGATCCTTAATGTGAGGCTTCGGCTCAGGCCTAAAATAACTCGCCAGTAAAGCAATTGGTTGTGGTATTTATGACCGTCGGTACAAGTCGTAAACATAAATGGGATTTGGTGAACTCTAGGCTAAAAAGAAAATTTATGAAAAGAAAAGGAATTGATAATTTTCGAGAAAAGGATAATTAGCTAATAAATGATTACAGAATTTGTATATGGCTAATAAACAACATGGTCCACAATCAGGGTATATATGCGGTAAGGTAAATTGGTGAACCCCAAACATGAAATGAAATGAAGGACCTAATATTTGGGAAAGAGAAAGAGTTATAATTTCTCATTATGTTTTTAGATTTTGGCATGTTACGTGACACCTCTACATCATTATGTACATTCTTAAGAGCTTCAATCGAAGACAAGTTAGTGACCGAATGTGATAATCATAGATTAAAGAGTTGAGATCATTACTACAATCATTTCAGAAGTTATATAAGTTTGATTCTATGTAATCATTACATTCAGAGGTATTATAAAAGTGTTTGAAAACATAAAATGTTTTTAGAAAAAATATCAAAGTCATTAGAATGACATTTGGTTATCATTCGAATGAATACTTATACCTCGTTAGAATTACTTCAAATGAACTTCGAACGAGATTGATTTTGGAAACCTTTGGACCACTCTGTTTTCTCGCTAAATAAGTCATTAGAATTGGTTCGAATAAAATCAAGTGTATCATTAGAACTAGTTGATCCTGTTTCGAACGAGATCATGTGATTCATATGAACGAGATGTGCCTCGATCAAATGAATTGCAAAAATTTATTTTTTAGTTGATTTCAAATGCAATATTTCAAGTATATCTCTTGGAGACTTTTCTCCCTATATATAAGGATACGAACTAGCAATTTCTATGAAGCCTTTTACAACACTTTTTGTGATCAAACGCTTTCATTTTTCAAATCCAACCCCCTTATGTTTTGTGATCACTTTATCAAACCTTGAAGAACACAACATATGTTCATATACTTGTGGAGTTGATTCTTCAATACTGAAGATAGGAAAGGAATTTCATAAGGCTAATTGGTGGATACCGAGACAAGTGGATCTTGTTGTGGAGCATTGTTGGATTTGAACCCCTTTCTGTTATCAAAAAGGAAGGAAGACATACCTATGATACTTAGTGGAGTCTAAGTTTATCCATGTCATTTTTCAAAACAATAGTTGTTCAGTGCTGAAAAAAAGATTTTTTCCAAAAGGTCTTTTTTCTCTTATCTTCAGTGTTGTGGTTTGTTTCTTTCAATATAAGTTCAACATATTACATGTTTAGGTTCACTTATTTAATGAAGATAAAATTGGACTAAAATTTAATTTGGCTTGCCTGTGACCTAATCTACGATTTTTATATTTGGCCATGTGATCGGACCACCCCATAAACCACATTTACAAATTGGTATCAGAGCTTTAGTTTGATGCCATAAATTATGCCTATTGGAGAGCTCAAATGAGATCATCTTTAAAGTCGATCTATGAGCGCATTTGCTTTGTTATTGAAAGGGGGTGGACTCTCCCTTATTTTAACTAATGAAAATGTCATTAGTCTCAATGCGGTCATTAATTGGTCTGAGGATGATTTTATATTGAGTAATTTTAACTCTCAAGGTTTGAATGCTATTTATGGCACTGTCACACCTGAAGATTTTACCGTATCATGAAGTTCACCATGTCTAAAGAAGATTGGAATATCCTCTAGCTCACACACGAGGCAACCATTGTTGTTAAATGTTCTAAGCTTCAAATATCACCACACAATTTGAGATTATATGCATGCTTTAATCTCACCCTTCTGATGAATTTTATCCTCTTATATTACATATTGTGAATTCCTATTTTAATTTGGGTGAGCAAATTTCGAAAATGGGAGTTGTTAACAAAATATTAAGGTCTCTCCCGTCTTGTTTTAATGCGAAAGTTATTGTCCTTAACTCTTTGCGAATTCTAAACGCAATTAGGTTAAAAGAGCTCATAGGTGATCTCCAAACTTACGAATTAGATATGCTCCCCAAAAACAAAAAAGAAGAAGGAAAGAGGAATAGTTTTAAAAGCTAAATCTAGAAAAAAGGAGGTTTTCGACATCGATTCTGAAATTGATCAAAATGATCTTCCTCTGTTTGCTAAAAAGCTGAATTCAAAAAACAAAATTCATCCAAATTGGAAAATAAAAATTTTGAGAAAAACAAAAATTTCAAAATGGGTAAATACGTTTTTGAGAAGCATCAAAAGAAAGCTATAGGTGAGTATCCTAAGAAAGTTAAATTGGAGAGATTTTATGAGTGTGAGGGAAAAGGTCACAAAGCCCATGAGGGACCACTATGCTTAAAACACAAGGCAAAGGCAAAGGCGCCTATAAACCACTCTAAGCGATTGTGATGTTGAGTCAATGAATTTCGGGGATGAATCACGATATGAGCGTAATTTATTCACGTTCATGGATAGTCAAGTTAGCATTACAAGTACGCCTCACACAGATAAGGATGTTTCTAAATGTGATAGACTCGATGGTCAGAATCATTTCGAAGAGTGTCAGAGTGATTATTTGAGTAAGGGGGAACATGGTCTCTAATCTGTATCCTCCGAACTTTACACCGAGTCATTAAAAAATAAAAGGAAAAATAAAAATTTGACCCTTAGGGTGTTAAATTTAGAGAAGGAGTTGAAAGTTTCTTGAGAAAGTGAGGCCTCGGTGAGTCAACTCGAGAGATTAAAAAATTCTTTGAGTGGGAAACTTATTTTCATGGGTAGGTAAAAGCCCGTTTTGACCAACAAAATGGCTAGTCTTATGAGAAATCTTCAAGAATCATTATAGACTTGTGAGAACTTAAAGCCCATATTTTCCAACTCGAGAAAGATCCTGAATCACTACACTAAAAACACCAATATGGCACGCTTGCACAAGAAAAATCTGGCACAGTTCTAAACCGTGCCAAATTCTGGCACAGTTTATGCCTCATTTAGCACGCTTTAAAATCGAGCTAAAATTAGGCACGGTTTTAAACCGTGCCAAATCATAACATGCTTCATTAAGTCAAGCCAAGTCAAATTTCATTCACAACTCATAAACCCTATCAACACCTTTTTCTCTCCCTTCTCTCTACGAGACCCGCTGCCCCCTCCCTCCCTCTCGATGACCAGCTGCCACCCCACCCCCATGCACCCTCTCTCTCGGCGGTGACCTGTTGTCTTCCTAACCACAATGCAGCCACATCGGTGTGGTCGGCCAGTGCGAGTTTTGCTCCGTCAAGTTTCATTTACGAGCCACGTGCATAAGCAACCAAACCCTAGATGTTACCAACAAAGATCTCTATAGCTTCGACCACACCGTTGTTCCCGTCGATTTCTCTGATTCTTCTGGCGCGAGATTCGAGAATCCTGAACAAAGGTATATCTCTTTATCTCTTCCCTATTTGTAATGTTATGTTCTGGTTGATGTTTTGTTATGTTTTAGGCAAGTGTTCATTTTTAATGCAGATTGTTCTAATTGGTGATGATCTTTTTATACATGTCAGACTTAAATATGCAGATTGTTCAAACTTGACAAGTATGGGTTTCATGCAATTGGATGTTGAGTTAATCTTGGTAGGCTAATAGAACATTAAGACATATAATTACTGAAAATAATGACAATATTAAGAAAGTGCAGGGTGTATGCAAAAATAGAGGTATCTTTTCACAAGTTACTTTTTTTATTAGTCATAATTTTTAATCCCTTGTACCATCAGGAATATGATTGGAATTACATAAATCAGGCAGAGTCTGCATTGATTGTTCAGTCCAGCGACATAAAACCAATTGTTAATGTACATAGTTATTTGTCATCAAGATTGACTTCTCTTAGTCTCATAGGGTGTGTTTGATTAGTTTCAGATATTTTTTCAAGGAAATATACTTATTTTTACTCTTTTTGTGTTTAAATGTTGGTGGCCAGAATATACTTATTTTTACTCTTTTTCAGGGAAATATACTTATTTTTACTCTATTTTTTTAGGGAAATATACTTATTTAGCAACCTTTTTATTGCTACCATGGGTTTTAGACTTGGGTACCCTGATACTGGCCAGAATTAGACTTAGGCATGGCCATAAACGTTTTTTGGACTTTTGCAATTTTTTTAATTATTCAGTGGCATACCTTTTTTTAGACTTTGGTAGCTTTTTTTGGACTTTGGAGGTTGGCTTGTTCTGTCATGACTGAATGATTGCTTGTTTATCTTAGTATTGTAAGCAGAATATGTGTAAGTTAAAGCCTAACTTTTTTTTTCTCCTGTATTTGTAGATTCTTGAATTTTGGCTTGATGCATTATGTGCAGATCAATCACAGTTATGTTTGTATTTCATTTCTATCTCTGTTAGGAATTTGTTTTCAAGTTGAATTTGATGTTTGTATTGGCTGAACAACGTAGCTGTTTGTGCCAAGGATTTTGAAGCTTAGTCAGAACACCTCTTGAACATCAAGGTACCATATATTTTTTAAAAATTGGAAGTTATAGAAAAAACATTTACAAATTTGAAAATTACAGAAAACCAAATGTTAAATACAAGTTTGACAAATAATGGTTGTAGAAATGTCAATAAAACATATTAGAAGTTTCATAGAAAAAAGTGTACAAAAAGCATTGCAACCTTTATATGTCATAAATGTTCATTGTTATGTTAGTTATATCTAACTTATCTTGTCAAATTTTGCATGAAGGCGTTTCCTACTTTGGGGTTTACCTCCTCAAATGTTTCTCCCTCACATAATGTGAGAGAGCAACATTTGAGGAGGTAAACCCCAAAGTAGGCAACTACAAAGTAGGCAACTACATTCACCATCTGTACCTGTGGACAATAAGCCAGACCCCAGACGAATGTGATACCCTCTAGGCAAGTGTTCACTATTTCATCCCTTCTACTCCAGTGGTTCCTACTGTAAGCAAGCCATGCACTATTTGTTCTAGTTTTTAAGGTATTTAAACCATGTTTTCTTTTAGGTTGCAATTGTAATGGAAACATCTTAAGGTTATTAGGGTTTTCCTTCATTGTTCATTCCTCAGTAAAGACGTAAAGGATGATAGGGAAAGCTGGAACTTCTAATTCTCCTTGTTTTCTGGTTTTAGAGGAAATTAAAAGAAACCAGTTCCATTAAGTCTTGTAAATTGAAAATTATCCATGAAGATATCAGACATAAAGGCTACCAATGTGCTACTTGATAAGGATCTTAAGGCTAACATATCGGACTTTAGTTTAGCTAAGATTGATGAAGAAGAGAATATACATATCAGCACACGAATTGCTGGAACAACGTGAGTGCTCCTCATTTCACCAATCATGTATGTTTAGCGGCTTTGTGTTAAGTAACTACTGAATGTTGGTGGCTAGTCCTGAAAATAAATGAATTAATTTATGTTACTGCAATTGCTCATAAGATGGTCACTAATCAAATGGTTATCATATTCTATTATTTTTTACTTGATCATATTCCATGTAGACTAAATGATGCAATGATGTTATTTTTTGTTTGCTTATGGAAATATACTTATTGGTGCACTACTTTGTGCAATTTTATTTTTTCCAGATGATATATGGCACAGGAATATGCAATGAGAGATTACTTGACAGACAAAACAGATGTTTACAGCTTTGGAGTTGTTGCATTAGAGATTGTTAGTGGAAAAGGCAACAAAAACTGCAGGCCAAAATAGGAGTTCACGTATCTTCTTGATTGGGTAAGTCATGCCTTCATTTAGTTCTTCCCTTTGTAGAAATTATTAATGGTCTGTGTTTTCAAATATCTTTGCTCATTACTCTTTTCAAGAGCAAGTTAATTGAAAGTCGAATTTTTTAAGAAACCACTAGTTTTAACTTAATCAATGGTCAAGATAAAAACCTATTTATCTAATTGAGGGATTTTGTATGTTTATATGACTTGTATTAAGAAGATTATAAAATTCTTAATTTATCACCTTTGATTATGGGAGTAAATTGTACTTCAAACTTAGAGAAAGTGAATGAACCCGAAAACACAGAAATCTCAAATCAGCCTCCAAACTGCCTTGTAAGAGGAATGAACACCTCGCATGGGACCAATATAACTCATAGGAACTCACCGTGTACTCACGGGTCTCTCGGTTTGAGAATATGATGATAATTTGAAAGTATCTAGCTTAGGCTTAAAAATAATCGTCAAAGGGTGAAAACCCAAACCAGACTCGAAACGGCCCCGTAAGAGGCATGAACACCTCGCACGGGACCAATGTAACTCGTAGGAAATGACCGCATAGTAATGGGTCTCCCGATTTGAGAATATGATGATAATTTGAAACTATTTAGTTTAGTCTTAAAAAAGTGTCGTTAAAGGGTGAAAACCCAAACTAGCCACCAAACGGACCCGTAAGAGGCATGAACACCTCATACACACTAATGTAACTCGTAGGAAGTGATCGCGTAGTCACGGGTCCCCCGATTTGAGAATATGACGATAATTTGAAAATATCTAGATTAGGCTTAAAAATAAGTTGTTAAAAGGTGAAAACCCAAATCAACCCCCCAAACGACCCCGTAAGAGGCATGAACACCTCGCACGGGACCAATGTAACTCGTAGAAAGTGACTGCGTAGTCACGGGTCTCCCAATTTGAGAATATGACATTAATTTAAAAGTATCTAGTTTAGTCTTAAAAATAAGCCGTTAAAGGGTGAAAATCCAAATTAGTCTCCAAACGGCCCCGTAAGAGGCATTAACACCTCGTACAGGATCAATGTAACTCGTAGGAACTGTTCGCGTAGTCACGGGTGTCCCAAATTGAGAATATGAAGATAATTTGAAAGTATCTAACATAGGCTTAAAAATAAGTAGTTAAAGGGTGAAAACCCAAACCAACCCCCCAAACGGCCCTGTAAGAGGCATGAACACCTCGTACGAGATAATGTAACTCGTAGGAACTAACCACGTAGTCACGGGTCTCCCGGATTAAGAATATGATGATAATTGGAAAGTATCTAGCTTAGACTTAAAAATAAGTCGTTAAAGGGTGAAACCCCAAATCTACCTCCAAACGTCCCCGTAAGAGGCATGAACACCTCATACGGGACCGATGTAACTCGTAGGAAGTGACCACGTAGTCACGGGTCTCCCAATTTGAGAATATAATGATAATTTGAAAGTATCCAGCTTAGGCTTAAAAATAAGTCGTTAAAGGATGAAAATCCAAATCAACCACCAAATGGCCTCGTAAGAAGCATGAACACCTAGTACGGGACCAATGTAACTCGTAGGAAGTGACCGCATAGTCACGAGTCTCTCGATTTGACAATATGACGATAATTTGAAAATATCTAGATTGGGATTAAAAATAATATGTTAAAGGATGACAACCCAAATCATCCCCCCAAACGGCCCCGTAATAGGCATGAACAACTCGTACGAGACTAATGTAACTCGTAGAAAGTGATCACGTAGTCATGGGTCTCCCGGTTTGAGAATATGTTGATAATTTGAAAGTATCTAGCTTAGGCATAAAAATAAGTTGTTAAAGGGTGAAAACCCAAACCAACCCCCAAACGAACCCGTAAGAGGCATGAACACCTCGCACGGGACCAATGTAACTCGTAGGAACGGATCATGTGGTCACGGGTTTCCCCGGTTGAGAATATGATGATAATTTGAAAGTATCTAGATTAGGGTTAAAAATAAGTCGTTAAAGGGTGAAAACCCAAATCAGCCCCCCAAACAGCCCCGTAAGAGGCATGAATGCCTTGCACGGGACCAATGTAACTCGTAGGAACTGACCGCATAGTCACGGGTCTCTCGGTTTGAGAATATGATGATAATTTGAAAGTATATAGCTTAGGCTTAAAAACAAGTCGTTAAAGGGTGAAAACCTAAATCAGACTCCAACATCCCCGAAAGTGGTATTAACACCTCGCACATGATCAACATAACTCGTAGAAACTGATCGCGTAGTCACGGGTGTCCCGAATTGAGAATATGATGACAATTTGAAAGTATCTAGCTTAGGCTTAAAAACAAGCTGTTATGGGTGAAACCCCAAACGGCCCCGTAAGAGGCATAAACACCTCCCATGGGACAAATGTAACTCGTAGGAACTGACTGCATAGTTAGGGGTCTCCCGGATTGAGAATATGATGATAATTAGAAAGTATCTAGCTTAGTCTTAAAAACAAGTCGTTAAAGGGTGAAAACCCAAATCACCTTCCAAACGGCCCCGTAAGAGGCATGAAAATCTCGCACGGGACCAATGTAACTCGTAGGAACTGACCGCATAGTCACCGATCTCCTAGTTTGAGAATATGACGAGAATTTGAAAATATCTAGATTAGGCTTAAAAACAAGTCGTCAAAGGGTGAAAACCCAAATAAGCCTCCAAACGGCCTCGTAAGAGGCACTAACACCTCGTACATGACCAATGTAACTCATAGGAACTAACCGCGTAGTCATGGGTCTCTCGGTTTGAGAATATGATGATAATTTTAAAGTGTCTAGCATAGGCTTAAAAATAAATCGTTAAAGGGTGAAAACCCAAATCAACCTCCAAATGGCCCCGTAAGAGGAATGAACACCTCACACGAGACCAATGTAACTCATAGGTACTGACCACGTAGTCACGGGTCTCCCGATTTGAGAATATGATGATAATTTGAAAATATTTAGATTAGGCTTAAAAATAAGCCGTTAAAGGGTGAAAACCCAAATCAGCTCCCAAACGGCACCGTAAGAAGCATGAACAACTTACATGGGGCCAATGTAACTCGTAAGACTGACCACGTAGTCACGGGTCTCCCGGTTTAAGAATATGGTGATAATCAGAAAGTATCTAGCTTAAGCTTAAATACAAGCCGTCAAGGGGTAAAATCCCAAATCAGCCTCCAAATGTCCTCGTGAGAGGCATAAATACCTCGCACGGGACTAATGTAACTCGTAGGAACTGACCGCGTAGTCACGGGTCTCCCAATTTGAGAATATGATGATAATTTGAAAATATCTAGATTAAGATTAAAAATAAGTCGTCAAAGGGTGAAAACCCAAATCAGCCTCCAAACGGAACCCGTAAGAGGCATGAACACCTCGCACGGGACCAATGTAACTCGTAGGAACTCACCGTGTAGTCACGGGTCTCCCAGTTTGAGAATATGATGATAATTTTAAAATATCTATATTAAGTTTAAAAATAAGTCATCAAAGGGTGAAAACCCAAACTAGCCCCAGACGACCTCGTAAGAGGCATAACACCTCGCACGGGACCAATGTAACTCGTAGGAATTAACCGCGTAGTCACAAGTGTCCCATTTTGAGAATATGACGATAATTTGAAAGTATCTAACTTAGGCTTAAAATTAAGGCGTTAAAGGGTGAAAACCCAAATCAGCCTCCAAGCGGCCCCGTAAGAGGCATGAATACTTCGCATGGGACCATTGTAACTTGTTTGAACTGATAGTCACGAGACTTCTAGTTGTAGTATATAGTAGTAATAATAACTTGTATATGAAAAAAAATTCTTGAATTGGATTTTTTTTTTAAATTACTTTTTTACTAATATCATATATTTTGTGTCCTATTTTTTTGCGGTATAACATTCAATCGCTAGCTTTTATCCACTTGGAACACATGAAGAAATGGATGGTTTACAACAAGGGGATTATTTATTTAGTGTCGTGAATATTCAGGATTCTATTTTTTGTGTTATAGTCATGCAGGCCTTAGTAGTTTTATTGCTGACATTTATGGCCGTGAACACTTTATTAGTTTTATTGTTAACTTTTATAGCCGTGTGGGCTTTTGTAATTATATTGTTATATTTTATGGCTGTAAGGGCTTTATATTGGCAGGTTTTGTATTAGCAAGTTTGGGAATGATTAGAAAATAGAGGGAACTCTGCCCAATTTTTTTTTAATTTGGGAACTATTAACTCTTGTAATATTTTGAAGTTTGTAAGTACATTAGTTTATCAACAATGTGCTATATTCATAATTTGTGAATTTTCTTTTGCAAATAATAATATTTTTCCTACCATATTTGAAATTTGCTTATTTTCTAGATTTGTTTCCAAATATTTTTTTTATTAATTGAAAAATCTGGCACGATTTAAAACCGTGCCAGAACGGTTTAAAAGTGTGCCAAAAGCGTGCCAAATTGGGAAATCTAGCACGGTTTTAAAACGTGATAGAAAATCTAGCACCCTTGATTCTGGCACGATTTTAAACCGTGCCAGATTCCTGTTTTTGGTGTAGTGAACGTTCCAGGAAGGTCAAGGTCACTTTAGAGGACACCTCCAAGAAGGTTGGAAAGATGTTTCTATGTATCTCTTTAAGTTTAAAAGATAGGTATGGCATAGGTTATGAGGGAGCCTCCATTTCTAATACCACATCTGAATCGGTTGCTAAGTTTGTGTTAGATCCTTATGGTCCTCCACCTAAAGCACTAAAAATAAATCGTCCTAGGTGTTTTAATCAAGGTTGACACAAAATTATCTATATTTGTTCCCATTGAAAACAAAGAGGTCACCTTAAGGTGATTTATTTCAGGCTAGAAAGAGTTTCCCACACATGCTCACACACACCACCATAGACACCTTGCTAAGTCTTCGAGAGCAAGTTCAGCTTCTTGTCAAGAATTATAAATGTTTCATGGAAGAATTTCAAAGGATGTGTAAGCCTTTTGAGAACACCTCCATAACAAATGATTGAGGTCGGGTATTGTTTCTATTTTAGGGTGATTTTCATATAGCTATCCTTTATATATATAACTAGATTCCATTATTATGTTTATATCTTGAAAAAAAAAACAAAAAAAATTCTTTTCTTTTAAAAAAAATTGATAAAAAATATCAACAATTCAAAAGATTTTAGTTTTTGTTTTACACCGTATATGGATGCACATTTAAGATATTCGAATCACAATTTCATTCTATCTATTTATATGACTTAATCATGGTGTTATTTGACTTGGCTATGTTTTTTGTGTGATTAATAATGCATTTTTATCATTGCGTCGTTCATTATTGAATACAACCTTAATGGTAGACTCATTATATTGCCTTAATTGCACACACGCATGAATTTTAAACATTGTACTTGTTTGCCATATGTTGAATAGGATATTCTCATCTCAATCGGGCTTAATAACAAACTGAATGTACTAGGAACTAATTGTGCATCTAAAAATCATTGCCAGATTTTTTTATCAGAAAATTTATTAAATGTTTAAGAAATGGAAATGGGCTACGAAAGAAGCAGTCTTCTTTGCATTAAAGGTCACTATCGGCATGAGCCTGAAAAATTATTTCAGCACCTAAAAACAGCAGTGCCAAGGCGAAATGTATTTCATTGATGCTTCATTATAAATGAGCAATGTGATTTCTTAAAAAAAATTAAGAGTTTATGCTTAGAATGTGAGATTTTAAGGGTGTTATAAGTTGAAGATCAATAGGTTTGCATAATAAAATTCCTTCAAAAATATTAAATAGTTTGGCGTTATTAATTTGAGAAGCATTGATATTCGTGATATATTGTATGAGTTGATTCAATTTCACTTTGTTCAATTTTTTTCGCAAAAGGTTGAATTGAGTTCTTTCTTTAGGAGTGTCTCTTTGACTTCGTGCACCGTTGCTACATATGCCTATGTTAAATTTCTCGTATATTAAGTTCGCACCCATTTATTCCATATTCATGATTCGGATATTTTTGTGCTACTCCATGGCAGGATTGTTTGTATTTGTGTTTATATGTATATTAATATACTCAAAATTTTCAAAAATAGTTTGTTGTTTTGTTAAAGTTTCATCGTCTATGCACAGTTACCTATCGTTTGTGATGATATTTCAAATTTGTTTCCTCGTGATGATAACTTTTCAGTTTAGCTTGTAACCCATTGTCCGTTATAAACAAAAGGGGGAGAACAAATTGAGGGAGAGTTTTGTTTCTTTAAACTCGATGTAACGGTATTTCCTTGCTTTATATGTGTAGATATTTTTTCGCATTGATGATATTTTGGACTAGACTATGAAGATCTTCATTAGAGACAAAGTTGCAAGTGTTTTATGCTTTTAAACTCCATGCGTCATGTTATTTCCTTTATTTCATGTGTCTAGGTCTTTTTCCACATTGATGATATCATGTACTACACTACGAAAATTTTCCTTAGAGACAAAGTTGCATGTGTCTTTTCCTTTTCGGGTTTGGGAGGGAAATTAGTTGAACTTGTATTGGGGGGGGTTTCATTTTTTGTTTTGTACTGGAATAGCCAAAGGGAGAGATTTGTAAGAGCAAGATTTATAATTTCTCAATATTTTTTTAAGTTTAGAATATTCCGTAACACCTCTATATCATCATGTACTCATCACTATAATCATCGAAGAAGGTATATGAGTTTGATTATGTGTAATCTTTACATTCAGGAGTATTTTAAAAGTGGTTGGAAATATAAAAGATTTTTTTTAAATGTCTTTTGAAAAAATCACAAAGTCAATAGAACGATAATTATTTGTCGTTCGAACGAGTGCATGTACCTCGTTAGAATAGCTTGGAAGGAGATCGATTTTTGCAACTCCTATCTTGCTCCGTTTCCTCGTTAGATAAGTCGTTAGAAGTGTCTTGAATGAATTCATGTACTTCATTCGAACGAGTTGTTCCTATTTCTATCAAGATCATGTGCTTCGTTCGAACAATATGTACCTCATTCAAATGACATGGATAAAATTTGTTTTTCTTTGATTTCAAATGAAGTCTTTCAAGTTTATCTCTTGGATATTTATCTCCTTATGTATAAAGATACGAACTTGCGATTTCTATCAAGCCTTTTATAACACTTTTAATGATAAATAAATTTGAATTTTCAAATACAAATCCCTTGGATGTTTTGTGATTACTTTATCAAATCCTAAATAAACAACACATGTTCATATCCCTATGAAGTTGATTCTTCACTGAGGAGGATAAGAGAGGAGTTTACTGAGGTTGATCAGTGCACATAGAGGCAAATGGAGCTTGTTGTGAAGCGCTTATAGATTTTCACCGCTTTCTGTTATCAACAAGGAGGGAAGACATACATGCGATACTTAGTGGAGTATAAGTCTGTAAATCTACCCATGTCATTCTGTAATACCTTAGTTGAAACAGTAATGAAAAAGGGCTTTTTTGAAAGGGTTTTTTCCTCATATCTTCTATATTGTGGTTTGTTTCTTTCAATTTAGATTCAAAATATTGCATTCTTAGGTTCACCTAGTTAATCAAGATAAAATTAGGCTAAAATTGAATTTGGATTATTTGTGACCAACCCTACAATTTCTATATTTGACCATATGACCCCATAAAACGTATTTACAATTTGTGAATTAAAGTAATATAAAGATGAATATTGGGTGGTTGAGTGATCTAGTAGTGAAAGGAGTGTGCGTGCGTTCAAATAAAGAAATTATTTAATTAAACTCAGTTTTTATCAATTAAGTCCTTAAAAACGTGGAACATGAAGTCGTTGAGGCAGGTATGGGACACATGATGGAGATAATGAATGCTTGATCATATTGAGGTCGTCGTGTGAGATCATGAAGAGACGTGCCTTTTGTAGCGGCATACGACATATACAAATGTAAGATTACGGACATGAGAAATATGTCCTTACAAATCTCCCCCTATGTCTATGCCGGTACATACATAAAAATATCCGAATTATCAAATAACAAATTGCATATACAAATCTACCCTCCCATGAACCCAAAACTGGAACGGTACAAATGAATAAGTCCTCATCGTTTGTTCTTTAAATCTTCAAAAAGCTCTCAAAGCTTTTCTCATCAGGGTGTGCAATGCAGTGATCATCAATGTAGTACCTACACACATGAGAAAAATCAAAATACCATGTGACGTATCGAGTGTGAAATGAGATAAATATAGATACCAATTTATGATAAAAGCATAAGTCAAATCTCAAAATATCAAAACTCCCCCATAATATGATAATTCTTTCTCCCCCTTTTTATAATGTCCCCAAATAGATAGATATGAGAAGTATAAATAAATGCAAAATGGAGAATGTCACAAGGAAAGAAACTTCTATTTTTGAATTTTTCAAAATTTTTCACACAAAATATACAAACAAAGAATCACACCATGAAAGAACACAAAACAACCAAGTCGATGATAGCGTAAATGTATGGGTATGATCAAATTCGATAGGAAAATCAACACACACAGACATGACATATGTGCATGATGAATATCGGATACTCCTAACGGATGCACTCAACATCTTCCTTAGGTGTAAAAAGTTGGAAATATGAGACATTGACTCAATTATATCAACAAATCAAATCTCAAAGTGATTTCGACATCAATAACGTCCAAAACAATTGAATGCTTTTTCAGGACTATCAAGGAAGTGCAAACCCGTTTAAATTCTCCAACCAAACTCCCTCAGATTTATATTTTGAATAGAGGTAATCTAAATTCTCAAACTTTAGAGAATTTATGGTGAAACCTAAATGGCCCATATTTGGTATGAATTGCTTTTTATTGCCTTTAAAAAAAAAATTCGGGCTCTTTTAACCTCTTTGGACCCCGAAAAATAAAATTCCTCCATTTTTTAGGTCCTTTTTAATGGTGGCTTAGTATTCGCAAAGGCTAAATGAACCTTTCGCAACCCTTCCCCGTTTTTAAATAAACACACAGTCTCAGCAAACAGTTTTAACATGCATTCCAATCTTGTCAAGTTATATCGCATATTGTACGTTGTATAGACAGAATTGAGATGGAAACACTCAAGCCAATATGTGATAGACAAGTACAATGATCAAATATAGTTGTACATGTGTTCAATAAAGAAGATAGGAGTCAAACATGTAGAAAGATATCACTAATCACATCTCAAAGACTCCAAACAGTGTAAAGCACATGGATGCAATGATGTAGCGTCTCAAATCTCTATCAAGCAGTCACATGGATAAATGGAATGAAATTATGGCTCGGCTATCTTAAATGCTCATCCATACAAGGTGCAAATAAAATATAAAAATCTTTTTGAATTTTACAAAATTTTATCAAAATAAAATCGTTTTGAGCTTTTCAAAAAAATTTCTAAAAATGAAAATCTTTTTGGATTTTTCAAAAACATATAAAAATCAGAAAATAAAACAAACTAATGGTACATGCTAGAAATAGGCAAAAGAGACATCATGTAAATCACCATATGCTAGTTGACATGTCAAGACCTCAACCGAGAAGAGCGATGGAGTTTTCCAAAGATGGCGACATCTTTTGAACCAACTCCATAAGATCATGTGTGGTCTTGATCAAAAACTTAACTTGCTCGTTAATATGTGCAAACTCTCTATCATTATGTGCAAGCAAAGTGTCATGAATGGGTTCATGTGCGGGGACGTGTGAAGTGGCATGATATGGAACAAAACCCAACTTAGAGCAAAACTCCCTAAGATGTCATCGCTTCTTGCAGTGGGAGCAAACATAAACCGGTCTAGAAATTAATTTATCAAGAATTTTGGATATAGGCTCGGGAACATTAAAAGTAGTGAATTCACCATCATTACATTTTCCAACCTCATTCAAAATTGGAT